>MJHO01000154.1:65125-490927 GCA_002076135.1 Xerophyta viscosa
TTTCTTCAGGTCAGCGTCTCATCATGGGATAAGTGGTGCCTTTATGTTTTAACAACTATAAGCAAGGACATTTCTCATGAGGTGCCGTGTCCGTCAACTGTTGGATATGCATCTGGCTGTGTCCATTATTGGACATATTATGAGTCCTTTATATATGTCGAACATTTATAAACATATGTTAAGAAACAATGCTAATAGTAAATTCAACTAAACAAATATTAACTGAAGAGGTGTTGATAATAATAAATTATATTATGTCATTATATTATACTTTATATAATATAATTATTATATAATGATAATTATATTATGCTATCTTATAGTAAATTCAACTAAACAAAGATTAACTGAAGAGGTGTTGATAATAATAATTATATTATGATTACTTTGTATCTTATGTTGAACATTTACAAAAACTTGTTAAGAAACAACGCTATCTTATAGTAATTCAACTAAACAAAGATTAGTTGAAGAGGTGTTGATAATAATAATTATATTATGTTTACTATATGATAGCGTCACACTGAATTGTTTAATTTGTTCTTGATAAATAAGTGGTAACTCCTTCACTGTATTTTAGTGCTTGCTTAATTGATTAAATGATGAATTACATTTTGTGATTTTGAAGAGTGTTAAAAATTTAGGACTTTGACTCTATTTGGTTAGTTTTTTCTCGCATAATCTGAATGATAGTATGATGAAAAGTTTGTGCTAAATTAAATACGCACATAAATGTGATTGATGTCATTATGTATGTTCTTGTTTATAACTTCATGAAAACTCAAATATGTATCTTTTGATTAAAAAAGTTTGTTTTACAGTTTTTATCTTTAATAGATTCAAGCATATAACAAAAACAATTTCACGTCCTAGACGTGATTGTTTCATTTTCTTTCTCTCGAGAAATTTGTTTCACATGCAATGCTTTTGCTTAATCTAGTATACGGAATTGCAGCAAAGTGTCTCTCTTGTGTTGAAACTCGATGACAATGTTGTTTTGTTTTGTCATTTACTCTAATGTAGGATGTCATACAATTTGGACCACTTGTGACGACATTGGCTTCAGTTATGTTAAATCACCCTCGTATGTTGCCGGTAATATTTAAGCAGGTATATACTACGTAGTCATCATTGCTGAACTTGAAAGATTTATTCACTGTGAAGTCTAGATTACGTTATACTAATGCATTGTTCCAGAGGCCAACATCGTATCTGATACTGGAATGTTAAGTATAACATGTTTTTTTGACCTTTAATGTTTTCCTTATTATTGACTACTGGGAAAGTGAGAGTGCGATGGAGGAAAATCGCAACCACCATTCTTAACTGTTATTATAGGACGATATATTCGGTTCATGAAAATTGGAATGACTAAATTAGCATACATCTCCCTAGAGATGGAAGGATATCTCGAACTTCACCTTCAATATGAATATGCATGGCATATGTTGAACATAAGTGACAACAATGAACTTCACCTTAAGTATGATGATCAATGCATGATGCATTTTAATGCCACAATTCTTTGCTTGTTCTGAGTTTTCTGAACACTTGGATGAAAATAAATCCAGGTTGGAGTTCAAGTCATCCTTTCTTGGTCCACACATTTCCTGATGCTTGGCAGCTATACATTTCTGTCCAGCTATATTGACCCCGTTATGAGGTAATCCGGCTGCCATAATTTCTAAATTTAGTGTAGATCTTGTCCGTAAACTTAACTAAGACATAATTTACTGACATTTTTAACTTCTTGTAAAGGCCGTGGATCAGAATCCTCCCACCGCGAAAAAAGTACGAGTTGAAACGACTCCTTGAAGCCTGGAAGTATGGAGCTGGTCTCGATAATTAATCATTCAACCAAGTAGTCCGTCTTAAATCGTTTGTTCTAAATATGTGGTTATTTTGGATGTATCACCCATTCTTCCTTTAATGGCAAGTCATGTATACATAGATTTGCAAGATTAGTAAGCTTGAAAACTGGAATTATTCTTCAAAGTCGGAAGACCAATATCTGGTAATGTAGGATGATTTCCTTTGAATACCTAAATTCATCGTAAACTTTCATCAAAATAGGCATAGGCATAATTTCTGTCTAGAAGTGCCTCTTAAAAGCTTGTGGAGTTATGGATAAGACTTGGAAGCACAGACATGGCGGGACATTTTTGCCCCTCAGTTCCAATACTACACTCCACAGACACGCCAGAGAAATATCTAAAAAAAAAAGTTCAGATATGTGTGTCGAACATCTAGACAGAAGTGTCTTACACCTATGTTCGTATTTATGTTCTTTTTGGTAAATTTTAAAGAAAAATCTTTTTTAGAGAAGTGAATATTATATAATACTAGCAGCATACAGCGGTAAATAACATTATACGTTCTCAAATATTATATTTTTTTTGTGAGGTCCGTGTTTTGGTTTGCCTTGATTTGGGGTGTTGCATGCATGTCTAGGATGCCTAGCTAGTGTGTGCTTTGTTGCGTGTCGTAGAGGTTGATTTACGCGAGCGGACTTAGTGTCGAGTTTGCTTTATTTTGGGTTGGCCGAGACTTACTTGTCCGGTCGAACCGATCCCCATTTGTCCGGTCGACCGAAAACCTGCGCGGCGCCCGTGCATAAATTCGACACTTAACGCGTTTCGGGGTAGGTTTTTCTCATTTACTGCCTGGCCGAGCTCCTCCAGTTCCCAGCCGACCTAGGTGAGTAATTGCCCCCTTAATGGTTGATTCCTACCTCTCCTTAGCCCTTAAACCCTAGAAACCTAATCTCCCGGTTGTTCTCTCGCGTAGATTCTAAGTTGTTGGCGCAATCGTGATCCCGGGGTTTGGACTGGTTTCTTGCTGAGCTTGTGAGGTGAGTGGGTTCTCACCGACGTGTATGCGATTATGCTTGACCGTATGCTATGCTATGTGCAATGTATTTGATGTGTACGGTGTATGTTTAATTTTGGGGTAATAACCCTAATGATGTTGTGATGTGGTAGAGATCATGCTAATTATGCTATGATGCTCTTGTATTGCTATTTATGCAATTGGTTGCATTATGACAAATTTGAGATGAGACATGAATATGTATATATTATCTATGTTGTTAGTTCGCTATATGAACTTATATTTGTGATGCTTAATGAACATGCTAATTATGTTTAGATTGTTATTGGAGCATGCTCGGATGTAGAGGACACCTCTAGACATCCGTTTTTGTATGATCCTTAATGGAACCAGAGTGCTATATGGTCGTATCTTTGCCACCCACCCGAGTTTAGGATCCGTCCAAAGGGTTGACCCGGAGGAGGCGCCGAGGTGGAGGAGGGCGGAAGATTTAGACTAATGCACATGCTTTGTAAAGCATAAACGTGGCCTAGTATTCGTAAATTCTCGCTTCCGCCTTATCCGGGTGGCGAGGCACGTGGGCCTGAGATAGAGGTGTGTGAGGAGCGTGGGGACCAGATACTCATGTTATGTGGTGCCTCTAAGAGGTCAGTGGAGCGCGGTCCCGAATCATCAGTTTGGCCGAGGTGGCTTGGCTGCGATGCGAGGGCAGGTAGCATACGGTATAAACCTAGTATCCCCCCAAATAGCGCTTTGTGGGTCGCTCACTGTGTTGTGGTGTTGTGTGTTGTCCGGAATCGATTACGGCGACGTGACCAAGACCTTGGTATTGTGCGGACGTGTCCGGACTGGGTTTACTCCCGAGGTTTCCAGATTGACTGGTGTAGGATGTCCTAGGGAAAACTTAAGGGGGGGGGCTTTGCCGGGGGGGGGGCTTTACCCATAGGGGCCAGCCTTGCCAGACTATTATATATAACATTGATACTGACAATCCGTTGGGATGATGTCACGCTAACATAACCAAAGATGCATAAGACATGGTGGGGTGACATTATGCGATTCGAGATAGCATCTATTTGTGTCAATTACACATGTTTGTATGTTTCGGTGTCATTGATGTATTTCACATAATGACTTAATTGATTGTGATGAGTTAAAGCTATATTGCTTTACTTGTTGATGTGTGCTTTCGTGTGCGGTTGTTGCGATTGGTTTGTACCAAAGGAGGTCGTCAACGTGCCGCTCACTGAGGTCTATTAGGACTCACCCCTCCTGTGCCCTCTTTTTCAGATCCGAGCGATAAGGGCAAAGGACCGGTGTAGGTTGCCTGCGAGAAAGAAAGAGGGATAGAAGGTATCTTTTGGGGATGGGAGCTAGACTTGTAGATAATCATTTTGTACTAAGTCTTATAGCTCATTTGTATTCACATAGCTATTATAGCTGGGAAAACCGAAGCATTGACCTACACGCTTTGTATTTTGGATGAAAGCTATTAGAGTATAACTCTGAAAATGTGAAGTTTAGACTTAATAGCTATAGTTATGAAAATGGTTGAAAACCACTTGTAATTGAAAACAAGTTTTATAAAGCTTTTGTTATTTTTATACAAAAGTGTGATTTGTGGAAAATGTGGTTTGAGCTCTAAAAATGAGTTTGAATAGTTTGAGCATGTGTATTTACTTCTATATAAGTTGTGCATGCTATGGGATTGGATTGGTTGAGCTTATTTTCAAATTTGAAGTGTTAAGCTCTAGTTTTACCGTATTTTGGTAAAAAATGTGTTTTTGAGGATAACTCCGTGCTCGAGGGTATTTCTGATGCTGGAGGTACTCGCACGTGTATCTTTGGATGATTACGCGACGTGCGGTTGATTTAACAAGTATCGGTGGAAATACGCGAATCGAGGCATTGAGTTCCCCTTGCTGAAAATCTGTTGCTGCTGTTGCTGCCAATATCGGTCGACCGATCCACTTTTCCGGTCGACCGATAATTGCGATGAACGGGTGAATACGTACAGGTTTCGGTCGACCGAAAACTGCTCTGTATTGCACAACTAAATATTATTTAAGTGATATTTAAAAATACTTTTGAGGGTTTGGGGGACTCTTATACATGTATTTAAGAGTTTCTTACGCCCTCGAATCTTTAGAAAAATACGGGTTTGTGCGGGATTTTCGAAAAAGGGTTTAAAGGTTATGTTTTGAAAAGGATTTAGTTTGGGACCTTAGTTTGCTATAGATTATTTGATATCAATGAGGAAGATTGATATCTTACGAATCTTTCGCAACCTAGGCCGGCGTCGACCGTGGGGTCTACCTTCCTCGTGGACCTCGGGTGACGTTGAAAGTCCTGAATCCGGCTATACCTTTGCATTGCAAATGATTTTCGAACGAAAATGCTTCCGCTTGCGAATTCTTTCTTTCTTTCAAATAAGAAAATGTATTTTCGGACGTCGGGGCCCGGGGGCTCGGGTCGTGACATTTTTATTGATACAATTATATATATATATTTTTTTTTTTTGTTTAAATTTATCCTAAAGATGTGAAATAATTTTTATGTGTGGGCTTTATTATTGAATATTATTGTATTTTCAGAAATTTAAATACTTAAATGTGAGTTATTTTTTAACAATTTATAGTTTTTATTGATGTGCTGCGACCGTACTCCTATCCTATTTTTTATTGTAAAGTTTTTTTAATATATTTTAATGAAAAATTACTTTTCAAAATCAATTTTACATATTTTCAAAACTAAAGATCAGTCGCCTGTTTAACAGATAATCGAGCTCTAGTGAGGCAGCGCAAAGATACGCACTACCATGCTGATAGAATGTCACTGGTTTAATAGACGACCAAAAAGTTATATGTTAAATAAGTGACCAAATTATCGCCCGTTAAACTAGGCAAGTATGCCTAAAAAAGCGAAGAGAAATCCTCCGACCCATTCTTTGCCCCTTCTAGTGCCCCTACATCCCAAAGAAATATCCTACATAAAATTTCTAAAAAAAATTTAATATAAAAGTTATAAAATTTTGATAAAATCTATAACTTTCATAATGAAAAATTTTTAAAAATATTCTTCTTAATAGGTGTTTAGGGCTTCATAGTCTTAACGGGTTTTAAAATTAGTTTTTAAACTCGTTAATAGATGTAAAGCTATTAGAGCCCAGATAATTATTTAGAAATTTTTTTTTATTTGAAAAATTTTATGAAAATTGTAGAATTCTCATCAAATTTATAATTTTATATTTAATACTTTTTAAACATAAGTAAATAGTTTTTTGGAATGTGAGGGCAGTGAACGGAGACCATATTGTGAGCCCCTGTAGGCCCCAATATTTTCTCTGATTTGAGCAGATATCTGAGACCATAGTTTTAAGTTCTAGGCAGCACTTTTTCTTTTCTTTTTTTTTTTAATGTTCATTTTTCTCGCTTTCGCGAGGAAGATGAACAGTCGCGCCCACCAGCGGCATCTGCCGACGTTTTTAATGTTTTGTCGTGCCGATGTCTACGACTCTTTTTTTTTTTTACGTCGCGCCGTCGGCATAAGTGGTCACGCGCTCTGCGCGTGACCACTTATTTATTTATTTATTTTAATTAAATATTTTAAAAATAATTTTTAAATATGTAAAACTAATATTTTATTATCGGCACGGTTGAAATGGCACAATCGGCACGTCTCGAGTTCAGAATTTACTGAAACTCGGCATGACACGAAATTTAAAACCTTGTATGAGACAAACCAAATGCTTCATTACGATGCCTGACGCTGGCAGAGGTGGCAGCGTTGACGTACCAACACCGTCGATTCGAAACCAGAAGAATTTCCTATAGCAGACGGATTTTAATTTTGTAAATATTTTAAAATTCGATTTTAGAAAAATTAATTTTTTATTGAAACAATTTTAATAAAATTTTTTTTTATCTCCCTCCACAATTACTAATTAATATATACTAAAAAGTTTCCAATAACTGAATTCTTACATAAGGAAAAAGAAAAAAAAAAAAGAAACGGGATTATCTGGAAATTAACAACTTTCCAACGGCTAGATTGCCGAACATACCAATGTATTCAAGTAGACCGACTTTTCCCTGTAAAAATTATTTAGGGGGATTTACTTTTATCAGCCCCCTATACTTCATTTTCACTGATTCAGCCCCCTATTTACTTATAGGCCCCTATTTACTGTTCAAAAAATTTCGGACGAAAATATACTCGTATGTATTATCAGTTCGGATATCTTACCTGCCTATTGAACGCATTGAAGGTTAAGATGCATGTTTCAAGAAACTATTTCAGTTGTTACAGGATGCTCATCATTCCCTTATTGCTCAAGTAATTTTAGTTAAGTTGCATAGTCTTGTTTGCGGGAAATGTTCCTCACGAAGTCTTGCCCAAAAATCTCTGTTACTATACATGTAAACATTTTGATTTTCTTATTTTAGTTTAACATTTAATATGAAATTGACATCATTATGATTAGAGTGCTACTGTGATAACATTAAGCCAACTTCTTGAAGCAGCCTACTTATGTAAGCATGTTAGAGCAATTTTATTTTTTGCAGATGCTGGAGATGTTCGGAAGGTAGTTTCATGAATCTCTGATTTTTGGCCCAGTTTTGGGTATAAATAACAATTCAGTACGCATGTTTGATGTCGCCGTTTGTGGTGGCACTCCTTGGCATATTGTTGCTACTGTTAATTCTAAAGGAACTAAATGTGGGCATTGTTGAAAGGAACCGACTTATGGAGGTATGATTTTTAACCTGAGGTCTTTTCAAGAAGCTAATTGGTCTGAATCAATAATTTATCACAATGTGAGTATTTATCTAAGCATGACTGAATTTTTAGAGAGAGCAAGAACGGAATATTTCAAGAAAAGAGCTTTTAGCCTCTGTTTATGCTGGTGTTCTACTAGAAGAGGACATTGAGGAGATCATTTCAGTGGAGTTCAATCCTAGCCGGTTAAAATCTTTCATGTTTTAATTAATGTGCTTCACCTACCTGTCAAAATAACCATTTTGATTCCACATAATAGATGTGGATTTGAGGAGAAGGGTGACATCTGCGTCAAGAATATTCCTAATCTTGGTATTTTGTAAGTTAGAACAGAGATGACTGGCAAAGTTTTGGGTTTTATCATATTGACATTCTCATTATTTTTTTTTTTTCGTTCTTACTCCTATGGAATTGAAGTACCTTGATTCGCGGTATTTCATGAAGTACAGCCTCCCACTTTTAATATTTTTGATTTAGTACTTAAATGGTATTGCTCTAGTTAATTTGAATTCAAATATTGCTCTGAACTCTTCAATTGGGTTTTATGATTTTTGTCTTTTGATTTAGTGATTGGAGATTCATTACTAGAAGATAGCCACTGGTACCCATCCTTGATATCAAGTGAAGAAGGTGTACGTCAATTGCTACTTGTTAAACATGAGTCTTCTTGAAAAGAATTTAACAGCAAACTTTTATTCAATCGTAGTTCAAGAACCTATATTTCAATGAAAGATTCTATAAATTTGGCCAATCAGATATAAAGTTGTATTAGACTTCGCTTCGGAAAATATTAAGACTGCATTTTGCAAAATATGATGTGTTTCTTATTGCTTAACAGGCTAGCTTAAGCTATTGGAACTAATGAAAGGCTCGAAATTTCTTTCACTAGGACGGTGTTCTTCTTTGAATGGAAAAAACTTATCTAGCATCCAAATCTACGATGACTTAGCAGTAAGCTTTTATTTTACATCCTTGTCTGGCATATCAGCAACACATGCATACTGTAATTCTTTTGAAATTTTCTTTTCATAAGAAGTTTGATATGGTGATTAAAGGTATAGTCTCGGGAGAAATATCATTGTGTCTTTTCACTCATTTTCTTTGCTTCTGGCAATGTCCAATTTGTAAAGGACTATATTCTGCTGCACCAATGTGAAGATACTCTCGCGGATTTATTCTTTCAAGCAATAGAATCATCTTGCATTCAAATTTCAAAGCGCCTGTAGTTACTCATGAAATGATTGCTGTGTTTACTGTAACATGGTAGCAATCGATCGACCTATGCTGGTTAGTATATAGCAAAACCATTATCTGTCTAGATTTATACATAACGCTGATATTGTTACACATTTTAGAAAGAATTCTTATTGCTTCTAAACCAGATGTCTTATACATTGTTTTTATTGAACGTTGGACATAGACGGTTTTCAAATATGTTTTTCGTTCCAATTCATTTCTTATAAAAAATTTCTACTCATGAGTGTAGTATATCAATGGATGTGCTTTCATCTTATTGCTGTTAAAGCAAGGTTTTACATGCTGGATCCGGCACTGAGGCGGAGTCGTGCCGACCCTTTCTTTATTATTATTTTTTTAATTTTCTATTAGTTTATTTTTATTACATTTCTATAATTTATAAAATATTTTAAAATTATAAAGATTGTACAAATCGGCATGCTCGGCACGTATTGAGTTTTGAATTTACTGAAACTCAGCTCAGCACGGCACGAAACACCTCTTGTTAAGGTCAACTCCACCTCTAAGTTGATGGGATGTTCTCTGCTTACTTTCAGACAATCTGAAATGGATTTTGCTTGAAACTGTTATGAAATGGATTCATCATTAAGTGAAATTTTAACTCATAAAATCATCCAAGGCTATGTTTTTCACCTCTTATTGACGCCTTCCTAAATACTTTTATATATAAACACTGGTCATAAAATTTTCTATTTAGGTAAACCATTTGCAATTTTAGCTACTAAAACACTTAATAATTTATTTTTCTGGCTTCTTAGTTAAAGTTAAATAACTAAGCATTTTATAACCTATATTATTTGTCGATGACAGGTTTTGCATTTGGCTGATGGAGATCCCTTGTTTACTTGCCTTGTTGTTGGTGCAATGGTAATCTCTCCCCAGTGGTGCAACAGGTGCATCCTTATGGTCATATTTGTTCTAGATGGGGCTGAAACATTGTTCTAATTTACTTTTCCTACGGTTGTATAAATTGCCTATTTTGTGTAGCATGCGTGCTGGTTAGTTGTTGAGAGATGTATCTTTTGCAGGCATTCATAAATAATCAAACTTCTATACTATTGAAAAATCCTTAGTACATTGCCACACTTTTTACTTGTTATACTTTTGTCTGATTATTACATTTAATGTAATTAACTTAGAAATAATAATCCTATTCAATTAGTAAGTATGTAACTTTACTGAGGTACATCAAGATTAAAGAATATATAAATCACTAATGTACAATACTTGCGAATGCAAACGTGCATGTCTCTTACATAATGATCTTTATTGGTCCTTTTTGAAATATGAAATTTATATATGTTTCTTTAGTCTGCTTCAGCTCATGATTCTCTAGGTTTACTATCCAGATAGAGATGTGGTCATTATTGATTCCCTAATTTAGAAAGGACTGAATGTGGGCATTATTTAAAGGAACCAACTTATGGGGGTACGATGTTACCTGAGGTCATTTCAGAAGCTAATTGTCTGAATTCAATATTTTCACATGCGAGTATTTATCTCACTTGACTTAATTTTCAGAGAGAGCAAAAATGGAAATCTTCATGAGAAAAAAAGCTTTTAGCCTTAGTTGATGCTGGTGTTCTTCTGGAAAAGGACATTGAGGAGATCATTACAGTAAGTTCATTCCAGGTGGTTAACTCTTTTCATGTTTTAATTGACGTGCTTCATCTGCCTGTTGAAATAAACATTTTGATTCTACGTTAGAAGTGGATTTGAGGAGAAGGGTGACATCTAGGTCAAGAATATTCTTAATTTTGGTATTTCGTAAGTTAGAACAGAGATGACTGGCAAAGTTTTGGGTTTTATCATATCGACGTTCTCATTTTTTTTTCTTTCATACTTTTATGGAATTGAAGTACCTTTGATTTGCGAGTAGTTCATGAGTTTAGCTTCCACATTTTCATATTTTGATTTTTGGTACTCGAATGGTATTGCTCTAGTTAATTTGAATTCAAGTATTGCTCCGACCTCTTCAATTGGGTTGTATGATTTTTATCTTTTATTTAGTGATTTCGAGATTCATTCTAGAGATAGCCCACTGGCACCTGGTTTCTGAGTTGAAAAGTTGTATGTCATTGCTACTACTTGTTATTTGCTTCTGAAAAATGATTTAAGCACTTTTATGCAATCATAGTTGGAACCTATATTTTGAATGAAAGGATTTTACAAATTTGCCAATCCAGTATACGTTAGTATTGGACCTTTGGGAAAATGTTGCTTGCTCTTTTTGCAAAATATTGATGTATTTCCATTAGTATTACAGCTAGTTAAGCTATTGGAACTAATGAAAGCTCGAAATCTTTCACTAGGGGGTGTTCTTTATTAGTTCTGTATCCAAATTAACAAAGACGTATCAGTAAGCTTTTAAATTTTGCATGCTTGTCTGCCTATCAGAAATGCATGCTGTAATGCTTTTGAAATCTTCTTTGCGCAAGAAGTTGGAAATGGTGATTAATTAGTTCCAATAGCTTACTGGAAATGCATGCTGGAGAAACATCGTTGTGTCTTTTCACTCATAGGCTTTGCTTCTGCCAATGTCCACATTTGTAAACGTCTATATTGTACTGCACCAATGTGAAGTTATTCTCGCGTTTTTATTCTTTCAAGCAATAGAATCATCTTGCATTGAAAGCACCTGTAGTTATACTCATGACATGAAAGCACCTGTGTTTTCCTTAACATGGTAGCAATCACCTATGTTGCTTAAGTAGATACCAAAGCCATTATCGTTCCAGATATGTACCCAAAATAACACTGATATTGTTACACATTTTAGAAAGAATGCTTATTGCTTACTAAACCAGTGGTCTTAATACATTGCTTTTATTGCGCGTTGGACTTACAACGGTTTTCAAATATGTTCGTTCCAATTCACTTCTTATCAGAATTTCTGCTCATGAGTGGTAGTATATCAATGGATGTGCTTTCATCTATTTGCTGTTAAAGCAAGGTTTTACGTAACCGGATCCGGCACTGAGACGGAGTTGTGCCGACCCATTCTTTATTCTTTTTATTTACTATGTTTCGTTTATTTTTATTACTTTTTATAATTTATAAAGATATTTTAAAAATATAAAAATTGTACAAATCGGCATGTGGCACGTCTTGAGTTTGGGATTTACTGACGCTTGGTTCGGCACGGCAAAATAATTGATGTGCTTCACCTACCTGTCAAAATAACCTTTTTGATTTCTAACAGAATAGATGTGATTTGAGGAGAAGGGTGACATCTGCGTCAAGAATATTCTTAATCTTGGTATTTTGTAAGTTATAACAGATATGACTGGCAAAGTTTTGGGTTTTATCATATTCACATTCTCATTATTTTTTTTTCTTTCTTACTCCTATGGAATTGAAGTACCTTGATTCGCTGGTATTTCATGAGTACAGCTTCCACTTTTAAAATTTTGAATTTTTAAGTACTTAAATGGTATTTCGCTCTAGTTAATTTGAATTCAATATTGCATCTGAACTCTTCAATTGGGTTGTATGAAATTTTTGTCTTTTGATTTAGTGATTGGAGATTCCAATTACTAGAAATAGCCCATGGCCACCCATCCTTGAAAATATTCTAAAGTGAAGGAAGGTGTAGTCAATGCTCTTCTTTATACATGAGTCTTCTTGAAAATGATTTACAGCAAACTTTTTTTCAATCGTAAGTTTCAAGAACGCTATTTTGAAATGAAGGATTCTACAATTTGGGCCATCAGATATAAAGTTGTATTAAGACTTCGCTTGGAAAATATAAGACTGTATTTTGCAAAATATGATGGTGTTTCTTATTGCTTAACAGGCTAGCTAAGCTATTGGAATTAATGAAAGCCCGATTTCTTTCAGTAGGGCTTGTTCTTCTTGAAGGAAAAAACTTAGATGGTTATCAAATATGTTTTTCGTTCTTGCTTATCAGAAATTGTTGCTCATGAGTGTAGTATATCAATGGATGTGCTTTCATCTTATTGTTAAAGCAAGGTTTTACGTGCCGGATCCGGCACTGAGCCGGAGTCATGCCGACCCTTTCTTTTTTTATTTACTATGTTTAGTTTATTTTTATTACTTTTTTATAATTTATAAAAGTGTTTTAAAAGTAGAAGAATTGTATAAAGCGGCACGCTTGGCACGTCTTGAGTTTGGGATTTACGAAGTCGGCTCGGCACGGCACGGAGCACCTCATATTAAAGTTAACTCACCTCTATGTTGATGGGATGTTCTCTGCTTACTGACTGAATCTGAAATGGATTTTGGTTGAAACAGTTATGAAATGGATTCATCATTTAGTGTAATTTAACTAACTTCTTCCAAGGCTATGATTTTGACCTCTTATTGACGCATTCTAAGAGCCTTGTATATAAAAGACCATATGACTTTCTACTTAGGTAAAACCGTTTACTTTAGCTACTAAAATTCTTATTAATTTATTTTTCTGGTTTCCTAGTTAAAGTTAAATAACTAAGCGTTTTATACCCTACATAATTTGTTGATGATAGGTTTTTGCAATTTGGCTGATGGAGATTCCCTTGTTCGCTATGCCTTGTTGTTGATGCCATGGTATTTCCTACCCATTGTGCAACTTGGTACGTCCTTATGGTCATATTTGTTCTAGATGCGGCTGAAACATTGGTTACTCCGGCGGGATTCCGCCGCTTCTCACCTCCGACGCATTGCCGCAAGAGGTTACTCCGGCGGTGTTCGTCTTCTCGCCGGAAACAACCGCATGCTCACGCCGGTCCAATCTTCCGTCGAGAACTCAGGTATTTCCTTCTTTCTCGCTTCCCAAATATTTTGTTTCCTATTCTTCTAAATTTTCTGTTCCTTTTTTTTTTTGGTTGTTTGAGTTTTGGTTTTTGAGTTTTGGATAACTTCTCTTCTTCTTCTTTTTTCTTTTTCCTGATATTGCTGATCTTATTTTTGTTACGAGCACGCTGTGTTCTCATTTGAAGAGTGGTTGAATTGTTTTTGGGGTAGGATTTTGCGGGAAAAGAAGGATTTATGGATCGCTCTTTTCCATTTGTTTAAGAAAAGAATTCAATGAGCAATCAAACTGGAGAAGGAAATGCTTGTTACCTGAGCTTAATATATATCTTATCTCTAATTTAATCTCTACCTATCTGAATTATGCTCTTCCTTGGAATAGTTTTCTTTTTGGTTTATTTATTTATCTATTTCTTTCCTTATTTATGTGGGAGGTGGCAATTACACCATTTCAACCCAATCCTAATTGTTATGCAGCTTACTCCATTTCAGATCAAGTAAATGCAAGGCATTCTGATCATGATACATAGTGCATATTTATAAGACATTATTGTTGCCTCCCCGCTGGTGGTTCCGCCATACATAAATCAAGGTTTAGGCGCCAGGGGGCATGCTCGGTGCCTCGCGGCTCGTGCTGGATCCTGTAGGGCCAGGATTCGACATGGAGACGGCCGACAATTTTCAGGCCGTGCCGGCTGCTCAAGTTTTTTTGTTGGGGTGAGAATAGGAGGATAAATAGTACCATTGAACTAGTACTGTATAATTAACGGGTCGCGTCATGCGCAGTGGTACGACCCGTAAGGTCATGTGCGCAGCTATGTGACAGGTAGCGTCGTGTTGTGCGTGAGGTAACCTATTAGTGACGCATTCGATGTGATCAGCTAAGGTCGCATCGCGCGTGCTTGTTAGGTGATCTTGTTAATAGGTTGTGCGCGAGATGTTTTGTTTTTTTTTCTTTACAAAAAAGTTTTGATGTTTAAATTATAAATGAATGTAATTTTAACGGGAAATTGGAGTACATTTGAATGCTTGGGGCGTTACATCCCTTTATTCCGCCACATTGACACTCCATATAGTAGTGATTATGTTTTATTTATTTTTTGATATGTAATCGAGAGACTTTTGTATTTCATGGTTTATTAATCTTATATCAACCTTTATATTATTATGTAAAGAGTACATTAATTTATAATTTATAAAAGCATTTTACAAAATAAAAAAACTGTATGGATTAGCACAGTTGGCACGACATGATCGACACGTCTCGAATTTGGAATTACCAAAACTCAGCTCGGCGCGGCACGTAAAACTGTGATATAAATACATAATCTTGTGGCTTCCTGTTGGTGGCTCTTATCTATAGGCGAGAGTGGTCCAGCATTCGAACCCAAACAGCTTCTCCGGTGTGCTACACAATGGTGCTGTTTGCGATCCACGCTTGACTTAGACTTAGGAGTTGGGTTTTGTGGTGGACAACCCATGTTTGGAGGGTTGGCAGGTCCATAAAGTGAGCCTGGCCCTTGATATTTCCCTGATTATTTTAAAAATAATCTTGTCAAGTGTTCAGTGAAAGAGTGACCATTTTTTTGATTTTGCAAGACAATCAATTATATTAACTGTTTCAGAAATTGAGGAATGATGTAAAACTGATGAGGTACATGTGTAAAAGATTGGCAATACATGATGTTTTAATTTTTCTCAAAAGTTTTGATGAGAAATTTTTATCAAGCATTATCTATATCTATATATAGACATGAAATGCTTGTTGATGAACATTGTTGGTTCGTGTAAGTCTAATGCCACCTTAATGCAGGTGTTAACAAACTTCTTAGTTGTGATGTTAGTGTCTATTATATTCTCTTTTGTTGGTTTTGGTCCATAGGGTTTTCTGTGGACCGGACAGGACACGCGCGGTGGCCAGTACGCCGCCACAGCAGTGCGCGCGAGGCGCAGCTAGCATGATCGCCAGACGCTCGGCCGGAGCACCTGGCCCCCCGTCCTCTCTCTGTCTTTCCCTCACTCCTCCCATTCATCTCTCTCACTCATCTCTACGGTCGTTGGTGGAGGTGCTCGGGGTTACGTAGGTTATCATCTCTTCGTCATCTCGTCCGGAGGTTTGCCTCGATTGAAAAGTTCTCGCTTCTCTGCTCTCAAGGCGATCTCCTTTTTGTTTCGCGAGGGGGGGGGTCGTACTTCACTCCTTCGCTAGCGCGAGGGAGGAAAGACGCTGGTGCGCGGGCAACGGGTTGTGTTTCTTTTTTTTTTTATTGAAAAGACGCTGACAAGACTGCCGGTCGCCACTGCAGCAGCACGCGGGCGCGACCTTGTTGTTATTTTTTGTACCGCTATTTCTTTTTTTTTTTTAAAAATTCAAAAGTGGGACCATTATGTAAAAATAAAAAAATATTATAGCAATTTTAAAATATAAAAAATAATATTTATCTAATCTGGCAATGTTCGGCCATGTCTTGATTTATGTACCGAAATCCGACCAACGAATAAATAGGTCATACTATCTGTTTAAAATATTGTGAATACGAAGTCGATATTACATTTTATTTTTATTTTTTTGGATTTCATCAAATTATTCACTTAGTATATTATTAGGTTGAGAGAATAGAGATTATTAATATTATTAAGAAATATAATAAATTATATGGATCGGCACGGTCAGCACGTGCCCAATTTTGGATTTACCGATACTTGACTCGGCACGGCACGGAAAACCTTGTGTTGGTCACTATCCTTCTACTATGTGGAAGAAAAACAACAGTCCATCTAATAAATTCTTAGACATGTCTTTACCTTTCTTTCTTTCCTATATGGAACGATCGCCTTTATATAGAGTAGTTTCATGTATGTCCTGCTCTCTTCCATCTAATACTTTTATTACTGTTATTGTACGGCTCTTGTCATTCTTCCTGCCAATGGTGCTTCCATTCCTTCATCTGAAGTCCAGTTTGCTTGCAAATGTAGCAAGCCTTCACGACTTATGAACCTATGATAGAAAAGCAGCACTTGAGTCTAGATAATTAGGAGTTTTAAATGAGTCAGTTGGACATCTAAAGGACTGAAGGGTCTTTCGAAGCGTTGGACATACACAATATGAATGAACTAGTTTTGTTAGTGAACTTCTGTAAGCCAAGAGCTGAGCTCTATGCAGAATTCATTGTCCATAGCAATCAGTAACCAGACCAACTTTGACTGATAATACGTTGACTCTAAATGAATCAAGAGCAATACTGCTAATGCTTTTCTCCAAAAATTAGAATAAGGCCATTGTTTGGTAAGCTTTTAATATTTTTCAATGCCTCACATGTGTTCCTAAACTGGTTAGTTCCACTAATATCTTGACAAAAATTAGAATAGGACCATTGGTTGGTAAGCTTTTAATATCCTTAAATGCCTAGCATGTGTTACTTAAGTGATTAGTTTCACCGACACCTTGACAACAAGGTTTTCTCCCAAGTAATGTTTGCAACATGCAGCAGAAAACTGTGACTAAATTGCAGTAAATATTATTTGGTGATAGTACAACACAGAACAAATTATATGAAATAGTAATTCGTATATGTTGTTGTAGTGCTCTAAATTTGTATAGACACACACGACACACACACACACACAAACACACACACTCTCTCTGTCTCTCTATCACAGCACACACACACACAAGCACATATATGTGCGTGTTTTGAATCTCAGGTGTTTGATGGTGGGTTTTTCCTTGTAGGGTAGATGTAACACTTTCTGGTTTATTGGCGTTAGCATTTTATGTGAATTAATTCTTGATTTCTAATATGCTGATTTTTAAAGCTCACATCTGTAAGATAAATTTGTAGATAATAATGGATCAAATAGCTACGAGTGTAGAAGTTGGTGGTGCTTGAGGTTCTTACTCATATCATGCTTTAAAGAGATTGGATATGCTATGGTCTAGTATGTGTGGTTCTTCATTAGGTAGAAATACATATTTCTTATTCTTTTAAGTTATCATTATTTTAACAAGCACTTATGTTTTATATTGGACAACAGGTACTGCTTATAAACTTGTTTGGAGTTGTGTGAATGCAATTAGTACTTTACTACACTTTTTTTTGGAACCGTTAATAGCTTATTCCTATTATCTGTATGTCTTCCTTGTGTATATGTTCATGTTTATTCTAACCAAGGCTTTACGTGCCGGATCCGTGACGGCCGAACGATTTATTTTATTTTATTTTTTTATGGTTGGGCATCTTTCTCTGTTCATCTTCCTCGTGTGAGGAAGATGAACAGTACCCATTAAAAGAAGTGTTTCAAGGGGTAGCGTGCTGCGACCCATTATGTTGTGCTGCTGCGCGTGACATGACAAGTTAGGTCGCATGCGGACCCCTTATTTTTAAAACTTTTAGTTTATTTTTATTACCTTTTTTATAATTTTATAAAAATATTTTGAAAAATACAAAGATAACATCGGATTGGCACGGCACTATCTGGCACAACTCGAGTTTGGCATTTACCGAAACTCGGCTGGGCATGGCACATAATACCTTTGATTCTAACTATAGGTTTTATGTGCCGGGCGGGACGCACGGTGCCGAGCCGCCCGTGCCGAACCGTGCTAGGTCGGCACCCATTCTTTAAGCCACATCGTCACTCTATGCCAATTATGTACTATATACTTTTGCTATATAATTACGACTTTTGTATTTAGTGTTTTATTAATAGTTTTTTATTATTGCTTAACTAATTTTAATAATTTTATAAAATAAAAAATTGTACGGATCAGCACTGTAGGCACACGTCTCTTAGTTTCGGAGTTACTGAAAATCGGCTCGGTATGGCACATAAAACCTTGATTCTAACATCAATTTAATTCATGATGCGACATTTCAAACTTGCTGAAATGTTCTTGTTTTAAGGACTAATGTATTTATATAGCTAAGAATGTCTGTGTTGAATTCATCAAAGAGGTGAAGAAGTAAACACCGGATTGGCCTTCTCTTTTAACATTAAGAAAGGGCATTTTTTTTGGGTGTGGGTGGCTGAATTCGGGCCCCCCCCCTATAATTGGTTATTGGCGAACAGCGCCCCGCTACATTAATTTTGGCCAAATCGCGCCCCTTTGCGCTGAAAAATGACAAAAATACCGCTCATCTTAAGTTTTCGATCAATAACTTTTTGTATAGTACTCCAAATGAAGCTGAAATCGGTCCCGTTGGAAAGATAATTTAATTATATTTCCCAATGGATGCAATTCACTCAATTTAGAGCTCTGTACAAAGAAGTTATGTAAAATGATACCGAATCAGCGTTAAGCTGGCTACGGTATTTTGACCAGCCGTTTCGGTATTTTTAGTATAACTTTTCGTATATAGCTCCAAAATGAGATGAAAACTGTCCCATTTGAAAGAGACTCAAATAGCTTTCCCCAACAAGTTTATAAAATGAATACTAGGACATGCCGGGCAAACGCCTGCGAACACGACCGCGAACACCTGCGAAACACCTGCGAACAACCCCGCGAAACACCGCGACACTTGCCGACAGGGCTTTTCTACATAACCTTGTTTTGTATAGTACGTTGCCAAATGAGCTGAAATTAGTTCCGTTTGGAAAGCCTATTTGAACTAGCTTTCCAATGAACTAGTTTCACAGAATTTGGGAGATACGTACGAAAAGTTATCGTAAAAAAACCGAACTAATGTCCAAGCTGCTTACGGTATTGGACAGCATCTCGGTATATTTTGGTCAATAACTTTTTAGTAGAGAGCTCCAAATGAGCATAAAACTAGTCCCCATTTGAAAGAGGACTCAAAATAGCTTTCTAAATCAAGATAAAAATTTAAAAACCTGAGACATATCAGCGAATACCCGCGATACACCTGCGAACACCGGCGAACCTCCCGAACATGCCATACCGCGAACACCTGCGACACACCGCGAACACCTGCAGAACAACTTGCCGACGCTTTTCTACATAACTTCTTAGTATAGTAGCCAAATGAGCGAAATCAGTCCAGTTGGAAAGCTACCTTGAACTAGCTTTCCAATGGAACTAGTTTTCACAGCATCTTTGAGATAAGTACAAAAAGTTTATGGTAAACAAAACCCGAACTAATGTCAAGCTGCTACGGTATTCGGACCAATCATCTCGGTATATTTGGTAATAGACTTTAGTAGAGAGCCCAAAATGAGATAAAACTAGTCCCATTTGAAAAGAGGACTTCAAATATCTTTCAACAAGTATACAATTAACGCCTAGGGACTATCAGGCGAATAACCCGCGAACACCCTGCGAACACACCGCGAACACCTTTGCGAACACCTGCGAACACCGCGAATAACACGCTGCGAACATTGCGAACCGCTTTTTCTACTAACTTTTTGTATAGTACTGCGTCTCCAATGAGCTGAATCGGATACCGTTGAGAAAGCTATTTGAACTATGCTTTCCAATGGAACTAGTATCACAGAATGTGGAGATAAGTACGCAAAGTTAATGTAAAAAAACCGAACTAATGTCAAGGCTGCTACGTATTGAGCGGGCATCTCGTAATTTTTGGTAATAAACTTTTTAGTAGAGAAGCTTCCAAATGATGAATAAAGGTAGTCCCATTTGAACGAGGACAATAATGCCGGCGAACGCCTGCGAACAACCCGCGAACACCTGCGAAACTGCGAATCACCCGCGAACACCTGCGAACACTTCGCGAACGCTTTTCTACATAACCTTTTTGTATGTACTCCAAATGAAGCTTTAATCGGACCCGTCTGGAAAGCTATTTGAACTAGCTTTCCAATGGAACTAGTTTCACCAGCATTTGGAGATACGTACAAAGTTGATGGTAAAAACAACCGAACTAGATGTCAAGCCTGCTACGGTATTGGACCAGCATCTCGGTATATATTTGGTATAACTTTTAGTAAGAGAAGCTCCAATGAAGATAAACTAGTCCATTTGAAAGAGGACTCAAATAAGCTTTCTAACAAGTATACAAATTAACCCTGAGGACATATCAGCGAAAATACGCGAACACCTGCGAACACCCAGCGAACACCGCGAAACCCGCGAACACCGTGCGACACCCGCGAATTTCACCTGCGAACACTTGCGAAGGCGTTTCTACATAATTTTAGTATACGTATCTCGCAAAATGAGCTGAATCAGTCCGTTGGAAAGCTATTTGAACTAGCTTTCCAATGGAACTAGTTTCACAAGAATTTGGGAGATTAAGTACGAAAAGTTTGTTAAAAAAACGACTAATGTCAAAAGCTGCTAACGGTATTGGACAGCATCTCGGTATTTTTGGTAAATAACTTTTAGTGAGAGCTCCAACATGAGATGAAACTAGTCCATTGACGAGGACTAAAAATAGCTTTCCACAAGTTAAAATTAATATGAGAACATATCAGAGAACTCCTGCGAACACCTTGCGGAACACGGCGAACACCGCGAACACCGCGAACACCCCGCGAAAACACCTGCGAACCCACCGCGCGAACACACTACGAAACCTGCGAAAGCTTGTTCTACATTACTTTTTGTATAAGTACTCCAAAATGGAAATGAAATCAGTCCCGTTGGAAATATATTTGGGAATTATCTTTCCAATGAACTAGTTTTACAACAGCATTTGGAGATACGTACGAAAGTGGAAAGCTGGTGTTCGTGGTTGTTCGCGGTGTTCGGCGGTGTCTCGCCAGGGTGTTTCACAGGTGTTTTCGCGCGGGTGCCTCGCTGATATGTCCAGGGATTAA
The DNA here is from genome assembly GCA_002076135.1 of Xerophyta viscosa. Taxonomy (NCBI): domain Eukaryota; kingdom Viridiplantae; phylum Streptophyta; class Magnoliopsida; order Pandanales; family Velloziaceae; genus Xerophyta; species Xerophyta viscosa. Next base: position 86,486 of record MJHO01000154.1, read on the forward strand.
TTTTATACTTGTTGGAAAGCTATTTGAGTCCTCTTTCCAAATGGGACTAGTTTTTATCTCATTTGGCAGCTTCTCTACTAAAAGTTTAATACCAAATATACGAGATTCTGTCCCAATACCGTAAGCAGCTTGACATTAGTTCGGTTTATTTTTACATAACTTTTTGTAACCCTATCCTCCAAATGCTGTGAAACTAGTTCCATTGGAAAAGCTAGCTTGCAATAGCTTTCACAACGGGTCCGATTTTAAGCTTCATTTGGAGTACACACTCACAAAACGTTATGTAGAAAAGCGTTCGCAAGCGTTCGCAGGTGTTCGGCGGGTGTTCGCGAGTGTTCGCAGGTGTTCAACGGTGTTCGCCACGGTGTTCGCAGGGAGTTCACTGATATGTTCTAGTGTTAATTTTATACTTGTTGGAAGCTATTTGAAAGTCCTCTTTCAAATTTGGGACTAGTCTTCAATTCATTTTGGAGCTCTCTACTAAACAGTTATAACCAAAATACCGAGATGCGTCGCAAATACCGTACGCAGGTGCATTCAGTTCGGTTTTTTGAATAACTTTCTCGTAAGGTATCTCCAATGCTGTGAATTGCTAGTTCCATTTGAGAAATTAGTTCAAATAGCTTTCCAACGGACCGATATTCAGCTCATTTGGAGTACAATAAAAAAGTTCTGTAGAAAGCGTTCGCAAGTGTTTCGCAGTTGTTCGCGGGTTGTCGCAGGTGTTCGCAGGATGTTCGCGGGTGGTTCGGCAGCGCGTTTGCCAGCATGTCCTAGTATTCAACTTAATACTTTTTGGCAAAGATCTTTTGAGTCCCTCTTTCAAATGGGACGCAGTTCATCTCATTTGGGCTATATACAAAAGTTTATATATATTAAAATACCGAAACGCTGTAAATAACGTAGCAGCTTAACGCTGATTCGGTATTGTTTACATAACTTCTCGTACAGAGCTCTAAATTGAGTGAAATTGGTCCCATTAGAAATATAATTAAATTATGTTTCCAACGGGACCAATTTCAGCTCATTTGGAGTACTACATAAAAAAGTTATGATCCGAAACTAAGATCAAAGGTATTTTTGTCAATTTTCCCAGCGGCAAAGGGCGCGATTTGCCAAATTATTAAGGGGGGGCGGGGCAGCTGTTCTTCCCAATAAAACCAATTCATGGGGGGACGCCGATTCGCCAAAAATGCCTTAAGTAATAGTTATCCCAAACTCTATTGGATTTCTTTCTATGGAGAGATACACTTCTTCTCGTACATGGGAAGTAAGGATGCTATAACATGAAACCAAAAAATGAGAAATGAAGTGGGAATCCTGACAAAACGATGCTAAAAAAGAAAGGCAACTCCATTAAAACACTGGCTGCCCTAATATTCTTCATTTGGAAATTGTGATGCTGCACAACCATCAATAAGCAGAGAAGGGGAAACTAGCCACGTTTATTTCTTGCTCTTATTGATTTATAGTTGTTGTATAGTTGAAGCCAAATTCAAGTAATTGCTCATTCTTGTAGAAGCCTTCTTTTGCTTGAGTTATCGGACACATAAAACACAAAAGTATAGTTCTCGAACTTGGATCAACTTAAGTCTTGCCAAAATAAGAAAACAGCTCCAAATATAGGATCATGGGTACTTGTTAATCCTCCTTTACTTTCAAGAATTTGAACATTTGGATGTGACAATTGCTGAAGACTTGAAATATCTTTGCCAAACACCCAAATAAAGATGGTAGCTTTGGCCGTGCTCATAGTGAATAGTTGTTCAGCCAAAGGAGGATTGGTTGATAGTTGTCCAACAAAGGTTATCAAACATTGGCATTTGTGACAACTGGAGAAGACAAATAAAGAGGGAATGACTAGCTAGTAGATTTTGTTAAGATTTCATGCAAAGGACGGTGACTTTGTCCCATTTCTAATAAAAGTAAGGGTGAGACTGCATATTATGATTTAATTATAATTCCAATAAATATCTCCTTCAATTTGAAGTTTAATGCTTCATTATTGTAAAGCCTAATAATAACAAAACGAAGCAGCCACCCACTGGTGTAGTAAGGCGCCTTTTGGTCCCAACCAGGATCATTAGATCTTCCCTTGCAAGTCTTATCTGCATCAATGTCTTACCTTGCCTTTTGATTGCACTTGATGGTTAACATGGCATGTTTCAAAAAACCATTTCAGTTGTTACAGGAATGCTCATCATTTCCTTATTGCTAAAGTAATTTTAGTTAAGTTGCATAGTCTTATTTGCAGGAACCACTCCTCACGAAGTCTTGCCCACAAAATCTCTCTCTTGCTATAAATGTAAACATTTTGATTTCTTATTTTAGTTAAACACTTGAAATGCTATTGACATCATTTTGATTAGGCATGTGCTACTGTGATAACATTAGCCCAACAATTTTTATGATCTTAAAATTTTGAAGCAGCATACTTATTCAAGCATGTTAGAGCAATTTTATTTTTGTAGACGCTGGAGATGTTCGGCAGGTAGTTTCAAGAATCTCTGGTTCGGCCCCAGTTTTGAATATAAAAAACAATCTGCTACGCATGTTTGATGTTGTCGTTTGTGGAGGCACTTTGGGCATATTTGTTGCTACTGCTCTAATTTCTAAAGGACTGAATGTGGGCATTATTGAAGGGAACCAACTTATGGGGGTATGTTACCTGAGGTCATTTCAGAATAATTTTCTGAATTCAATATTTATCACATGTGAGTGAGTCTTTATCTCACTTGACTAAATTTTCAGAGAGAGCAAGAATGGAATATTTCAAGAGAAGAGCTTTTAGCCTTAGTTGAAATGCTGGTGTCTACTGGAAAGATGATAATTGAGGAGATCATTGCAGTGGAGTTCAATCCAGTTGGTTAAATCTTTCATGTTTTAATTGATGTGCTTTATCTGCCTGTCGAAATAACCATTTTGCTTCTACAGAATAGATGTGGATTTGAGGATAAGGGTGACATCTGGCGTCAAGAAATATTCTTAATTTGTATTTCGTAGTTAGAATATAGATAGCTGGCAAAGTTTTGGTTTTAACATATCGACATTCTCATTAATTTTGTTTTTGTTTTTTCTTTCTTACTCTTATGGAATTGATTTGAAGTAGCTTGATTTGCTAGTATTTCATGAGTATAGCTTCATTCCGCATTTTAACATTTTGATTTTAGTACTTGAATGGTATTGCTCTAGTTAATTTGAATTCAAGTGTTGCGTTGAACTTTTCGATTAGGTTGTATGTTTTTTATCTTTTGATTTGGTGATTTGATTGGTTACTAGAAGATAGCCACTGGCGCCCATACTTGATATTCTAAGTGAAGAAGGTGTATGTCAATTGCTACTTGTTTATACATGAGTCTTCTTGAAAAAGATTTAGAAAATACTTTTATTTAATCATAGTTCAAGAACCTATAATTTAATTGAAGGATTCTACAAATTTGGCCTATCATATATAAAGTCGCAATATATTTCGCTTTGGAAAATGTTAGATTGTATTTTGAAATATATGATGTGTTTCCCATTGCTTAACAGGCCAGCTAAGCTATTGGAGCTAATGAAAGCTCGATTTCTTTCATTAGGGGGTGTTCTTCTTGAAGGAAAAAACTTATCTACTATCCAAATTTACGATGACTTAGCAGTAGTTTTTTAATTCTACATTCGTCTGAATATAGCAACACACGCTGTGTAATTCTTTTGAAATTTTCTTTGCATAAGAACGTTTAACATGGTAATTAATTGTATACTCTGGAGAAATATCTTTGTATCTTTTCACTCATGCTCTTTGCTTCTGGCAATGTCCAAATTTGTAAAAGACTATATTGCACTGCACCACCAATATAAAGTTATTTTCTCTTATTTATTCTTTTAAGCAATAGAATCATCTTGCATTCAAAGCGCATGTAGTTACTCATAACATGATTGTTGTATTTTCCATAACATGATAGCTATGAAGCATGGACACATCGAAATTTCATTCCGTGCAGTGTTCGTTCAGTATCCGATAAGGACACACTGCGGACACGACCGGACATGTGTCGAATATGCCAGAGAAGTGTCTGGAAACTAAATACAAAAGAAAATCATTCTGGACACGCGTGTCAGACATGCCACATAGGATTGTCCGGCATGCGTCTCCATATTTATGTTATTTTTTATATTTTTTTTTATAATAAAAGTTAATTTTTTTAAGAGAAGGAAAGTACTATATAGTACTAGTAATATACAATTGTAAGTAATACAATATAGTGATTATTTAAATACTACATTTTATTTATTTTTTGTTGATGTGATTAGACTCTTACAATTTTAAATTTGTCTAAAAAACGTGAAATATTATATTATGCGTAGACTTTTTTATTAATTGTTATCGTATCTTCAGATTTTCAAATACTTAATATAAGTTATATTTTAATTATTTATATTTTTTATTGCCAAACCGGAAACTGTCGCTACTTTTTTGAAAATTGCGCTACACCGCGTGATCCAAGTCCGAAAACACCGGGGTGTCACTATGTTCATGTCCGTGCTTCCTAGCATGGTAGTAATTGTCCTTATGCTGCTTACTAGATACCAAAATCATTATCTGTCGAGGATATAATACATAACACTTGATATTTGTTACACATTTTAGAAAAAAAAACGCTTATTGCTTGCTAACAAGTGGTCTTATACGAGTGATTTTATTGCTCATTCGATTTATGACAGTATTCCAAAAATGTTTTTCTTTCAGATTCATTTCTTATCAGAAAATTCTGCTCATGAGTGTAGTATATCAATACATGTACTTTTGCTCTTATTTTCTGTTATAAGTCTCACAACTCTGCCTTTAAGTTGATGGCATGTGTTCTCTGCTTACTGACAATCTGAAATGAATTCTTGCTTGAAACAATTATGAAATGCATTCATCATTTAGTGAAATTTAACTCTTGAAATCTTCCGGGGCTATGTTCTTTACCCCTTATTGACGCATACTAATAGCCCTGTATATAAAACTGGTACCATATGATTATCTACTTAGTTAAACCATTTGCAACTTTAGCTGCTGTAGCACTTATTAATTTATTTTTCTGGTTTCTTAGTTAACGTTAAATAACTAAGTATTTTTATATTCCATATTATTTGTTGATGACAGGTTTTGCATTTGGCTGATGGAACTTCCTTGTCCTCATGCCTTGTTGTTGATGCAATGGGTAATTTCTCCCCAGTGGTGCAACAGGTGCATCCTTTATGGTCATATTTGTTCTAGATGGAGCTGAAACATTGTTCTAATTTACTTTTCCTACTGTTGTACAAATTGCCTATTTTGTGCAGCATGAGTACTGTTTAGTTGTTGAGAGATATATATCTTTTGGCAAAGCATTCATAAATCATCAAACTTCTATGCTATTGAAATATCTTAAGAACATTGCCACACTTCTGACTTGTTATACTTTTCTCTGATTATTTCATCCAATGTGATTAAACTTAGAATATTAATCCTATTCAATTAGTCAAGTATGTTACTGTTACTGTTACTGAGGCACGTCAAATTTAAAGAATATAGAAATACCGAATGCAAATACTTGCGAGTGGAAGATATCGTAAAGTATCTTACCCACGATCTTTTTTGGTTGGTCCCTTTTAATATATATATTATATATTATATATATATATATATATATATATATATATATACATATGATAGAGGGGGATCCACACATTTTGCACATACACCCATATGATTGTATGTATTCACATATCTATGTCTAACGCTCCTCCTCAAGCTGGTATAAAATGTGCTATACACGTAGGAGCCTGATTATCATAAAAAAAAACTTCATAGGCGCATTTTGACTAAATCCAAGCTCATTCATCAACTGTTTGAGCCATACGAGTTCCCAGGTCACAAGTGCCGTTGCCCTATATTTAGCTTCAGCACTAGACCTAACTACCACATTTTGTTTCTTACTTTTCCAGGAGACCACGTTCCCTCTCAATAAAATACATAATTGATGTGGATCGTCAATCAATAGGAGAACGTGCCCAATCCGCAAGTATATCCTGTCACCTAGCTGGGTGTAACTCGATCATGATACATGAGTCCCTGCCTGGTGCAGGATTAATATGCCGAAGTACTCTTAAAATTGTTTTTCCAATGGCTTACACAGACTATCACACTTACAGCAAATGTCAAGTCTGGTTATTGTAAGGTAATTTAATTTACCTACAAGTATGTGATACCTCCTTGAATGGGATATCGGCACCTCCTGTCCTAGCATCAGCTTAACATGAGGATCCATCCGTCAACCGGCTTAGCACCCAACATACTAGCTTCCTTAAGCATGTCCAACAAATATTTTCTCTGTTAAATATATTTGTCTCCCTATGAACGGGCAACCTCGATGCTCAGAAAATATTTCAGATCTCCAAGATCTTTGGTCTGAAACTGTTGTTATAAGAAGCCCTCAGTCTAGAGATTCCAATAGGTAGCATCTCCTGTAATAATAATCTCATCAACATAGACAATTAGGAGGAGTCGCTTCCCACATTGTGATGTCATGTGAAAGACATAATGATCTGACATACTCCTGACCATGCCAAACTGAATAAGTGCAAAAGTAAATTTCCAAACCATGTCCGAGGAGACTGCTTTAAATCATATAAAGACTTCTTCAACTTGTAGACTACCTCCCTCTTAGCAACAAATCCACGAGGTTGCTCCATATATAGCCTCCTCGGCCAATCCTTGTGAAAAAATTTGCGTTCTTAATTTCCATATGAATGCAAGGCCACTTGAAAACTTGATGCTAAGTGAGAAAACAAGCCGCACTAATAACCTTTTTGGCCATTGGAGAGGTTCCATCGTAGTTGACGCCATATATCTGAATATACCCTTTAGCTACAAATCGTCGCGCCTTTAGTCGGTCACAGAACCAATCAGGGAAAGTTTTTAATAGGCATACAGCACAATTGGACAACCTAGGGTGAAATTCCCCGAGAGAAGGGAATGCCTAACAAAACATATTGTGCAGACATCTCCTTCTCCATATTGTGCAGACATCTTCATCCCCGGGAGAAGGGAATGCTAAATTTCAAGAGTCATTGCATATTATGCAGACATCTCCTTCTCTATAGCCTGTTCCCAACCTGCATGGGATAATGCCTCCTAGATATTCTGAGGAATAGAAACTGAGGACAAGGAGGAAATTAAGGCAAGTTAATGTGGTGATAAAGAAGCATAAGATACATAACAAGACACAGTTAGTGTGGTAGTCCATTGTCTCTTACCCTTCCTAAAGACAATAGGAAGATCAAGATCAGAAGGTGATTTGTTGCAGGCAGTGGAATCTTAAGGAATAAACGCAACTGGCTCAGAAGGTCGGCGCATGTACATCTATAGTGGCATAGTTGTGGACATCAATAGCGGCAGAGAAGATGGTTGAGAATCTATGGGAGGCAGCGGAGAAATGGAAAGAGGTATAAGAAGAGGAAGTACTTTGGTAATAGACTTCAAAAGTATAGCCTTGCTAGTAAGAATGTTAAGAAGAGGAAGTACTTTGGTGTAGTCTCAAAGAATGTTAAGTCCGGCAACACAAAGACTGACAAATACAGTGAATTTAAGTGGATTTCTGAATGAATCTTTTCTTGTGTCTTAGCTAGCCTCTCTTAAATAAGAGGTGCCTTAGTTGTACAAGGAAGAGAACTATACTGGAAATGATAAAATAAATACAATAGGAAATATAATAACTTGCAGCTACTATATGCCTAAAATAGAACATATTAAATACATCTTGTGGAGGGCAATCAGCACCATTTTAGGAATGTCATCACAACCATTGGATGTCCTAAAATAGATTTATTGACATTCCTAAAATAGGTCCAGTGACATCCCCCCTCAAATTGATGCTGGTAGATCAACCAGCAACAATTTGTTAACCAAGAAATTATGTCGTTGACGTGTCAATGCTTTCGTCAGAACATCAGCAAGTTGAAAATCAGTAGATACGTGAGGAAGAGAAATGTCTCGACGATCATAGGCTTCGCGAATAAAATGACAATCAACTTCAATATGCTTGGTACGCTCATGATATACTGGATTGGCAGCAATTTGAATTGCACTGGTATTGTCGGCATGAAGAGGAGTAGGAGCAAATTGAGTGAAACCAAGCTCAGCTAAAAGACCCCGAAGCCAAATAATTTCAGCACAAGCAGCAGACATGGCACGATATTCAGCTTCTGTAGAAGACTTGGAAACAACAGTCTGTTTCTTAGCCTTCCAAGATATAAGAGCATCCCCGAGGAACATGCACCATCCCGTGGTCGAACGACGAGTGTCCGGGCAACCAGCCCAATCGGCATCACAATAAGATGTTAAAGTCATAGGAGAACCGGAGGGAAAGAACAAACCACGTGTGGAAGATCCCTGGAGATACTTAATAATCCGACGTACAGCAGCCATATGAAGATGACGTGGAGATGCCAAGAATTGACTTACTTGTTGAACTGCAAAAGCAATGTCAGGACGGGTATTAGTCAAATAAACTAAGCTGCCAACAAGCTGGGGTAAAGAGTAGGAGGGTCGGAAATAGGCTCCTTTCTTCTTTTCGCAAAAAAAACCCTTAAAGATTGACCTTCCATGTGTGGGGTGTATCTACAGCTGAAATATCATCATAACCTGCCATCTTGACAAGATCAGTAGTATACTTGTGTTGATTCAGGAAAATTCCATTTGGCGTCGTATGAACCTCCAAACCAAGGAAATAATGAAGAGGGCCCAAATCCTTCATATGAAAAGAGGCTCCCAAGGACTGCTTTAGGTGACTTATCATAGTAGAGTTAGTTCCAGTTATAATGACATCATCCACATAGACTAATAAAAATACAGTACCCTCTGAAGTCGTGTGAATGAATAATGAGGAATCATAGTTGCTTTGAACGAAGGACAAAGTTCGCAATGTTGACCGAAACTTCTCAAACCAGGCACGAGGGGCTTGCTTCAAACCATACAGAGACCGCTTCAACCGACAAACATGATTTGGAGAGGAAGAAGAAAGACCGGATGGCAGTCGCATGTAGATTTCCTCTTTGAGATCTCCATGAAGAAAAGCATTCTTCACATCCATTTGGTGAAGAGGCCAAGACTGTGATGCTGCAATGGCCAAGAGTGTTCGTACGGTGACCATCTTAGCAACAGGTGCAAAAGTCTCGTCGTAATCAATGCCAAATTCCTGCTTATTACCAAGTGCAACCAGGCGTGCTTTATAACGGTCCAAAGATCCATCAGAACGCAACTTGATAGAATACACCCACTTTGTTCCAATAGGCTTAACATGAGGTGGGCAAGGCACAATATCCCATGTATGATTCACCTCAAGAGCATGTAACTCATCCTGCATAGCTTGCTGCCAACATTCATGTTTTATAGCTTGTGTATAACTGGTAGGTATATCAGTTGTGGCTAAGGTGGTGGAAAGAGAGACGTGAGGAAGAGAGGGAGGAAAACCATACCTATCTGGAGGTCGTGACGGACGAGAGGAGCGACGAGGAGGATCGGGTGCCGGAGGGTGATCTAAAAGGGGCTCTGGAGGTGCTAGTGGGACTGTTGACCTTTGCCTCACATACACTAAGCCAGGCTTGTAACGCATAGGATTAGAAGAAGTATCCACCGAATCTGAAAATGTAGGGAAATGGACTACAGGAGAGATAGATTTAGCATGGGAGAGAAAAAAATAGTCTGATTCAAAGAAAACCACATTCCGAGAGACTCGAATACGTTGTGACTTGGGGTCGAAACAAAGAAAACCTTTTTGAGACGTAGCGTAACCGAGAAAGGCACATTTGATAGATTGAGCAGTGAGTTTGGTTCGCTCAGGTGGTGGAAGATGAACAAAACAGACGCAACCAAAAGTATGGAGATTAGTGTAATCAGGATGGTGACCATACATACGAAAAAAAGGAGTTTCATGTTGCAAAGTAGGAGAAGGAAGACGATTTATCAAGTAAACAGCTGTAGTGAGGGCCTCACCCCAAAACTGTGATGGAACTGAAGATTCTAATAGCAACGTCCGAAGTACATCGAGAAGATGACGGTTCTTTCGTTCCGCCACTCCGTTTTGTTGAGGAGTGTAAGGGCAAGATCGTTGAGAAAGAATCCCCTTTTGCTGAAGAAAATCATGAAACTCATTAGACATGTATTCGCCGCCAGAGTCAGATCGTAGTATTTTAATGCTTTTGGCAAATTGATTTTCAACGAGAGCTAAAAACCGTTTAAAAGCACTAAAAACTTCATTTTTGGTTTTGAGCAAGTAGACCCAAGTGAATCGGCTATAGTCATCAATAAAGGTCAAAAAATACTTGTATTGATAATGAGAAAGCATGGGTGCAATACCCCATACATCACTGTGAATGATGTCGAAACATGAAGTTGCTGAATTTTTGTGAGTGGGAAAAGGAAGTGTTTTACTTTTACCTAATTTGCAAGTATCACAATTGAAATGAACATCAGAAATGGAAGCATGAGTTTTATTGCCAAGTAATCCAGATTTGAACAAAGAGAGTAGAACATGCGAGTTAGGATGCCAGCGTTATGCCATATTTACTAGCATATGCACTACAGAAAAGTTGAGATAAGAACAGGAGACTACTGGAGAAATAGGAGAGTGGAGAGGAAACATGCGACCAACTTTAGGCCCCTTCGCGATCATCTTCCCGGACACTCGATCCTGCACAACACAACCAGAAGAAGAGAAGTGTACATCACAATTATTATCCACCAATTGTCCAACAGAAACAAGATTTGTGGATAAACCGGGAGAAACAAAAACATTATTGAGAATTGGAGACAAGTTTCCCACAGCAGTAATAGGTAGAGTATTGCCATTCGCCGTATGAATGAGAAGCTTACCAGCATAAGGTTTAAGATGAGTAAGATTAGCAGATGAAGAGGTCATGTGATTAGATGCACCAGAGTCAAAATACCAAGGTTTACTTTTACCTGAAATGCCTAAAGCAGAAAAAGCAGAGATGATCATTTGTTGAATCATTTCAGGAGAATGGCACCTGCAGAAGTAGATTGGAAGAAAGAATGGTTGTCTGTGGAGCCATGAGGGAGGCAGTAACAGCAGTTTGGTATGCCAGTTGCCGACGGTTTTGCGGCCGTGTAGTGCACTCGGTTATAATATGGCCAGCCTGCTTACAATAGTTACAGAACTTCTTTCGACAGTGAGTAGCAATATGCCCATATTCCTTGCAACTATAGCACTGCACAGTTCTCATGTCACGACCCTTCCTCTTTCCTTCAGCTGCAAAAGCGACATCGATGGGGCCACTCATAGAAGATTGTTGCTCCATAGAAACCTGTGTTTTGGTTCGCTGTTCTTCCCTTAGAAGCTCGCCTAGGCAGATGTCCAATGATGGTGCAGGATCACGATTCATAAGATTGGAACGAATGGGCTCATATTCTGGCCTAAGTTTCATCAAAAATTGGTCCCTCTTGCTTGTGTCATGAATTTCTTGAATAGCTGCAAGAGAGTCCACCGGTACTTTGCTGTATATAATGTCCGAATATTCAGTCCAAAGGTTCTGAAAACCAGAATAATATTCGTGAATAGTCAGACTTCCCTGTGAATAACCACCCAGTTCAAATTCGAGTTGGAAGCGGCGAGCAGAATTATCTTGGTTGTAAACCTTCTTCAAATAATCCCACATATCCTTAGCGGTTTTGTAAGATCGCAGGCTGATGATGAGCTGAGGCTCCATTGAAGAAAGAATCCAAGTCATGACCCTAGCATCTCTGACCTCCCACTCTGCTTTAGTCTGATCAGTACCTTCACATTTGGTTGAACCATCAATATGTCCCCATAAATTTTGTCCTTTAACAAACACTTGAAATTGGAACTCCCAAGTTGAATAATTTTTACCAGTAAAACGAACACAAGCAAAATCTCCTTTCGTCGACATAACGAAAGCCATAAAAAAAATCCTGCTGTAGACCACAAACACAAACCAAGAAACAAGGCAAGTTGCAAAAAAAAATCAACAACAATACCGGACCAGAAAAGGCAAAATACTCTAAGGATAGCTCCGATACATGAACAAATACATGTGAATTTAAGTGGATTTCTGAATGAATCTTTTCTTTGTGTCTTAGCTTAGGCCTCTCTTAAAATAGAGGTGCCTTAGTTGTAGCAAGGAAGAAGAACTATACATGGAAATATAAAATTAAATACAAATAAGGAAATATAATAACTTGCAGCTACTATAATGCCTAAATAGAACTATTATAATCTTTCCATCAATCAGCACCATCTTTAGGAATGTCAATCAGCACCATGTGTCCGAAAATAGATTTAATTGACAATTCCCTAAAATAGGTCAGTGACAAAAGACAAACGCAACTCAGAGAATAACAACGATACCTTTCTTGGACACTAGAGTACCCACGAAAAACACAATTGTCAGATCGAGAAGATAATTTGTCTCTACCAGGGATAATAGATGAACAAAACATGTACAACTAAAGAGACGAGGATGAAGACTATAGAGGACATCACGAGGAAAGAGAATGGAAAATGGGGGCCTAATCATGAAAGCAATACGGCAACATGTGCTTAATAAGATAACAAGAGGTGAGAACTGAGTCGTCCCAAACTTGTAGGGGAACCTTGATATGACTTAACGAGGAGGAAGACTATAGAGGACATCACGAGGAAAGAGAATGGAAAATGGGGTCTTATCATGAAAGACGATGGCATGCGATTGATAAGATAACAAGAGGTGGCAACTGCGTCGTCCCAAAATTGTAGGGGAACCATCATATGAAGTAACAAGGTACGTGCAGTCATACCTGGATATAAACAGAATCAGATATAAATGTTACTGAACAGTTCAAATATCTGGTAAGTTTACTTGCATACATAAACTCAAGGGAAACTTAGGTATATAGAAGACCTTGGATGCAGGCAATAAGGGAGTAGGAACTACATTATCAATGCCTTCCACTGATGATAGGAGCCATTAGCAAGTGTCACATTGATAGAAGAGAAGGCCTTTAAAGTGAGACGGGAGAAAGACACGATTGTTACAAGAACATATACTCAAAATGCATCTAAAGTCCAATGATCCAGGCTAAAAGCAGATTATGTGTAAGATACACAGTAGATGTCCCTTCTGTCTATTAATGGAGTAGGAGAAGAAACTTCCTCTTGGGAGGTACAAACACTGGCTCATTGATGGATTTGGCACTAGATGGTTGACTGCTAAGTATTCCCTCCTGAGATTGTACAATATTAGCAGCATGTGAGGGATGTGACGGATATCCATGCAGCACATAACATGTCTCTCTCACATGTCCATTTTCCCACAATAATCACATTTGGGACGACCACCTCCTCGTCCTCCACGACTACCTTCACCCACACCCTCCCTCCCCTGCATCCTCCTGGGACAGATTGAACAACAAGAGCAGAATGATCGACCTGGGATTTAATAGATGGTGTAGATGTAGTGAAGCATGGTTTTCGGTGCCAGTCGGCATAATCCGTGCCGGGCGCGGCCTGTTCCGGCAGTTGTCGGCACGGCACGAACATGCACGACACATGTCAAACAATCTTATATTTGAAATTTAAATTAATTTTATTTTTAAAAAAATAACAAATAGATATATATCGGTACGGTTGGCACAACACCATCCACACGGTCGGCACGTGCTGGAATCTGAGTTTACCAAAACTCGGCTAGGCTCGGCACAGAAAACCTTGTTGTGAAGGCACGTAGCATGCTCATATAACTGTTAGATAAGGAGGAAATGGATGTTCCCCCTAATATCTGAGTCTTGACATATCCAACAACAAGTCGAACATGATGAAGGGACGTAATCATCAATATGATCCTGCATGACACGAACATCTAGACTAACCTGAAGAAGATCTCTGAAAATCCATTGCAAAAGCTTTGGAGAGAGCGATATTCATGATCATATTGGTATCACACTAGCGAAGCTGAATAGTTTCCAATAACCGCATATGCTCGTGAAATATCGCTGGTAAATATTCCTAGCTTGTGTCCAAATCTCAAAGTGGAGAAGAAGCATCTAAAAATACTCATGAGCATTAGATGAATTGCTTGCGAGAGGAGAGTTAAAAGTTGGCCTTAAGTCTTCTCCGAAGTGGCTCTAACATTGACCCATAAACGAGATATAATTCTTTCCATTTAATTCCTTTGTAGTAATCACCATGAAACGCAAAAGAGAAGGTACATATGTGCTAGAGGAGGTTGCTGAGGTGGTTGACATGTTAGTAGAGGAATTTGAAGAGGCCATAGGAGACTATGACAGAAAAAATCGAATGTGGCCAGAGAAAGGTGTTAGCAGTGTGAGACCTAAGTGGTGGTTGTGATCAGAGAGGAAGGTGATGGCCAGAGTCGAGAGCGACGACATGAAAGAAAGAACTAATGTCTGAGAAGAGAAAGATGACGGCGGAGACGAAGACGACGGCCAAAGATGATACTTGAGAAAACGAAGACGACGACTGGAGTATATGGGAACCACTGTGGCCAGATGATGAGGAGATGACAGTGGCGGCGGTAAAGAAGATGATGAGGTGTGCGGCGGCGGCTGGGGAAGATGACAGCGGCAGCGGGTGTAGAAGTTGACAGTAGCGGCGGCTGTCGTATGAGAACGTCAATTATGGTTAAGGATTAATTTCTTAATTAGGGCTCTGAAACCATGTTAGTGTGAGGGAAAAGATTAATTAGTTGTTTGGCCCTTTCAACCAATTATATGTAAGGATCCATACATTTTACAAATACACCCTTTTGATTGTACGTATTCACATGTCTATATATAACAAAATGCATATGCAATTTGTTTATAATTTACCTCGTTTTTATAATATTTATTTGTTCTTTAATTAGATAAGATTAGGAAGAAGACCAGATGGAGTTTGTTTGGTAGTTGGTTCTTGCTCCCGTGGCTTTAAGGAGAACAAGACAAGTGATGTAATTTACAGTAGTGGTGCTGTCAAGAAGGTTTAAGATGCATCAGTAAAATACTTTTGGGAGGTACGCCTTCCATAGTTAGGAACAGACATTATTAATTTATTCGATCAGATATAGCAACTCTGTAAGACTATAGGGTAATGTTCTTGTTTATTATGATGATTTGATTATTTCTTTTCTAGCTAAAGTGAGTTGCCATTTTTTAAGCATTTAAACTTCTAGTGAATTAACCTATCCCATTGAATGTTGATCTTCTTTTGGCATTTGATTTTACCGAGTCTAGGCATTTCCTGCTGGATCTGGTTCTACGGATCGCACAACTTACATTCACATATGTTGAAGCACAACCAGGGGCGTCCAAAGTTGGAAGATCTATTGGAAGAGTATTGGGATCTAATGCCAGGTTACCAGTTGTTTCATGATGCGTCTCTCTCTCTCTCTCTCTCTCTCTCTCTCTCTTATTCGTATGGTAATTTCTAACTTCTTAAAGGAGTCACTTAATCGTATCTTCCTTTAACTTATTTTGAATATCATGATAATGAGCTTTTTATCGCCATGTAACTCCTAATTAAATTTCAGAATTATATAATGGTCGACATCTTTATAGAACACATATTTCATAACCTAGTTACATCTAAAATATCAAAACTTCAATTTCCTTTTCAGGAGTACCTCTTGATGAAATAAAAATCCTGCGCAACATTTCGGAATATTTCCAACTTATAAGGACGGTAATTTAGAGCAAGTGCTTTATTCATCGTGGTAGAGTATGAATAAGTTATGATGTTCTACATTTTTATTCTACTATCAGATGCTGTAGCTTGGAGTAAAAGTAGTCATGCTTTTGGATAGAGTACCTGTCTTAGTTAGTGTTAGGTTCCTTAGCTGGTGGTTTAATACATATAAAGATCTGAAGATGATTGGTCTTATAGCCATGTTTATTTTACACGATGTAAATTATGTCAGATCAGCAAATTTGGATTTATATGTGTTTGTGAAGTAGCTAAAACAACAAGACAGGAGATCATAATAAGTTAGACGTCACGGATTACATGTATCGATCCTTACACAATGCCAACAGTAAGTAGTGGTTCAAAAGATAGAACATTCACTTAGTAAGCCAAAAAATTTCTTTCTGGTACAAGGTATTATTCCAGATCTCTAATGAGTTGTTGTTCAATGGAATCTCCTCTCTTCTCATGACAATCAAGTGTGTACCTTTTGCTTTACGAAAGAGTACGCTTTTTCCTGTATGAAAATAAGGTCTCCTTCACCACTTTCCTTGTTTGCTAGAAACCAACTAAGAAGTTCCCTGGGTTGGTTTTCCCACATTTTGCAGGAAATAGCTCAATCTCCTTTCTCCTGCCACATGTGGGGGTACCGAGCAAACTCACGAGTCTTATAAAGTTCATTTATGTTCACAAGTTACATTTGGAGCAACCATTAAGCAAAGGAGGATCTCCTTGTATAGCTTCAAAATTGATATATCCTCTTCTCTTGTGATCGGCTCCATATCTTCCTCCAATTGCTTTACTACCTCGTCATGAGGTACTGCTGGAGGGAACTAGATAATCTTCAGCAAAGGCTTGCTTCTTCTTTATACCGTGCATGTACCCACTAAACAGTCAACTCTGACTTGTTAGGGAAAGATAATAGAGATGGGCGTGGAGGTGTGGATCATTTTATTCAGCTGCAAAATTAGTAGATGAAGTAATGGGTAAAGCGAAATAACAAAAAACATTGCACCTGTGTAGCTCTACACAAATATTAGAGGCTTATGATGAACATCATCTTACTAGTTGGATCATAGAGAATTAGAGATCGTATGAGTCATAACATCTTATAGAAGGAACATTCCGAATCTCTACTTGAAATCACTCCACGTCCAGACTATTTATTCAACACCTCTGTATCTTATTTCCTCTTGCTTCACCTCTTTATATAGAGCTCAGCCCATCCTTCTATAAAAGCAAGAACTTCTTCAACTTTTTCTTTTATATTTGTTAGATAGCCAAACCAAGAGCTTTCTAAAGTTGTTCCGCATGTGAGATGGAAGAACCCATCACACAATACAATAGGATGGGCACATTTTTTTAATCAATGCCATGATCATGGATCTTCCAAGTCCCTTTTCCTTGTTAAGTTCAACCCTCTTTTATAGGTAAATTGTTGTGATGTCATGATTCTTATTTTTTTTATTTAATAAATTAGTTAAAAATTATGTTTTTAAAACAATTTTTTAAGTTGGTATAGAAAACTGGGTCACTATGTAGAAAGGTGACTCGGTTCCAGCGTTTAAGGGGGCATTTGCGTGCTGCCACGCTGGCAATGTTGCCAATCTAATAGGAAAAGATGCGAGATCGTCACCTAAAGCAACAACCTCGCATAACGAAAAAAAAAGTGACACCGGGTCGCTATTTAAAAGACGAACCACCGGACGTTCAATTAAAAAGAACCAAAGTCGCAGCAGGTCGCCACTTACAGCGGAGACCTGCTGTGAGCATTTAAAAAACTTTTAAAACTTGAACTTCTTTACTCTAAATGGCATACTATGTAGTTCCTGATTTTCTTCTATTTTTTATCAAACGATGAACAAAACAAGACATATTTTATTTTTTTGCCACTTCTCATTTTAATTTTTTTGTAAAAGTTTCGTTATGTGTCAATTAGTACGCCTAAATAATCAAGACGATGTGTAAATGATGAATTGTTATTTTTTGTGTTTTGTTTTTAATATTTAATATTTTTAAGCAAAATTGTAAGCTAAAATGAGTATATTTTATTTTATTCTACAACTTTAGCTCCCCAAAACTATCAATGGACATGCCAAATCGTTTGTCGTAGTAGTTGTTGGAAAGACGCTTAGATAACAACTTGTTATATTCTATGTCTTTGTTTATATAAAATTAATATTTTAATAAACAGAGACACTAAAGTAATTAATCGTTCTAACTATTACGCCAAAGCTTTTGGAACAATAGCTGATTTTTTTTTGAAAAACTTGAACTGAAAAATTGTGGAACAAAATAAAATATACCACCTTTTAGTTTTTCATGTGCTTAAAAATATTAAATATTATATTTAATATTTTTAAGCACATGAAAAACTAAAAGGTGGTATATTTTATTTTGTTCCACAATTTTTCAGTTCAAGTTTTTCAAAAAAAAATCAGCTATTGTTCCAAAAGCTTTGGCGTAATAGTTAGAACGATTAATTACTTTAGTGTCTCTGTTTATTAAAATATTAATTTATATAAACAAAGACATAGAATATAAAAGTTGTTATCTAAGCGTCTTTCCAACAACTACTACGACAAACGATTTGGCATGTCCATTGATAGTTTTGGGGAGCTAAAGTTGTAGAATAAAATAAAATATACTCATTTTAGCTTACAATTTTGCTTAAAAATATTAAATATTAAAAAAAAACACAAAAAATAACAATTCATCATTTACACATCGTCTTGATTATTTAGGCGTACTAATTGACACATAACGAAACTTTTACAAAAAAATTAAAATGAGAAGTGGCAAAAAAATAAAATATGTCTTGTTTTGTTCATCGTTTGATAAAAAATAGAAGAAAATCAGGAACTACATAGTATGCCATTTAGAGTAAAGAAGTTTAAGTTTTAAAAGTTTTTTAAACGTTCACAGCAGGTCTCCGCTGTAAGTGGTGACCTGCTGCGACTTTGGTTCTTTTTAATTGAACGTCCGGTGGTTCGTCTTTTAAATAGCGACCCGGTGTCACTTTTTTTTTCGTTATGCGAGGTTGTTGCTTTATGTGACGATCACGCATCTTTTCCTATTAGATTGGCAACATTGCCAGCGTGGCAGCACGCAAATGCCCCCTTAAACGCTGGAACCGAGTCACCTTTCTACATAGTGACCCAGTTTTCTATACCAACTTAAAAAATTGTTTTTAAAAACATAATTTTTTAACTAATTTATTAAATTAAAAAAAAAAAGAATCATGCACATCACAACAATTTACCAGTATAGAGAAGAGGGTTGAACTTAACAAGGAAAAGGACTTGGAAGATCCATGATCATGGCATTGATTAAAAAAAAGTGTCCATCCTATTGTATTGTGTGATGGGTTCTTCCATCTCACATGTGGAACAACTTTGGAAAGCTCTTGGTTTGGCTATCTAACAAATATAAAAAGAAAAAGTTGATAAGAAGTTCTTGCTTTTATAGAAGAATGGGCTGAGCTCTATATAAAGGGTGAAGCAAGAGGAGATAAAATAAATAGTTCTGGACGTGGAGTGATTTCAAGGAGAGATTCGGAATTGTTCCTTCTATAAGATGTTATGACTCATACGATCTCTATTCTCTATGATCCAACTAGTGAGATGTGTCATCATAAGCCTCTAATATTTGTGTAGAGCAACACAGGTGCAATGTTTTTTGTTATTTCGCTTTACCCATTACTTCATATACTAATTTTGCAGCTGAATAAAATGATCCACACCTCCACACCCATCTCTATTATCTTTCCCTAACGAGTCAGAGTTGACTATTTAGTGGTACATGCACGGTATAAAGAAGAAGCAAGCCTTTGCTGAAGATTATCCAGTTCCCTCCAGCAGTACCTCATGACGTGGTAGTAAAGCAATTGGAGGAAGATATGGAGCCGATCACAAGAGAAGAGGATATATAAATTTTGAAGCTATACAAGGAGATCCTCCTTTGCTTAATGGTTGCTCCAAATGTAACTTGTGAACATAAATGAACTTTATAAGACTCGTGAGTTTGCTCGGTACCCCCACATGCGGCAGGAGAAAGGAGATTGAGCTATTTCCTGCAAAATGTGGGAATAACCAACCCAGGGAACTTCTTAGTTGGCTTCTACAAACAAGGAAAGTGGGGAAGGAGACCTTATTTTCATACAGGAAAAAGCGTACTCTTTCGTAAAGCAAAAGGTACACACTTGATTGTCATGAGAAGAGGAGATTCTCCATTGAACAACAACTCATTAGAGATCTGGAATAATACTTGTACCAGAAAGAAATTTTTTGGCTACTAAGTGATGTTCTATCTTATGAACCACTACTACCGTGGCATTGTGTAAGGATCGATACATGTAATCCGTGACGTCTAACTTATTATGATCTCCTGTCTTGTTGTTTTAGCTACTTCACAAACACATATAAATCCAAATTTGCTGATCTGACATAATTTACATAGTGTAAAATAAACATGGCTATAAGACCAATCATCTTCAGATCTTTATATGTATTAAGCACCCAGCTAAGGAACCTAACACTAACTAAGACGGGTACTCTTTCCAAAAGCATGACTACTTTTACTCCAAGCTACAGCATCTGATAGTAGAATAAAAATGTAGAACATCATATCTTAGTCATACTCTAGACCATAATGAATAAAGCATTTGCTCTAATTTACCTGTCCTTATAAGTTGGAAATATTCCGAAAATGACGCGCAGGATTTCTATTTCATCAAGAGGTACTCCCTGAAAAGGAAATGAAGTTGATATTTTAGATGTAAGCTTAGGTTATGAAATATGGTTCTATAAAGATGTCGACATATATAATTCTGAATTAATTAGGAGTTACATGGCGATAAAAAGCTCATTATCATGATATTCAAAATAAGTTAAAGGAAGATACGATTAAGTGACTCCTTTAAGAAGTTAGAAATTACCATACGAATAAGAGAGAGAGAGAGAGAGAGAGAGAGAGAGACGCATCATGAAACAACTGGTAACCTGGCATTAGATCCCAATACTCTTCCAATAGATCTTCCAACTTTGGAGCCCCTGGTTGTGCTTCAACATATGTGAATGTAAGTTGTGCGATCCGTAGAACCAGATCCAGCAGGAAATGCCTAGACTCGGTAAAATCAAATGCCAAAAGAAGATCAACATTCAATGGGATAGGTTAATTCACTAGAAGTTTAAATGCTTAAAAAATGGCAACTCACTTTAGCTAGAAAAGAAATAATCAAATCATCATAATAAACAAGAACATTACCCTATAGTCTTACAGAGTTGCTATATCTGATCGAATAAATTAATAATGTCTGTTCCTAACTATGGAAGGCGTACCTCCCAAAAGTATTTTACTGATGCATCTTAAACCTTCTTGAACACCACTACTGTAAATTACATCACTTGTCTTGTTCTCCTTAAAGCCACGGGAGCAAGAACCAACTACCAAACAAACTCCATCTGGTCTTCTTCCTAATCTTATCTAATTAAAGAACAAATAAATATTATAAAAACGAGGTAAATTATAAACAAATTGCATATGCATTTTGTTATATATAGACATGTGAATACGTACAATCAAAAGGGTGTATTTGTAAAATGTATGGATCCTTACATATAATTGGTTGAAAGGGCAACAACTAATTAATCTTTTCCCTCACACTAACATGGTTTCAGAGCCCTAATTAAGAAATTAATCCTTAACCATAATTGACGTTCTCATACGACAGCCGCCGCTACTGTCAACTTCTACACCCGCTGCCGCTGTCATCTTCCCCAGCCGCCGCCGCACACCTCATCATCTTCTTTACCGCCGCCACTGTCATCTCCTCATCATCTGGCCACAGTGGTTCCCATATACTCCAGTCGTCGTCTTCGTTTTCTCAAGTATCATCTTTGGCCGTCGTCTTCGTCTCCGCCGTCATCTTTCTCTTCTCAGACATTAGTTCTTTCTTTCATGTCGTCGCTCTCGACTCTGGCCATCACCTTCCTCTCTGATCACAACCACCACTTAGGTCTCACACTGCTAACACCTTTCTCTGGCCACATTCGATTTTTTCTGTCATAGTCTCCTATGGCCTCTTCAAATTCCTCTACTAACATGTCAACCACCTCAGCAACCTCCTCTAGCACATATGTACCTTCTCTTTTGCGTTTCATGGTGATTACTACAAAGGAATTAAATGGAAAGAATTATATCTCGTTTATGGGTCAATGTTAGAGCCACTTCGGAGAAGACTTAAGGCCAACTTTTAACTCTCCTCTCGCAAGCAATTCATCTAATGCTCATGAGTATTTTTAGATGCTTCTTCTCCACTTTGAGATTTGGACACAAGCTAGGAATATTTACCGGAGATATTTCACGAGCATATGAGGTTATTGGAAAACTATTCAGCTTCGCTAGTGTGATACCAATATGATCATGAGTATCGCTCTCTCCAAAGCTTTTGCAATGGATTTTCAGAGATCTTCTTCAGGTTAGTCTAGATGTTCGTGTCATGCAGGATCATATTGATGATTACGTCCCTTCATCATGTTCGACTTGTTGTTGGATATGTCAAGACTCAGATATTAGGGGGAACATCCATTTCCTCCTTATCTAACAGTTATATGAGCATGCTACGTGCCTTCACAACAAGGTTTTCTGTGCCGAGCCGAGTTTTGGTAAACTCAGATTCCAGCACGTGCCGACCGTGTGGATGGTGTTGTGCCAACCGTACCGATATATATCTATTTGTTATTTTTTTAAAAATAAAATTAATTTAAATTTCAAATATAAGATTGTTTGACATGTGTCGTGCATGTTCGTGCCGTGCCGACAACTGCCGGAACAGGCCGCGCCCGGCACGGATTATGCCGACTGGCACCGAAAACCATGCTTCACTACATCTACACCATCTATTAAATCCCAGGTCGATCATTCTGCTCTTGTTGTTCAATCTGTCCCAGGAGGATGCAGGGGAGGGAGGGTGTGGGTGAAGGTAGTCGTGGAGGACGAGGAGGTGGTCGTCCCAAATGTGATTATTGTGGGAAAATGGACATGTGAGAGAGACATGTTATCTATTGCATGGATATCCGTCACATCCCTCACATGCTGCTAATATTGTACAATCTCAGGAGGGAATACTTAGCAGTCAACCATCTAGTGCCAAATCCATCAATGAGCCAGTGTTTGTACCTCCCAAGAGGAAGTTTCTTCTCCTACTCCATTAATAGACAGAAGGGACATCTACTGTGTATCTTACACATAATCTGCTTTTAGTCCCTGGATCATGGACTTAGATGCATTTGAGTATATGTCTTGTAACAATTCGTTTTTCTCCCGTCTCACTAAGGCCTTCCTCTTCTATCAATGTGACACTTGCTAATGGCTCACTATCATCAGTGGAAGGCATTGATAATGTAGTTCCTACTCCCTTATTGCCTGCATCCAAGGTCTTCTATATACCTAAGTTTCCCTTGAGTTTATGTATGCAAGTAAACTTACCAGATATTTGAACTGTTCAGTAACATTTATATCTGATTCTGTTTATATCCAAGGTATGACTGCACGTACCTTGTTACTTCATATGATGGTTCCCCTACAATTTTGGGATGACGCAGTTGTCACCTCTTGTTATCTTATCAATCGCATGCCATTGTTGTCTTTCATGATAAGACCCCATTTTCCATTCTCTTTCCTCGTGATGTCCTCTATAGTCTTCCTCCTCGTTAAGTCATATCAAGGTTCCCCTACAAGTTTGGGATGACTCAGTTCTCACCTCTTGTTATCTTATTAAGCACATGTTGCCGTATTGCTTTCATGATTAGGCCCCCATTTTCCATTCTCTTTCCTCGTGATGTCCTCTATAGTCTTCATCCTCGTCTCTTTAGTTGTACATGTTTTGTTCATCTATTATCCCTGGTAGAGACAAATTATCTTCTCGATCTGACAATTGTGTTTTTCGTGGGTACTCTAGTGTCCAAGAAAGGTATCGTTGTTATTCTCCTGAGTTGCGTTGTCTTTGTCACTGGACCTATTTTAGGAATGTCAATAAATCTATTTTAGGACACAATGGTGCTGATTGACATTCCTAAAATGGTGCTGATTGATGGAAAGATTATAATATGTTCTATTTTAGGCATATAGTAGCTGCAAGTTATTATATTTCCTATTGTATTTATTTTATATTTCCATGTATAGTTCTCTTCCTTGTACAACTAAGGCACCTCTTATTTAAGAGAGGCTAGCTAAGACACAAGAAAAGATTCATTCAGAAATCCACTTAAATTCACTGTATTTGTCATGGTATCGGAGCTATCTTAGAGTATTTTGCCTTTTCTGGTGGTAATTGTTCGTGAATTTTTTTTTTTGCAGCTTGCCTTGTTTCTTGGTTTGTGTTTGTGGTCTACAGCAGGATTTTTTTTATGGCTTTCGTTATGTCGACGAAAGGAGATTTTGCTTGTGTTCGTTTTACTGGTAAAAATTATTCAACTTGGGAGTTCCAATTTCAAGTGTTTGTTAAAGGACAAAATTTATGGGGACATATTGATGGTTCAACCAAATGTGAAGGTACTGATCAGACTAAAGCAGAGTGGGAGGTCAGAGATGCTAGGGTCATGACTTGGATTCTTTCTTCAATGGAGCCTCAGCTCATCATCAGCCTGCGATCTTACAAAACCGCTAAGGATATGTGGGATTATTTGAAGAAGGTTTACAACCAAGATAATTCTGCTCGCCGCTTCCAACTCGAATTTGAACTGGGTGGTTATTCACAGGGAAGTCTGACTATTCACGAATATTATTCTGGTTTTCAGAACCTTTGGACTGAATATTCGGACATTATATACAGCAAAGTACCGGTGGACTCTCTTGCAGCTATTCAAGAAATTCATGACACAAGCAAGAGGGACCAATTTTTGATGAAACTTAGGCCAGAATATGAAACCATTCGTTCCAATCTTATGAATCGTGATCCTGCACCATCATTGGACATCTGCCTAGGCGAGCTTCTAAGGGAAGAACAGCGAACCAAAACACAGGTTTCTATGGAGCAACAATCTTCTATGAGTGGCCCCATCGATGTCGCTTTTGCAGCTGAAGGAAAGAGGAAGGGTCGTGACATGAGAACTGTGCAGTGCTATAGTTGCAAGGAATATGGGCATATTGCTACTCACTGTCGAAAGAAGTTCTGTAACTATTGTAAGCAGGCTGGCCATATTATAACCGAGTGCACTACACGGCCGCAAAACCGTCGGCAACTGGCATACCAAACTGCTGTTACTGCTCCCATCATGGCTCCTACAGACAACCATTCTTCTTCCACATCTACTTCTGCAGGTGCCATTACTCCTGAAATGATTCAACAAATGATCATCTCTGCTTTTTCTGCTTTAGGCATTTCAGGTAAAAGTAAACCTTGGTATTTTGACTCTGGTGCATCTAATCACATGACCTCTTCATCTGCTAATCTTACTCATCTTAAACCTTATGCTGGTAAGCTTCTCATTCATACGGCGAATGGCAATACTCTACCTATTACTGCTGTGGGAAACTTGTCTCCAATTCTCAATAATGTTTTTGTTTCTCCCGGTTTATCCACAAATCTTGTTTCTGTTGGACAATTGGTGGATAATAATTGTGATGTACACTTCTCTTCTTCTGGTTGTGTTGTGCAGGATCGAGTGTCCGGGAAGATGATCGCGAAGGGGCCTAAAGTTGGTCGCATGTTTCCTCTCCACTCTCCTATTTCTCCAGTAGTCTCCTGTTCTTTCTCAACTTTCTGTAGTGATAATGCTAGTAAATTATGGCATAAACGTCTTGGACATCCTAACTCGCATGTTCTACTCTCTTTGTTCAAATCTGGATTACTTGGCAATAAAACTCATGCTTCCATTTCTGATGTTCATTTCAATTGTGATACTTGCAAATTAGGTAAAAGTAAAACACTTCCTTTTCCCACTCACAAAAATTCAGCAACTTCATGTTTCGACATCGTTCACAGTGATGTATGGGGTATTGCACCCATGCTTTCTCATTATCAATACAAGTATTTTTTGACCTTTATTGATGACTATAGCCGATTCACTTGGGTCTACTTGCTCAAAACCAAAAATGAAGTTTTTAGTGCTTTTAAACGGTTTTTAGCTCTCGTTGAAAATCAATTTGCCAAAAGCATTAAAATACTACGATCTGACTCTGGCGGCGAATACATGTCTAATGAGTTTCATGATTTTCTTCAGCAAAAGGGGATTCTTTCTCAACGATCTTGCCCTTACACTCCTCAACAAAACGGAGTGGCGGAACGAAAGAACCGTCATCTTCTCGATGTACTTCGGACGTTGCTATTAGAATCTTCAGTTCCATCACAGTTTTGGGGTGAGGACCTCACTACAGCTGTTTACTTGATAAATCGCCTTCCTTCTCCTACTTTGCAACATGAAACTCCTTTTTTTCGTATGTATGGTCACCATCCTGATTACACTAATCTCCATACTTTTGGTTGCGTCTGTTTTGTTCATCTTCCACCACCTGAGCGAACCAAACTCACTGCTCAATCTATCAAATGTGCCTTTCTCGGTTATGCTACGTCTCAAAAAGGTTTTCTTTGTTTCGACCCGAAGTCACAACGTATTCGAGTCTCTCGGAATGTGGTTTTCTTTGAATCAGACTAGTTTTTTCTCTCCCATGCTAAATCTATCTCTCCTGTAGTCCATTTCCCTACATTTTCAGATTCGGTGGATACTTCTTCTAATCCTATGCGTTACAAGCCTGGCTTAGTGTATGTGAGGCAAAGGTCAACAGTCCCACTAGCACCTCCAGAGCCCCTTTTAGATCACCCTCCGGCACCCGATCCTCCTCGTCGCTCCTCTCGTCCGTCACGACCTCCATATAGGTATGGTTTTCCTCCCTCTCTTCCTCACGTCTCTCTTTCCACCACCTTAGCCACAACTGATATACCTACCAGTTATACACAAGCCATAAAACATGAATGTTGGCAGCAAGCTATGCAGGATGAGTTACATGCTCTTGAGGTGAATCATACATGGGATATTGTGCCTTGCCCACCTCATGTTAAGCCTATTGGAACAAAGTGGGTGTATTCTATCAAGTTGCGTTCTGATGGATCTTTGGACCGTTATAAAGCACGCCTGGTTGCACTTGGTAATAAGCAGGAATTTGGCATTGATTACGACGAGACTTTTGTACCTGTTGCTAAGATGGTCACCGTACGAACACTCTTGGCCATTGCAGCATCACATTCTTGGCCTCTTCACCAAATGGATGTGAAGAATGCTTTTCTTCATGGAGATCTCAAAGAGGAAATCTACATGCGACTGCCATCCGGTCTTTCTTCTTCCTCTCCAAATCATGTTTGTCGGTTGAAGCGGTCTCTGTATGGTTTGAAGCAAGCCCCTCGTGCCTGGTTTGAGAAGTTTCGGTCAACATTGCGAACTTTGTCCTTCGTTCAAAGCAACTATGATTCCTCATTATTCATTCACACGACTTCAGAGGGTACTGTATTTTTATTAGTCTATGTGGATGATGTCATTATAACTGGAACTAACTCTACTATGATAAGTCACCTAAAGCAGTCCTTGGGAGCCTCTTTTCATATGAAGGATTTGGGCCCTCTTCATTATTTCCTTGGTTTGGAGGTTCATACGACGCCAAATGGAATTTTCCTGAATCAACACAAGTATACTACTGATCTTGTCAAGATGGCAGGTTATGATGATATTTCAGCTGTAGATACACCCATGGAGGTCAATCTTAAGTTGCGAAAAGAAGAAGGAGCCCTTATTTCCGATCCTACTCTTTACCGCCAGCTTGTTGGCAGCTTAGTCTATTTGACTAATACCCGTCCTGACATTGCTTTAGCAGTTCAACAAGTAAGTCAATTCTTGGCATCTCCACGTCATCTTCATATGGCTGCTGTACGTCGGATTATTAAGTATCTCCAGGGATCTTCCACACGTGGTTTGTTCTTTCCCTCCGGTTCTCCTATGACTTTAACATCTTATTGTGATGCCGATTGGGCTGGTTGCCCGGACACTCGTCGTTCGACCACGGGATGGTGCATGTTCCTCGGGGATGCTCTTATATCTTGGAAGGCTAAGAAACAGACTGTTGTTTCCAAGTCTTCTACAGAAGCTGAATATCGTGCCATGTCTGCTGCTTGTGCTGAAATTATTTGGCTTGGGGTCTTTTAGCTGAGCTTGGTTTCACTCAATCTGCTCCTACTCCTCTTCATGCCGACAATACCAGTGCAATTCAAATTGCTGCCAATCCAGTATATCATGAGCGTACCAAGCATATTGAAGTTGATTGTCATTTTATTCGCGAAGCCTATGATCGTCGAGACATTTCTCTTCCTCATGTATCTACTGATTTTCAACTTGCTGATGTTCTGACCAAAGCATTGACACGTCAACGACATAATTTCTTGGTTAGCAAATTGTTGCTGGTTGATCTACCAGCATCAATTTGAGGGGGGATGTCACTGGACCTATTTTAGGAATGTCAATAAATCTATTTTAGGACACAATGGTGCTGATTGACATTCCTAAAATGGTGCTGATTGATGGAAAGATTATAATATGTTCTATTTTAGGCATATAGTAGCTGCAAGTTATTATATTTCCTATTGTATTTATTTTATATTTCCATGTATAGTTTTCTTCCTTGTACAACTAAGGCACCTCTTATTTAAGAGAGGCTAGCTAAGACACAAGAAAAGATTCATTCAGAAATCCACTTAAATTCACTGTATTTGTCAGTCTTTGTGTTGCCGGACTTAACATTCTTTGAGACTACACCAAAGTACTTCCTCTTCTTAACATTCTTACTAGCAAGGCTATACTTTTGAAGTCTATTACCAAAGTACTTCCTCTTCTTATACCTCTTTCCATTTCTCCGCTGCCTCCCATAGATTCTCAACCATCTTCTCTGCCGCTATTGATGTCCACAACTATGCCACTATAGATGTACATGCGCCGACCTTCTGAGCCAGTTGCGTTTATTCCTTAAGATTCCACTGCCTGCAACAAATCACCTTCTGATCTTGATCTTCCTATTGTCTTTAGGAAGGGTAAGAGACAATGGACTACCACACTAACTGTGTCTTGTTATGTATCTTATGCTTCTTTATCACCACATTAACTTGCCTTAATTTCCTCCTTGTCCTCAGTTTCTATTCCTCAGAATATCTAGGAGGCATTATCCCATGCAGGTTGGGAACAGGCTATAGAGAAGGAGATGTCTGCATAATATGCAATGACTCTTGAAATTTAGCATTCCCTTCTCCCGGGGATGAAGATGTCTGCACAATATGGAGAAGGAGATGTCTGCACAATATGTTTTGTTAGGCATTCCCTTCTCTCGGGGAAATTCACACTAGGTTGTCAATGTGCTTATGCTATAAAAACTTCCCTTGATGGTTCTGTTGACCGACTAAAGGCACGATTAGTAGCTAAAGGGTATATTCAGATATATGGCGTCAACTACATGGACACCTCTCCAATGGCCAAAATGGTATTAGTGCGCTTGTTTCTCACTCTAGCATCAGTTTTCAAGTGGCCTTTGCATCATATGGAAATTAAGAACGCATTTTTCACAGGGATTTGGCCGAGGAGGTATATATGGAGCAACCTCGTGGATTTGTTGCTAAGAGGGAGGTAGTCTACAAGTTGAAGAAGTCTTTATATGATTTAAAGCAGTCTCCTCGGACATGGTTTGGAAATTTACTTTTGCACTTATTCAGTTTGGCATGGTCAGGAGTATGTCAGATCATTATGTCTTTCACATGACATCACAATGTGGGAAGCGACTCCTCCTAATTGTCTATGTTGATGATATTATTATTACAGGAGATGCTACCTATTGGAATCTCTAGACTGAGGGCTTCTTATAACAACAGTTTCAGACCAAAGATCTTGGAGATCTGAAATATTTTATGAGCATCGAGGTTGCCCGTTCATAGGGAAACAAATATATTTAACAGAGAAAATATTTGTTGGACCTGCTTAAGGAAAAGCTAGTATGTTGGGTGCTAAGCCGCTTGACGGATGGATCCTCATGTTAAGCTGATGCTAGGACAGGAGGTGCCGATATCCCATTCAAGGAGGTATCACATACTTGTAGGTAAATTAAATTACCTTACAATAACCAGACTTGACATTTGCTGTAAGTGTGATAGTCTGTGTAAGCCATTGGAAAACAATTTTAAGAGTACTTCGGCATATTAATCCTGCACCAGGCAGGGACTCATGTATCATGATCGAGGACACCACTAGGTGACAGGATATACTTGCGGATTGGGCACGTTCTCCTATTGATTGACGATCCACATCAATTATGTATTTTATTGAGAGGGAACGTGGTCTCCTGGAAAAGTAAGAAACAAAATGTGGTAGTTAGGTCTAGTGCTGAAGCTAAATATAGGGCAACGGCACTTGTGACCTGGGAACTCGTATGGCTCAAACAGTTGATGAATGAGCTTGGATTTAGTCAAAATGCGCCTATGAAGTTTTTTTTTATGATAATCAGGCTCCTACGTGTATAGCACATTTTATACCAGCTTGAGGAGGAGCGTTAGACATAGATATGTGAATACATACAATCATATGGGTGTATGTGCAAAATGTGTGGATCCCCTCTATCATATGTATATATATATATATATATATATATATATATATATATATATATATTAAAAGGACCAACAAAAAAGATCGTTGGGTAAGATACTTACATATTTCCACTCGCAAGTATTGTGCATTCGTGATTTCTATATTCTTTAAATTTGACGTGCCTCAGTAACAGTAACAGTAACATACTTGACTAATTGAATAGGAATTAATATTCTAAGTTTAATCACATTGGATGAAATAATCAGAGAAAAGTATAACAAGTCAGAAGTGTGGCAATGTTCTTAAGATATTTCAATAGCATAGAAGTTTGATGATTTATGAATGCTTTGCCAAAAGATATATATCTCTCAACAACTAAACAGTACTCATGCTGCACAAAATAGGCAATTTGTACAACAGTAGGAAAAGTAAATTAGAACAATGTTTCAGCTCCATCTAGAACAATATGACCATAAAGGATGCACCTGTTGCACCACTGGGGAGAAATTACCCATTGCATCAACAACAAGGCATGAGAACAGGAAGTTCCATCAGCCAAATGCAAAACCTGTCATCAACAAATAATATGGAATATAAAAATACTTAGTTATTTAACGTTAACTAAGAAACCAGAAAAATAAATTAATAAGTGCTACAGCAGCTAAAGTTGCAAATGGTTTAACTAAGTAGATAATCATATGGTACCAGTTTTATATACAGGGCTATTAGTATGCGTCAATAAGGGGTAAAGAACATAGCCCCGGAAGATTTCATGAGTTAAATTTCACTAAATGATGAATGCATTTCATAATTGTTTCAAGCAAGAATGCATTTGAGATTGTCAGTAAGCAGAGAACAAGCCATCAACTTAAAGGCAGAGTTGTGACTATAACAGCAATAAGAGCAAAGTACATGTATTGATATACTACACTCATGAGCAGAAATTTCTGATAAGAAATGAATCTGAAAGAAAAACATTTTTGGAAACTGTCTAAAATCGAATGAGCAATAAAATCACTCTATAAGACCACTTGTTAGCAAGCAATAAGCGTTTTTTTTTCTAAAATGTGTAACAATATCAATGTTATGTATATATTCTCGACAGATAATGATTTTGGTATCTAGTAAGCAGCATAAGTCAATTACGACCATGCTAGGAAGCACGGACATGAACACGGGTACGGGGACATGAACATAGGTACGGGGACATGACTTGGACACCGGACACAATTTTCAAAAAAGTAGGACACCGGTTTGGCAATAAAAAATATAAATAATTAAAACATAACTTATATTAAGTATTTGAAAATCTGAAGATACGATAACAATTAATAAAAAAGTCCATGCATAATATAATATTTCACGTTTTTTAGACAAATTTAAAATTGTAAGAGTCTAATCACATCAACAAAAAATAAATAAAATGTAGTATTTCAATAATCACTATATTATATTACTTACAATTGTATATTACTAGTACTATATAGTATTTTCCTTCTCTTAAAAAAATTAACTTTTATTATAAAAAAAATATAAAAAATAACATAAATATGGACACGCATGCCGGACAATCCTGTGTAGCGTGTCTGACACACGTGTCCAGAATGATTTTCTTTTGTATTTAGTTTCCAGACACTTCTCTGGCATATTCGACACGTGTCCGGTCGTGTCCGCAGTGTGTCCGTATCGGATACTGAACGAACACTGCACGGAATGAAATTTCGATGTGTCCATGCTTCGTAGCTATCATGTTATGGAAAATACAACAATCATGTTATGAGTAACTACATGCGCTTTGAATGCAAGATGATTCTATTGCTTAAAAGAATAAATAAGAGAAAATAACTTTATATTGGTGGTGCAGTGCAATATAGTCTTTTACAAATTTGGACATTGCCAGAAGCAAAGAGCATGAGTGAAAAGATACAAAGATATTTCTCCAGACTATACAATTAAACGTTCTTATGAAAAGAAAATTTCAAAAGAATTACACAGCATGTGTTGCTGATATGCAGACTGAATGTAGAACAAAAACTTACTGCTAAGTCATCGTAAATTTGGATAGTAGATAAGTTTTTCCTTCAAGAAGAACACCCCCTAATGAAAGAAATCGAGCTTTCATTAGCTCCAATAGCTTAGCTGGCCTGTTAAGCAATGGGAAACACATCATATATTTCAAAATACAATCTAACATTTTCCAAAGCGAAATATACGACTTTATATATGATAGGCCAAATTTGTAGAATCCTTCAATTAAATTATAGGTTCTTGAACTATGATTAAATAAAAGTATTTTCTAAATCTTTTTCAAGAAGACTCATGTATAAACAAGTAGCAATTGACATACACCTTCTTCACTTAGAATATCAAGTATGGGCGCCAGTGGCTATCTTCTAGTAACCAATCAAATCACCAAATCAAAAGATAAAAAACATACAACCTAATCGAAAAGTTCAACGCAACACTTGAATTCAAATTAACTAGAGCAATACCATTCAAGTACTAAAATCAAAATGTTAAAATGCGGAATGAAGCTATACTCATGAAATACTAGCAAATCAAGCTACTTCAAATCAATTCCATAAGAGTAAGAAAGAAAAAACAAAAACAAAATTAATGAGAATGTGATATGTTAAAACCAAAACTTTGCCAGCTATCTATATTCTAACTTACGAAATACCAAGATTAAGAATATTCTCGACCCAGATGTCACCCTTATCCTCAAATCCACATCTATTCTGTAGAAGCAAAATGGTTATTTCGACAGGCAGATAAAGCACATCAATTAAAACATGAAAGATTTAACCAACTGGATTGAACTCCACTGCAATGATCTCCTCAATATCATCTTCCAGTAGAACACCAGCATCAACTAAGGCTAAAAGCTCTTCTCTTGAAATATTCCATTCTTGCTCTCTCTGAAAATTTAATCAAGTGAGATAAAGACTCACATGTGATAAATATTGAATTCAGACAATTATTCTTAAATGACCTCAGGTAAAATCATACCCCCATAAGTTGGTTCCTTTCAATAATGCCCACATTCAATCCTTTAGAAATTAGAGCAGTAGCGACAAATATGCCCAAAGTGCCTCCACAAACGACAACATCAAACATGCGTAGCGAATTGTTTTTTATATTCAAAACTGGGGCCGAACCAGAGATTCTTGAAACTACCTGCCGAACATCTCCAGCGTCTACAAAAATAAAATTGCTCTAACATGCTTGAATAAGTATGCTGCTTCAAAATTTTAAGATCATAAAAATTGTTGGGCTAATGTTATCACAGTAGCACATGCCTAATCAAAATGATGTCAATAGCATTTCAAGTGTTTAACTAAAATAAGAAATCAAAATGTTTACATGTATAGCAAGAGAGATTTTTGGGCAAGACTTCGTAAGGAGTGGTTCCTGCAAATAAGACTATGCAACTTAACTAAAATTACTTTAGCAATAAGGAAATAATGAGCATCCTGTAACAACTGAAATGGTTTTTTGAAACATGCATGTTAACTATCAATGCAATCAAAAGGCAAGTAAGACACTGATGCAGATAAGACTTGCAAGGAAGATCTAATGATCCTGGTTGGAACCAAAGAGCCTTACTACACCAGTGGGTGGCTGCTTCGTTTTGTTATTATTAGGCTTTACAATAATGAAGCATTAAACTTCAAATTGAAGAGATATTTATTGGATATATAAATTAAATTCATAATATGCAGTCTCACCCTTACTTTTATTAGAAATGGGACAAAGTCACCGTCCTTTGCATGAAATCTTAACAAAATCTACTAGCTAGTCATTCCCTCTTTATTTGTCTTCTCCAGTTGTCACAAATGCCAATGTTTGATACCTTGTTGGACAACTATCAACCAATCCTCCTTTGGCTGAACAACTATTCACTATGAGCACGGCCAAAGCTACCATCTTTATTTGGGTGTTTGGCAAAGATATTTCAAGTCTTCAGCAATTGTCACATCCAAATGTTCAAATTCTTGAAAGTAAAGGAGGATTAACAAGTACCCATGATCCTATATTTGGAGCTGTTTTCTTATTTTGGCAAGACTTAAGTTGATCCAAGTTCGAGAACTATACTTTTGTGTTTTATGTGTCCGATAACTCAAGCAAAAGAAGGCTTCTACAAGAATGAGCAATTACTTGAATTTGGCTTCAACTATACAACAACTATAAATCAATAAGAGCAAGAAATAAACGTGGCTAGTTTCCCCTTCTCTGCTTATTGATGGTTGTGTAGCATCACAATTTCCAGATGAAGAATATGAGGGCAGCCAGTGTTTTAATGGAGTTGTCTTTCTTTTTTAGCATCGTTTTGTCAGGATTCCCACTTCATTTCTCATTTGTGGTTTCACGTTATAGCATCCTTACTTCCCATGTACGAGAAGAAGCGTATCTCTCCATAGAAAGAAATCCAATAGAGTTGGGATAACTTTCTTAAGGCATTTTTGGCGAATCGGGTCCCCCCATAATTGGTTATTGGAGAACAGCGCCCCCCTAATTAATTTTGGCCAAATCGCGCCCCTTTGCGCTGGAAAATGACAAAAATACCTTTATCTTAGTTTTTCGATCATAACTTTTTATGTAGTACTCCAAATGAGCTGAAATTGGTCCCGTTGGAAACATAATTTAATTATATTTCTAATGGGACCAATTTCACTCAATTTAGAGCTCTGTACGAGAAGTTATGTAAACAATACCGAATCAGCGTTAAGCTGCTACGGTATTTGACAGCGTTTCGGTATTTTTAATATAACTTTTCGTATATAGCTCCAAATGAGATGAAACTGGTCCCATTTGAAAGAGGACTCAAAGATCTTTCCAAAAAGTATAAAATGAATACTAGGACATGCCGGCAAACGCCTGCGAACACCCGCGAACACCTGCGAACACCTGCGAACACCCGCGAACACCTGCGAACACTTGCGAACGCTTTTCTACATAACTTTTTGTATAGTACTCCAAATGAGCTGAAATCGGTCCCGTTGGAAAGCTATTTGAACTAGATTTCCAATGGAACTAGTTTCACAGCATTTGGAGATACTTACGAAAAGTTATGTCAAAAAAACCGAACTAATGTCAACCTGCTACGGTATTGGACAGCATCTCGGTATTTTTGGTATAACTTTTAGTAGAGAGCTCCAAATGAGATGAAACTAGTCCCATTTGAAAGAGGACTCAAATAGCTTTCCAACAAGTATAAAATTAACACTAGAACATATCAGTGAACTCCTGCGAACACCTGCGAACACCGTGAACACCTGCGAACACCCGCGAACACCCGCGAACACCTGCGAACGCTTGCGAACGCTTTTCTACATAACTTTTTGTATTGTACTCCAAATGAGCTTAAATCGGACCCGTTGGAAAGCTATTTGAACTAGCTTTCCAATGGAACTAGTTTCACAGCATTTGGAGATAGGTACAAAAAGTTATGTAAAAATAACCGAACTAATGTCAAGCTGCTACGGTATTGGACAGAATCTCGGTATATTTGGTATAACTTTTAGTAGAGAGCTCCAAATGAGATAAAACTAGTCCCATTTGAAAGAGGACTCAAATAGCTTTCCAACAAGTATAAAATTATCCCTGGGACATATCAGCGAGCACCCGCGAACACCTGTGAACACCCGCGAACACCCGCGAACACCGCGAACACCTACGAACACCAGCTTTCCACTTTTCGTACGTATCTCCAAATGCTGTTAAACTAGTTCCATTGGAAAGATAATTCAAATATATTTCCAACGGGACTGATTTCATCTCATTTGGAGTACTATACAAAAAGTAATGTAGAAAAGCGTTCGCAGGTGTTCGTAGGTGTTCGCGGGTGTTCGCAGGTGTTCGCGGGTGTTCGCGGTGTTCGCGGTGTTCGCGGTGTTCGCAGGTGTTCGCAGGAGTTCGCTGATATGTTCTAGTGTTAATTTTATACTTGTTGGAAAGCTATTTGAGTCCTCGTTCAAATGGGACTAGTTTCATCTCATTTGGAGCTCTCTACTAAAAGTTATACCAAAAATACCGAGATGCTGTCCAATACCGTAGCAGCTTGACATTAGTTCGGTTTTTTTGACATAACTTTTCGTACTTATCTCCAAATTCTGTGAAACTAGTTCCATTGGAAAGCTAGTTCAAATAGCTTTCCAACGGGACTGATTTCAGCTCATTTGGAGTACTATACTAAAAGTTATGTAGAAAAGCGTTCGCAAGTGTTCGCAGGTGTTCGCGGGTGTTCGCAGGTGTTCGCGGGTGTTCGCGGGTGTTCGCGGGTGTTCGCAGGTGTTCGCGGGTATTCGCTGATATGTCTCAGGGTTAATTTTATACTTGTTAGAAAGCTATTTGAGTCCTCTTTCAAATGGGACTAGTTTTATCTCATTTGGAGCTCTCTACTAAAAGTTATACCAAATATACCGAGATGCTGTCCAATACCGTAGCAGCTTGACATTAGTTCGGTTTTTTTTACATAACTTTTCGTACGTATCTCCAAATGCTGTGAAACTAGTTCCATTGGAAAGCTAGTTCAAATAGCTTTCTAACGGAACTGATTTCAGCTCATTTGGAGTACTATACAAAAAGTTATGTAGACAAGCGTTCGCAAGTGTTCGCAGGTGTTCGCGGGTGTTCGCAGGTGTTCGCAGGTGTTCGCGGGTGTTCGCAGGCGTTCGCCGGCATGTCCTCGTTCAAATGGGACTAGTTTCATCTCATTTGGAGCTCTCTACTAAAAGTTATACCAAAAATACCGAGATGCTGTCCAATACCGTAGCAGCTTGACATTAGTTCGGTTTTTTTTACATAACTTTTCGTACTTATCTCCACATTCTGTGATACTAGTTCCATTGGAAAGCTAGTTCAAATAGCTTTCCAACGGTATCGATTTCAGCTCATTTGGAGTACTATACAAAAAGTTATGTAGAAAAGCGTTCGCAAGTGTTCGCAGGTGTTCGCGGGTGTTCGCAGGTGTTCGCGGGTGTTCGCGGGTGTTCGCAGGTGTTCGCGGGTATTCGCTGATATGTCCCAGGGTTAATTTTATACTTGTTGGAAAGATATTTGAGTCCTCTTTCAAATGGGACTAGTTTTATCTCATTTGGAGCTCTCTACTAAAAGTTATACCAAATATACCGAGATGATGTCCAATACCGTAGCAGCTTGACATTAGTTCGGTTTTTTTTACATAACTTTTTGTACTTATCTCAAAATGCTGTGAAACTAGTTCCATTGGAAAGCTAGTTCAAGTAGCTTTCCAACTGGACTGATTTCAGCTCATTTGGAGTACTATACAAAAAGTTATGTAGAAAAGCGTTCGCAAGTGTTCGCAGGTGTTCGCGGGTGTTCGCAGGTGTTCGCGGGTGTTCGCGGGTGTTCGCGGGTGTTCGCAGGTGTTCGCGGGTATTCGCTGATATGTCTCAGGGTTAATTTTATACTTGTTAGAAAGCTATTTGAGTCCTCTTTCAAATGGGACTAGTTTTATCTCATTTGGAGCTCTCTACTAAAAGTTATACCAAAATACCGAGATGCTGTCCAATACCGTAGCAGCTTGACATTAGTTCGGTTTTTTTACATAACTTTTCGTACGTATCTCCAAATGCTGTGAAACTAGTTCCATTGGAAAGCTAGTTCAAATAGCTTTCCAACGGAACTAATTTCAGCTCATTTGGAGTACTATACAAAAAGTTATGTAGAAAAGCGTTCGCAAGTGTTCGCAGGTGTTCGCGGGTGTTCGCAGGTGTTCGCAGGTGTTCGCGGGTGTTCGCAGGCGTTTGCCGGCATGTCCTAGTATTCATTTTATACTTGTTGGAAAGCTATTTGAGTTCTCTTTCAAATGGGACCAGTTTCATCTCATTTGGAGCTATATACGAAAAGTTATACTAAAAATACCGAAACGCTGTCAAATACCGTAGCAGCTTAACGCTGATTCGGTATATTTTACATAACTTCTTGTACAGAGCTCTAAATTGAGTGAAATTGATCCCATTGGAAATATAATTAAATTATCTTTCCAACGGGACCGATTTCAGCTCATTTGGAGTACTATACAAAAAGTTATGATCGAAAAACTAAGATGAGGGTATTTTTGTCATTTTTCAGCGCAAAGGGGCGCGATTTGGCCAAAATTAATTAGGGGGGCGCTGTTCGCCAATAACCAATTAAGGGGGGGCCCGATTCGCCAAAAATGCCCTTTCTTAATGTTAAAAGAGAAGGCCAATCCGGTGTTTACTTCTTCACCTCTTTGATGAATTCAACACATACATTCTTAGCTATATAAATACATTAGTCCTTAAAACAAGAACATTTCAGCAAGTTTGTAATGTCGCATCATGAATTAAATTGATGTTAGATCAAGGTTTTATGTGCCGTGCCAAGCCGATTTTCGGTAACTCCGAAACTAGAGACGTGTGCCTACAGTGCTGATCCGTACAATTTTTTATTTTTAAATTATTAAAATTAGTTAAGCAATAATAAAAAATATTAATAAAACACTAAATACAAAAGTCGTAATTATATAGCAAAAGTATATAGTACATAATTGGCATAGAGTGACGATGTGGCTTAAAGAATGGGTGCCGACTAGCACGATCGGCACGGGCGGCTCGGCACCGTGCGTCCCGCCCGGCACATAAAACTATAGTTAGAATCAAGGTATTATGTGCCATGCCCAGCCGAGTTTCGGTAAATGCCAAACTCGAGTTGTGCCGATAGTGCCGTGCCAATCCATGTTATCTTTGTATTTTTAAAATATTTTTATAAATTATAAAAAAGGTAATAAAAATAAACTAAAATTTAAAAATAAGGGGTCGCGTGCGATCTAACTTGTCTTGTCACGCGCAGCAGCACAACATAATGGGTCGCAGCACGCTACCCCTTGAAACACTTCTTTTAATGGGTACTGTTCATCTTCCTCACACGAGGAAGATGAACAGAGAAAGATGCCCAACCATAAAAAAATAAAATAAAATAAATCGTTCGGCCGTCACGGATCCGGCACGTAAAGCCTTGGTTAGAATAAACATGAACATATACACAAGGAAGACATACAGA
This sequence comes from Xerophyta viscosa, assembly GCA_002076135.1. Lineage (NCBI taxonomy): Eukaryota > Viridiplantae > Streptophyta > Magnoliopsida > Pandanales > Velloziaceae > Xerophyta > Xerophyta viscosa. The sequence continues at coordinate 125,850 of MJHO01000154.1, forward strand.
TAATAGGAATAAGCTATTAACGGTTCCAAAAAAAAGTGTAGTAAAGTACTAATTGCATTCACACAACTCCAAACAAGTTTATAAGCAGTACCTGTTGTCCAATATAAAACATAAGTGCTTGTTAAAATAATGATAACTTAAAAGAATAAGAAATATGTATTTCTACCTAATGAAGAACCACACATACTAGACCATAGCATATCCAATCTCTTTAAAGCATGATATGAGTAAGAACCTCAAGCACCACCAACTTCTACACTCGTAGCTATTTGATCCATTATTATCTACAAATTTATCTTACAGATGTGAGCTTTAAAAATCAGCATATTAGAAATCAAGAATTAATTCACATAAAATGCTAACGCCAATAAACCAGAAAGTGTTACATCTACCCTACAAGGAAAAACCCACCATCAAACACCTGAGATTCAAAACACGCACATATATGTGCTTGTGTGTGTGTGTGTTGTGATAGAGAGACAGAGAGAGTGTGTGTGTTTGTGTGTGTGTGTGTGTCGTGTGTGTCTATACAAATTTAGAGCACTACAACAACATATACGAATTACTATTTCATATAATTTGTTCTGTGTTGTAATCACCAAATAATATTTACTGCAATTTAGTCACAGTTTTCTGCTGCATGTTGCAAACATTACTTGGGAGAAAACCTTGTTGTCAAGGTGTCGGTGAAACTAATCACTTAAGTAACACATGCTAGGCATTTAAGGATATTAAAAGCTTACCAACCAATGGTCCTATTCTAATTTTTGTCAAGATATTAGTGGAACTAACCAGTTTAGGAACACATGTGAGGCATTGAAAAATATTAAAAGCTTACCAAACAATGGCCTTATTCTAATTTTTGGAGAAAAGCATTAGCAGTATTGCTCTTGATTCATTTAGAGTCAACGTATTATCAGTCAAAGTTGGTCTGGTTACTGATTGCTATGGACAATGAATTCTGCATAGAGCTCAGCTCTTGGCTTACAGAAGTTCACTAACAAAACTAGTTCATTCATATTGTGTATGTCCAACGCTTCGAAAGACCCTTCAGTCCTTTAGATGTCCAACTGACTCATTTAAAACTCCTAATTATCTAGACTCAAGTGCTGCTTTTCTATCATAGGTTCATAAGTCGTGAAGGCTTGCTACATTTGCAAGCAAACTGGACTTCAGATGAAGGAATGGAAGCACCATTGGCAGGAAGAATGACAAGAGCCGTACAATAACAGTAATAAAAGTATTAGATGGAAGAGAGCAGGACATACATGAAACTACTCTATATAAAGGCGATCGTTCCATATAGGAAAGAAAGAAAGGTAAAGACATGTCTAAGAATTTATTAGATGGACTGTTGTTTTTCTTCCACATAGTAGAAGGATAGTGACCAACACAAGGTTTTCCGTGCCGTGCCGAGTCAAGTATCGGTAAATCCAAAATGGGGCACGTGCTGACCGTGCCGATCCATATAATTTATTATATTTAAAATATTAAAATTATTTAAATAATAATAAAGTAATAATTGATTGAAATAAAAAAATAAAAATAAAATGTAAAGATTCTAATTACAAATTTTAAACAGATAGTATGAATTTATTTCGTGTCGGATTTCGGTACATTAAATTCAAGACATGCCGAACTTGCAGATAATAAATATTATTTTTATATTTTAACATTATAATATTTTTTTATTTTTAAAAGGTATTTAATTTTTAAAAAAAAAGAAATAGGGTCACAAAAAAAACAAAAGGTCGCCCGCGTGCGGGCGACCGGCAGCTGTCAGCGCTTTTCAAAAAAAAAAAAAAAAACAAACGGTCGCCCGCGACCAGCGTCTTCCTCCTCGCGTAGCGAGGAGGAAGACGACCCCCCCCCAAAAAAAAAGGAGATCGAGGTAGAGAGAGAGAGAGAAATCGAGAGAGAGAGAGAGAGAGAGAGAGAGAGAGAGAGAAAGGGAGGGAGTGAGGGAAAGACAGAGAGAGGCGGGGGCCGGTGCCGGCCGGCTCTGGCACATGCTAGCTGGCTCCGGCACGTGCTGGGCGGCACCGCGCGTGCCGTCCGGCACAGAAAACCTTGGACCAACCAACAAGCATGTTTCGCACTAAAAAATCACAACTAAGAAGTTTGTTAACACCTGCATTAAGGTGGCATTAGACTTACACGAACCAACAATGTTCATCAACAAGCATTTCATGTCTATATATAGATATAGATAATGCTTGATAAAAATTTCTCATCAAAACTTTTGAGAAAAATTAAAACATCATGTATTGCCAATCTTTTACACATGTACCTCATCAGTTTTACATCATTCCTCAATTTCTGAAACAGTTAATATGATTGATTGTCTTGCAAATCAAAAAAATGGTCACTCTTTCACTGGACACTTGACAAGATTATTTTTAAAATAATCAGGGAAATATCAAGGGCCAGGCTCACTTTATGGACCTGCCAACCCTCCAAACATGGGTTGTCCACCACAAAACCCAACTCCTAAGTCTAAGTCAAGCGTGGATCGCAAACAGCACCATTGTGTAGCACACCGGAGAAGCTGTTTGGGTTCGAATGCTGGACCACTCTCGCCTATAGATAAGAGCCACCAACAGGAAGCCACAAGATTATGTATTTATATCACAGTTTTACGTGCCGCGCCGAGCTGAGTTTTGGTAATTCCAAATTCGAGACGTGTCGATCATGTCGTGCCAACTGTGCTAATCCATACAGTTTTTTTATTTTGTAAAATGCTTTTATAAATATAAATTAATGTACTTTTACATAATAATATAAAGGTTGATATAAGATTAATAAACCATGAAATACAAAAGTCTCTCGATTACATATCAAAAAATAAATAAAACATAATCACTACTATATGGAGTGTCAATGTGGCGGAATAAAGGGATGTAACGCCCCAAGCATTCAAATGTGCTCCAATTTCCCGTTAAAATTACATTCATTTATAATTTAAACATCAAAACTTTTTTGTAAAGAAAAAAAAACAAAACATCTCGCGCACAACCTATTAACAAGATCACCTAACAAGCACGCGCGATGCGACCTTAGCTGATCACATCGAATGCGTCACTAATAGGTTACCTCACGCACAACACGACGCTACCTGTCACATAGCTGCGCACATGACCTTACGGGTCGTACCACTGCGCATGACGCGACCCGTTAATTATACAGTACTAGTTCAATGGTACTATTTATCCTCCTATTCTCACCCCAACAAAAAAACTTGAGCAGCCGGCACGGCCTGAAAATTGTCGGCCGTCTCCATGTCGAATCCTGGCCCTACAGGATCCAGCACGAGCCGCGAGGCACCGAGCATGCCCCCTGGCGCCTAAACCTTGATTTATGTATGGCGGAACCACCAGCGGGGAGGCAACAATAATGTCTTATAAATATGCACTATGTATCATGATCAGAATGCCTTGCATTTACTTGATCTGAAATGGAGTAAGCTGCATAACAATTAGGATTGGGTTGAAATGGTGTAATTGCCACCTCCCACATAAATAAGGAAAGAAATAGATAAATAAATAAACCAAAAAGAAAACTATTCCAAGGAAGAGCATAATTCAGATAGGTAGAGATTAAATTAGAGATAAGATATATATTAAGCTCAGGTAACAAGCATTTCCTTCTCCAGTTTGATTGCTCATTGAATTCTTTTCTTAAACAAATGGAAAAGAGCGATCCATAAATCCTTCTTTTCCCGCAAAATCCTACCCCAAAAACAATTCAACCACTCTTCAAATGAGAACACAGCGTGCTCGTAACAAAAATAAGATCAGCAATATCAGGAAAAAGAAAAAAGAAGAAGAAGAGAAGTTATCCAAAACTCAAAAACCAAAAAAAAAAAAAAAGAACAGGAAAAATTTAGAGAATAGGAACAAAATATTGGGAGCGAGAAAGAAGGAAATACCTGAGTTCTCGACGGAAGATTGGACCGGCGTGAGCATGCGGTTGTATTCCGGCGAGAAGACGAACACCGCCGGAGTAACCTCTTGCGGCAATGCGTCGGAGGTGAGAAGCGGCGGAATCCCGCCGGAGTAACCAATGTTTCAGCCGCATCTAGAACAAATATGACCATAGAGGACGTACCAGTTGCACCAATGGGGAGAAATTACCCATTGCATCAACAACAAGGCATGCGAACAAGGAATCTCCATCAGCCAAATGCAAAACCTATCATCAACAAATTATGTAGGGTATAAAAACGCTTAGTTATTTAACTTTAACTAGAAAACCAGAAAAATAAATTAATAAGAATTTTAGTAGCTAAAGTAAACGGTTTTACCTAAGTAGAAAGTCATATGATCTTTTATATACAAGGCTCTTAGAATGCGTCAATAAGAGGTCAAAATCATAGCCTTGGAAGAAGTTAGTTAAATTACACTAAATGATGAATCCATTTCATAACTGTTTCAACCAAAATCCATTTCAGATTTAGTCAGTAAGCAGAGAACATCCCATCAACATAGAGGTGAGTTAACTTTAATATGAGGTGCTCCGTGCCGTGCCGAGCCGACTTCGTAAATCCCAAACTCAAGACGTGCCGAGCGTGCCGCTTTATACAATTCTTATACTTTTAAAACACTTTTATAAATTATAAAAAAGTAATAAACATAAACTACACATAGTTAATAAAAAAAGAAAGGGTCGGCATGACTCCGGCTCAGTGCCGGATCCGGCACGTAAAACCTTGCTTTAACAACAATAAGATGAAAGCACATCCATTGATATACTACACTCATGAGCAACAATTTCTGATAAGCAAGAACGAAAAACGTATTTGATAACCATCTAAGTTTTTTCCTTCAAGAAGAACAAGCCCTACTGAAAGAAATCGGGCTTTCATTAATTCCAATAGCTTAGCTAGCCTGTTAAGCAATAAGAAACACATCATATTTTGCAAAATACAGTCTTAATATTTTCCGAAGCGAAGTCTAATACAACTTTATATCTGACTGGCCAAATTTGTAGAATCCTTCATTCAAATATAGGTTCTTGAACTACGATTGAAAAAAAGTTTGCTGTAAATCATTTTCAAGAAGACTCATGTATAAAGAAGTAGCAATTGACATACACCTTCTTCACTTAGAATATCAAGGATGGGTGCCAGTGGCTATTTTCTAGTAATGAATCTCCAATCACTAAATCAAAAGACAAAAATCATACAACCCAATTGAAGAGTTCAGAGCAATATTTGAATTCAAATTAACTAGAGCAATACCATTTAAGTACTAAAATCAAAATATTAAAAGTGGAAGCTGTACTCATGAAATACCAGCGAATCAAGGTACTTCAATTCCATAGGAGTAAGAAAGAAAAATAATAATGAGAATGTCAATATGATAAAACCCAAAATTTGCCAGTCATCTCTGTCCTAACTTACAAAATACAAAGATTAAGAATATTCTTGACGCAGATGTCACCCCTCTCCTCAAATCCACATCTATTCTGTAGAATCAAAATGGTTATTTTGACAGGTAGGTGAAGCACATCAATTATTTTGCCGTGCCGAACCAAGCTTCAGTAAATCCCAAGCTCAAGACGTGCCGAGCATGCCGATTTGTACAATTTTTATATTTTTAAAATATCTTTATAAATTATAAAAAGTAATAAAAATAAACGAAACATAGTAAATAAAAAGAATAAAGAAAGGGTCGGCACAACTCCGTCTCAGTGCCGGATCCGGTTACATAAAACCTTGCTTTAACAGCAAATAGATGAAAGCACATCCATTGATATACTACACTCATGAGCAGAAATTTCTGATAAGAAGTGAATTGGAACGAACATATTTGAAAACCGTTGTAAGTCCAACGCACAATAAAAGCAATGTATTAAGACCACTGGTTTAGTAAGCAATAAGCATTCTTTCTAAAATGTGTAACAATATCAGTGTTATGTACATATCTGGACAGATAATGGCTTTGGTATCTACTAAGCAACATAGGTTGATTGCTACCATGTTAAGGAAAACACAGGTGCTTTCATGTCATGAGTATAACTACAGGTGCTTTCAATGCAAGATGATTCTATTGCTTGAAAGAATAAAAACGCGAGAATAACTTCACATTGGTGCAGTACAATATAGACGTTTACAAATGTGGACATTGGCAGAAGCAAAGCCTATGAGTGAAAAGACACAACGATGTTTCTCCAGCATGCATTTCCAGCTTCTTGCGCAAAGAAGATTTCAAAAGCATTACAGCATGCATTTCTGATAGGCAGACAAGATGCAAAATAAAAGCTTACTGATAAGTCATTGTTAATTTGGATACTAGATAAGTTTTTTCATTAAAAAAGAACACCCCCTAGTGAAAGATTTCGAGCTTTCATTAGTTCCAATAGCTTAACTAGCCTGTTAAGCAATTGGAAATACATCATATTTTGCAAAAATAGAGTCTTAAGTCTTAACATTTTCCAAAGCGAAATCCAATACAACTGTATATCTGATTGGCTAAATTTGTAAAATCCTTCATTCAAATATAGGTTCCTGAACTATGATTGCATAAAAGTTTGCTGTAAATCATTTTCAAGAAGACTCATGTATAAACAAGTAGCAATTGACATACAACTTCTTCACTCAGAATATCTAGCATGGGTGCCAGTGGCTATCTTCTAGTAATGAATCTCGAATCACTAAATTAAAAGATAAAAATCATACAACCCAATTGAAGAGGTCGGAGCAATACTTGAATTCAAATTAACTAGAGCAATACCATTCGAGTACCAAAAATCAAAATATGAAAATGTGGAAGCTAAACTCATGAACTACTCGCAAATCAAAGGTACTTCAATTCCATAAAAGTATGAAAGAAAAAAAAATGAGAACGTCGATATGATAAAACCCAAAACTTTGCCAGTCATCTCTGTTCAACTTACGAAATACCAAGATTAAGAATATTCTTGACCTAGATGTCACCTTCTCCTCAAATCCACTCTATGTAGAATCAAAATGGTTATTCAACAGGCAGATGAAGCACGTCAATTAAAACATGAAAAGAGTTAACCACCTGGAATGAACTTACTGTAAATGATCTCCTCAATGTCCTCTTCCAGAAGAACACCAGCATCAACTAAGGCTAAAAGCTCTTTTCTCTTGAAATATTCCATTTTTCTCTCTCTGAAAATTAAGTCAAGTGAGATAAATACTCGCATGTGATAAATATTGAATTCAGACAATTAGCTTCTGAAATGACCTCAGGTAACATCGTACCCCATAAGTTGGTTCCTTTAAATAATGCCCACATTCAGTCCTTTAAATTAGGAATCAATAATGCCACATCTCTATCTGGATAGTAAACCTAGAGAATCATGAGCTAAAGCAGACTAAAGAAACAAATATAAAATTCATATTTCAAAAAGGACCAACAAAGATCGTTATGTAAGAGACATGCACGTTTGCATTCGTAAGTATTGTGCATTAGTGATTTATATATTCTTTAATCTTGACGTACCTCAGTAACAGTTACATACTTGACTAATTGAATAGGATTATTATGCTAAGTTAATTACATTAAATGTAACAATCAGACAAAAGTATAACAAGTAAAAAGTGTGGCAATGTTCTTAGGATTTTTCAATAGTATAGAAGTTTGATTATTTATGAATGCCTGCCGAAAGATATATCTCTCAACAACTAACCAGCACTCGTGCTACACAAAATAGGCAATTTATACAACCGTAGGAAAAGTAAATTAGAACAATGTTTCAGCCCCATCTAGAACAAATATGACCATAAGGATGCACCTGTTGCACCACTGGGGAGAGATTACCCATTGCACCAACAACAAGGCAAGCAAACAAGGAATCTCCATCAGCCAAATGAAAAACCTGTCATCTACAAATAATATAGGTTATAAAATGCTTAGTTATTTAACTTTAACTAAGAAACCAGAAAAATAATTAAGTGTTTTAGTAGCTAAAATTGCAAATGGTTTACCTAAATAGAAATTCTTATGACCAGTGTTTTATATAAAAGGATATTAGAAGGCGTCAATAAGAGGTGAAAAACATAGCCTTGGATGATTTTATGAGTTAAAATTTCACTTAATGATGAATCCATTTCATAACAGTTTCAAGCAAAATCCATTTCAGATTGTCTGAAAGTAAGCAGAGAACATCCCATCAACTTAGAGGTGGAGTTGACCTTAACAAGAGGTGTTTCGTGCCGTGCTGAGCTGAGTTTCAGTAAATTCAAAACTCAATACGTGCCGAGCATGCCGATTTGTACAATCTTTATAATTTTAAAATATTTTATAAATTATAGAAATAATAAAAATAACTAGAAAATTAAAAAAAAATAATAATAAAGAAAGGGTCGGCACGACTCCGCTCAGTGCCGGATCCAGCATGTAAAACCTTGCTTTAACAGCAATAAGATGAAAGCACATCCATTGATATACTACACTCATGAGTAGAAATTTTTATAAGAAATGAATTGGAACGAAAAACATATTTGAAAACCGTCTAAGTCCAACGTTCAATAAAACAATGTATAAGACATGGTTTAGAAGCAATAAGAATTCTTTCTAAAATGTGTAACAATATCAGCGTTATGTATAAATCTGACAGATAATGGTTTTGCTATATACTAACCAGCATAGGTCGATCGATTGCTACCATGTTACAGTAAACACAGCAATCATTTCATGAGTAACTACAGGCGCTTTGAAATTTGAATGCAAGATGATTCTATTGCTTGAAAGAATAAATCCGCGAGAGTATCTTCACATTGGTGCAGCAGAATATAGTCCTTTACAAATTGGACATTGCCAGAAGCAAAGAAAATGAGTGAAAAGACACAATGATATTTCTCCCGAGACTATACCTTTAATCACCATATCAAACTTCTTATGCAAAGAAAATTTCAAAAGCATTATAGTATGCATTTTTAATAGCCAGACAGGATGTAAAATAAAAGCTTACAGCTAAGTCATCGTAAATTTGGATGCTAGATAAGTTTTTTCCTTCAAGAAGAACACGTCCTAGTGAAAGAAATCGGCCTTTCATTAGTTCCAATAGCTTAGCTAGCCTGTTAAGCAATAAGAAACACATCATATTTTGCAAAATGCAGTCTTAATATTTTCCGAAGCGAAGTCTAATACAACTTTATATCTGATTGGCCAAATTTATAGAATCTTTCATTGAAATATAGGTTCTTGAACTACGATTGAATAAAAGTTTGCTGTAAATCATTTTCAAGAAGACTCATGTATAAACAAGTAGCAATTGACGTACACCTTCTTCACTTGAATATCAAGGATGGGTGCCAGTGGCTATCTTCTAGTAATGAATCTCCAATCACTAAATCAAAAGACAAAATTCATACAACCCAATTGAAGAGTTCAGAGCAATATTTGGATTCAAATTAACTAGAGCAATACCATTTAAGTACTAAAATCAAAATATTAAAAGTGGAGGCTGTACTCATGAAATACCAGCGAATCAAGGTACTTCAATTCCATAGGAGTAAGAAAGAAAAAAATAATGAGAATGTCAATATGATAAAACCCAAAACTTTGCCAGTCATCTTTGTTCTAACTTATAAAATACCAAGATTAAGAATATTCTTGACGCAATGTCACCCTTCTCCTCAAATCCACATTTATTCTGTAGAATCAAAATGGTTATTTTGACAGGTAGGTGAAGCACATCAATTAAAACATGAAAAGATTTTAACCGGCTGGATTGACTCCCCTGAAATGATCTCCTCAATGTCCTCTTCTAGTAGAACACCAGCATCAGCAGAGGCTAAAAGCTCTTTTCTTGAAATATTCCGTTCTTGCTCTCTCTAAAATTCAGTCATGTTAGATAAATACTCACATGTGATAAATATTGAATTCAGACAATTAGCTTCTGAAAAGACCTCAGGTAAAATCATACCTCCATAAGTTGGTTCCTTTCAACAATGCCACATTTAGTCCTTTAGAAATTAGAGCAGTAGCAACAAATATGCCAAGAGTGCCACCACAAACGGCGACATCAAACATGCGTACTGAATTGTTATTTATACCCAAAACTGGGCCAAAAATAAGAGATTCATGAAACTACCTTCCGAACATCTTCAGCATCTGCAAAAATAAAATTGCTCTAACATGCTTACATAAGTAGGCTGCTTCAAGAAGTTGGCTTAATGTTATCACAGTAGCACTCTAATCTAATGATGTCAATTTCATATTAAATGTTAAACTAAAATAAGAAAATCAAAATGTTTACATGTATAGTAACAGAGATTTTTGGGCAAGACTTCGTGAGGAACATTTCCCGCAAACAAGACTATGCAACTTAACTAAAATTACTTGAGCAATAAGGGAATGATGAGCATCCTGTAACAACTGAAATAGTTTCTTGAAACATGCATCTTAACCTTCAATGCGTTCAATAGGCAGGTAAGATATCCGAACTGATAATACATACGAGTATATTTTCGTCCGAAATTTTTTGAAACAGTAAATAGGGGGCCTATAAGTAATAGGGGGGCTGATCAGTGAAAATGAAAGTATAGGGGGCTGATAAGTAAATCCCCCTAATAATTTTTACAGGGAAAAGTCGGTCTACTTGAATACATTGGTATGTTCGGCAATCTAGCCGTTGGAAAGTTGTTAATTTCCAGATAATCCCGTTTCTTTTTTTTTAGTTTTTCCTTATGTAAGAATTCAGTTATTGGAAACTTTTTAGTATATATTAATTAGTAATTGTGGACGGAGATAAAAAAAAAAATTTATTAAAATTGTTTCAATAAAAAATTAATTTTTCTAAAATTGAATTTTAAAATATTTACAAAATTAAAATCCGTCTGCTATAGGAAATTCTTCTGGTTTCGAATCGACGGTGTTGGTACGTCAACGCTGCCACCTCTGCCAGCGTCAGGCATCGTAATGAAGCATTTGGTTTGTCTCATACAAGGTTTTAAATTTCGTGACATGCCGAGTTTCAGTAAATTCTTAATTCAAGACGTGCCGATTGTGCCATTTCGACCGTGGCGATAATAAAATATTAGTTTTATATATTTAAAACTTATTTTTAAAATGTTTAATTAAAAAAATAAATAAATAAGTGGTCACGCGCAGAGCGCGTGACCACTTATGTCGACGGCGCGACGTAAAAAAAAAAAAGAGTCGTAGACATCGGCACGACAAAACATTAAAAACGTCGGCAGATGCCGCTGGTGGGCGCGACTGTTCATCTTCCTTGCGAAAGCGAGAAATATGAACATTAAAAAAAAAAAGAAAAAAAAAAGTGCTGCATGGAACTTAAAACTATGGTCTCAGATATCTGCTCAAATCAGAGAAAATATTGGGGCCTACAGGGGCTCACAATATGGTCTCCGTTCACTGCCCTCACATTCCAAAAAACTATTTACTTATGTTTAAAAAAGTATTAAATATAAAAATTATAAATTTGATGAGATCTACAATTTTCATAAAATTTTTCAAATAAAAAATTTCTAAATAATTGATCTAGGGCTCTAAAGTCTTTACATCTTAACGAGTTTTAAAAACTAATTTTAAACCCGTTAAGACTATGAAGCCCTAAACACCTATTAAGAAGAATATTTTTAAAAATTTTTCATTATGAAAGTTATAGATTTTATCAAAATTTTATAACTTTTATATTAAATTTTTTTTAGAAATTTATGTAGTATATTTCTTTGGAATGTAGGGGCACTAGAAGGGGCAAAGAATGGGTCGGAGGATTTCTCTTCGCTTTTTTAGGCATACTTGCCTAGTTTAACGGGCGATAATTTGGTCGCTTATTTAACATATAACTTTTTGGTCGTCTATTAAACCAGTGACATTCTATCAGCATGGTAGTGTGTATCTTTGCACTACCTCACTAGAGCTCGATTATCTGTTAAACAGGCGACTGATCTTTAGTTTTGAAAATATGTAAAATTGATTTTGAAAAGTAATTTTTCATTAAAATATATTAAAAAAACTTTACAATAAAAAATAGGATAGGAGTACGGTCGCAGCACATCAATAAAAACTATAAATTGTTAAAAAATAACTCACATTTAAGTATTTAAATTTCTGAAAATACAATAATATTCAATAATAAAGCCCACACATAAAAATTATTTCACATCTTTAGGATAAATTTAAACAAAAAAAAAAATATATATATATTGTATCAATAAAAAGAGTCTTATAAAGTTCTTTTACGTTCACAAGTTACTTCATCATTTTGGAGCAACCATTAAGCAAAGGAGGATCTCCTTGTTTAGCTTCAAAATGGATATCCCCTCCTCTTGTGATCGGCTCCATATCTGCCTCCAATTGCTTTCCATATCTTCAGCAAAAGTTTGCTTCTTCTTTATACTGTGCATGGCATGTCCCCACTAAATAGTCAAGTCTGACTTGTTAGGGAAAGATAATAGAGATGGGTGTGGAGGTGTGGATGATTTTATTCAGCTGCAAAATTAGTATGTGAAGTAATGGGTAAAGCGAAATAACAAAAAACATTGCACCTGGGTAGCTCTACACAAACATTAGAGGCTTATGATGACCATCATCTCACTAGTTGGATCATAGAGAATTAGAGATCGTATGAGTCATAACATGTTATAGAAGGAACAATTCCGAATCTCTACTTGAAATCACTCCATGTCCAGAACTATTTATTCGACACCTCTGTAGAGTATTTTATCTCCTCTTGCTTCACCCTCTATATAGAGCTCAGCCATGCTTCTATAAAAGCAAGAACTTCTTATCAACTTTTTCTTTTTATATTTGTTAGATAGCCAAACCAAGAGCTTTCCAAAGTTGTTCCACATGTGAGATGGAAGAACCCATCACACAATGCAATAGGATGGGCACATTTTTTTTAATCAATGCCATGATCATGGATCTTCCAAGTCCTTTTTCCTCGTTAAGATCAACCCTCTTCTCTATACTGGTAAATTGTTGTGATGTGCATGATTCTTTTTTTTTTTTAATTTAATAAATTAGTTAAAAAATTATGTTTTTAAAAACAATTTTTTAAGTAGGTATAGAAAACTGGGTCACTATGTAGAAAGGTGACTCGGTTCCAGCGTTTAAGGGGGCATTTGCGTGCTGCCACGCTGGCAATGTTGCCAATCTAATAGGAAAAGATGCGAGATCGTCACCTAAAGCAACAACCTCGCATAACGAAAAAAAAAGTGACACCGGGTCGCTATTTAAAAGACGAACCACCGGACGTTCAATTAAAAAGAACCAAAGTCGCAGCAGGTTGCCACTTACAGCGGAGACCTGCTGTGAGCGTTTAAAAAACTTTTAAAACTTGAACTTCTTTACTCTAAATGGCATACTATGTAGTTCCTGATTTTCTTCTATTTTTTATCAAACGATGAACAAAACAAGACATATTTTATTTTTTTGCCACTTCTCATTTTAATTTTTTTTGTAAAAGTATCGTTACGTGTCAATTAGTACGCCTAAATAATCAAGACAATGTGTAAATGATGAATTGTTATTTTTTGTGTTTTGTTTTTAATATTTAATATTTTTAAGCGAAATTGTAAGCTAAAATGAGTATATTTTATTTTATTCTACAACTTTAGCTCCCCAAAACTATCAATGGACATGCCAAATCGTTTGTCGTAGTAGTTGTTGGAAAGACGCTTAGATAACAACTTGTTATATTCTATGTCTTTGTTTATATAAAATATTTTAATAAACAGAGACACAAAAGTAATTAATCGTTCTAACTATTACGCCAAAGCTTTTGGAACAATAGCTGATTTTTTTTTGAAAAACTTGAACTGAAAAATTGTGGAACAAAATAAAATATACCACCTTTTAGTTTATCATGTGCTTAAAAATATTAAATTATAAGAAAAGAGACACAAAAGATAACAACCGTTCTTTAGGAGTCATTTTGATTACTAAGCCAAACTATTTAGCACGCTTATTGATACGTTTTCATAAAATTTTGTTTTGAAAAGCTGTAAAAAGAATAACATATACCATTTCATGTTCATCATTTTATAAAACAATATTAAAAGATTATAAATGGGAGCTGTGAGTATGCCGTATTCAACAAGTTATGCATATGATGCTGTATATGTAGTGATAGGTGTGTAGATTTATTGTTGGATAGGAAGTTATCAATTTTACATTTTTGATGCTGCCAATATCACAGACTCAATGGTTGACTGTATTTTTTGCAGTCCATTGCAAGCTGCATTTGATCGGATCATACAGGTAAAGTTCATGCTGTCTTAAAAAAGGTTTATCCTCAGTAGAGCATGATTATGGATTTTGTTACAGATGATCCATTCAGGTTGGTGATGCCAGTGGAATTCAGTCACCAGTTTCTTTTGGAGGCTTTGGGAGCATGACTCGGCATTTAAGCAGAATATCAAATGGTATGTTTTAGTCAAAATTTACTGCAGCACAAGCAGGAGTTCTGCAGTGCACACGTGCTCATGTAATTCCTTTTATCATGTTGTAGACAATAATTGTTTCACAGCTTCATTCAAAAATTTGAAAAATTGGAAGCTAAGAAAGTAATGCCATTTTACAAAATTCAAATTTTGAAGCCTGTTCTGAGTTATGTATTTGACGTTTCTGTTAAGCATGAGATCTCCTAGCTCCATGGGTGGAAAATGTGTCAGTACATCCTTGGATTTAACTATTATGATGCTTGTACAATATGAGCTAGTAATAGACGATGGTTTCCCCATGACATCCTCCAAAAGGAAAGATTTCTCACAAAACAAAAGGGAGGAGAAAGGCTATTTTTAAGAAAATACATGCTTTATCGAATTACTAACTTGTTGCGGCATAAGAAATAAGGGGCTTATTCCAACTAAAAGTTGCTAAATACTCGATTGATTCGTCTATTTCCACCCATCTAATTTCCAAATTTTTTTTTTGAGCTATCTCCTTTGTCTTATATGGAAAACCTATTTCCATAAGGAGGCTTAAAAAAGTTTTTTTTTTTTTTTTTCTTAGCTAATTCCTCCAGGGGCAACAATTGAACTGTAAACTTGGGAAATAGTTCTATTTCCCCTCTTAGAAAATAGCTAATTCTTGTGTTTTTGAGAATAACAAAAACCCTATCCAAAAGGGGCCTTAAGAAAGTACATGCTTTATCCAATTACTAATTTGTCGCAGCATGTTATAACTATTCAAGCTTTTCTTTGCTGCTAATGTTCCTGTATCATCTTTTGCTTATCAGATTATCTGTATATGTCCAGAAGGGTCCTAAAGGTGATTTATATTGGCAATAGTGTTATGCTGCATTTAATTATTTTATTGGTGGCAACTGCACATACAAATTGCAATGTATATTTTCTGATATCCCATTTTTCTATTTATATTAGGTATTCATGAAGCAGTAATTGGGAATTTTCTTGATGCCTACAGTTTGGGGTTGCTAAATCCGTACATGGTTAGTCTTTTTGATCTCCTCAATCTTTTAGTTTCTTAGATAATTATGATAATTGTTTAAGCTGTTTGTACCGTTGCAGCCAAACTTGAGTGCTTCGTGGATGTTTCAGAGGGCAATGTCTGTGCGGGCACATTCAGATGTTCCACCAACCTTTATTAATGAGCTTCTATATGCTAATTTTCAAGCGATGAAGGTGAACCGGATATATCATTATGCTATAATGTAATGTACGTCTTCAATACCGACTTTATTTTTTGCTCATTTGTTGCAATGGTTACTGGCAGCAGAGTCTAGGGGATTCGGTGCTTCGACCATTTCTTCAGGTCAGCGTCTCATCATGGGATAAGTGGTGCCATTATGTTTAACAACTATAAGCAAGGACAATTTCTCATGAGGTGCCATGTCCGTCAACTGTTGGAGATGCATCTGACTTTGTCCATTATCGGACATATTATGATTCCTTTATATATGTTGAACATTTATAAACACATGTTAAGAAACAATGCTATCTTATAGTAAATTCAACTAAACAAATATTAACAGAAGAGGTGTCGATAATAATAAATTATATTATGTCATATTATTATACTATTATATAATAATAATTATATTATGCTATCTTATAGTAAATTCAACTAAACAAAGATTAACTGAAGAGGTGTTGATAATAATAATTATATTATGATTATTTTGTATCTTATGTTGAACATTTACAAAAACTTGTTAAGAAACAATGCTATCTTATACTAGTAATTCAACTAAACAAAGATTAGTTGAAGAGGTGTTGATAACTCCATTGTATTTTAGTGCTTGCTTAATTGTTTAAATGATGAATTACATTTTGTGATTTTGAAGTGTTAAAAATTTAGGACTTTGACTCTATTTTGGTTAGTTTTTTCTCGCATACCTGACTGATAGTATGATGAAAAGTTTGTGCTAAATTAAATACGCACATAAACGTGATTAATGTCATTATGTATGTTCTTGTTTATAACTTCATGAAAACTCAAATATGTATCTTTTGATTAAAAAGTTTGTTTTACAGTTTTTATCTTTATATATTAGTAATAGATTCAAGCATATAACAAAAACAATTTCACATCCTAGACGTGATTGTTTCATTTTCTTTCTCTCGAGAAATTTGTTTCACATACAATGCTTTTGCTTAATCTAGTTTATGGAATTGCAGAAAAGTGTCTCTCTTGTGTTGAAACTCGATGACAATGTTGTTTTGTTTTGTCATTTATGCTAATGTAGGATGTCATACAATTTGGACCACTTGTGACGACATTGGCTTCAGTTATGTTAAATCACCCTCGTATGTTGCCGGTAATATTTAAGCAGGTATATACTACGTAGTCATCATTGCTGAACTTGAAATATTTATTCATGTGAAGTCTAGATTACGTTATACTAATGCATTGTTCCAGAGGCCAACGTCGTATCTGATACTGGAATGTTAAGTATAACATGTTTTTTTGAACTTTAATGTTTTCCTATTATTGACTACTGGGAAACGTGAGTAGGTGCGATGGAGAAAATCGCAACACCATCTAACTGTTATTTAGGACGATATATTTCGGTTCATGAAAATTGGAATGACTAAATTAGCATACATCTCCCCAGAGATGGAAGGATATCTCGAACTCCACCTTCAATATGAATATGCATGGCATATGTTGAACTTAAGTGACAACAATGAACTTCACCTTAAGTATGATGATCAATGCATGATGCATTTTGATGCCACAATTCTTTGCTTGTTCTGAGTTTTTGTGAACACTTGGATGAAAATAAATCCAGGTTGGAGTTCAAGTCATCCTTTCTTGGTCCACACATTTCCTGATGCTTGGCAGCTATACATTTCTGTCCAGCTATATTGACCCCGTTATGAGGTAATCTGGCTGTCATAATTTATAAATTTAGTGTAGATCTTGTCCATAAACTTAACTAAGACATGATTTACTGACACTTTTAACTTCTTGTAAAGGCCATGGATCAGAATCCTCCCACCGCGAAAAAAGTACGAGTTGAAACGACTCCTTGAAGCCTGGAAGTATGGAGCTGGTCTCGATTATAATCATTCAACCAAGTAGTCCGTCTTAATCGTTGTTCTAAACATTTGTGGTTATTTTGGATGTATCACCCATTCTTCCTTTAATGGCAAGTCATGTATACGTAGATTTGCAATATTAGTATTGGAATTATTCTTCAAAGTCGGAAGACCAATATCTGGTAATGTAGGATGATTTCCTTTGAATACCTAAAATTCATCGTGAACTTTCATCAAAATAGGCATATGGCATAATTTCTGTTTAGAAGTGCCTCTTTTAAAAGCTTGTGTGGATGTTATTGGGATAAGAGCTTAGTTCTAACATGTATTGGATGTGATGTCTTAGACTAGGAAGCACAGACATGCGGACATTTTGCCCCGTGCAGTGTCCAATACTAACACTCCACAGACACGCCAGAGAAATATTTAAAAAAAAAAGTTCAGATATGCGTGTCGAACATTTAGACAGAAGTGTCTTACATGTGTTCGTATTTATGTTCTTTTTTGTATTTTTTAAAGAAAAATCTTTCTTTTAGAGAAGTGAATATTATATAATACTAGCAGCATACAGCGGTGAATAACATTATACATTCTCAAATATTATATTTTTTATTGATACAATTAGATTTTTTTTTTTGTTTAAATTTATCCTAAAGATGTGAAATAATTTTTATGTGTGGGCTTTATTATTGAATATTATTGTATTTTCAGAAATTTAAATACTTAAATGTGAGTTATTTTTTAACAATTTATAGTTTTTATTGATGTGCTGCGACCGTACTCCTATCCTATTTTTTATTGTAAAGTTTTTTTAATATATTTTAATGAAAAATTACTTTTCAAAATCAATTTTACATATTTTCAAAACTAAAGATCAGTCGCCTGTTTAACAGATAATCGAGCTCTAGTGAGGCAGCGCAAAGATACGCACTACCATGCTGATAGAATGTCACTGGTTTAATAGACGACCAAAAAGTTATATGTTAAATAAGTGACCAAATTATCGCCCGTTAAACTAGGCAAGTATGCCTAAAAAAGCGAAGAGAAATCCTCCGACCCATTCTTTGCCCCTTCTAGTGCCCCTACATCCCAAAGAAATATCCTACATAAAATTTTTAAAAAATTTTAACATAAAAGTTATAAATTTTGATAAAATCTATAATTTTCATAATGAAAATTTTTCAAAATATTCTTTTAAATAGGTGTTTAGGGCTTCATAGTTTTAACGGGTTTAAAATTAGTTTTTAAAACTCGTTAAGATGTAAAGATTTTGGAGTCCCAGATCATCTATTTATAAATATTCTTTTGAAAATTTTTTAATATGAATGTTGTAGATCTCATCAAATTTATAATTTTTATATTTAATACTTTTTTAAACATAAGTAAATAGTTTTTTGGAATGTGAGGGCATTGAACGGAGAGGTAAAGGATCCAAGCTCCTAAAAGGCACCCCTCCAACAACTCTCTTTCACACTGCTCTCTTCTGTCTCTCTCACTCCCTCTCTCACACCTATTACGTCTCCTCTCTCTATGACTTGCATTTAAATAATTTTTTTAAATATAATTAAAAATTAAATTAAAACTTATAATGTATAGTAAATATACCTTTTTAAAAAAAAAAAAAAAATCAAACATACCAAGTCAGTACTCTTTAAGAAAAAATATTGTATTGTATGTAACTTTTTGGTTTACTTTTCTAAAAAAAAGTTTAACGTATTATTTAAAAAATAAACAAGAAAAATATCTTTTCATCTATATATGTTTTAACTGATTTCTCAATTTTTTTCAAAATAAAAATTTATTTGTCAAAAACTAGAATTTTTTAGAGAAATCTTCTTTATTCTTTTGGGCTTGCTTTGCGTCACTTTTGTATAACAAAAATAATTCACCAATAAAAATAATTGGTGGATTTGTATAATAGTAATTGTAGGAGGGAGAAAGAAAATCAGTGTGAAAGAAGAACCTGCTCAGATCAGACAGCACACTAAAAAATAGTGCTCAGATCAGACCACTTATTTATTTATTTTTTTAATTAAACATTTTAAAAATAAGTTTTAAATATATAA
This sequence comes from Xerophyta viscosa, assembly GCA_002076135.1. Taxonomy (NCBI): domain Eukaryota; kingdom Viridiplantae; phylum Streptophyta; class Magnoliopsida; order Pandanales; family Velloziaceae; genus Xerophyta; species Xerophyta viscosa. The sequence continues at coordinate 145,365 of MJHO01000154.1, forward strand.
AACTAATATTTTATTATCGGCACGGTCGAAATGGCACAATCAGCACGTCTTGAATTCAGAATTTACTGAAACTCGGCATGGCACGAAATTTAAAACCTTGTATGAGACAAACCAAATGCTTCATTACAATGCCTGAAAGGTGGCAGCGTTGACGTACCAACACCGTCGATTCGAAACCAGAAGAATTTTCTATAGCAGACGGATTTTAATTTTGTAAATATTTTAAAATTCAATTTTAGAAAAATTAATTTTTTATTGAAACAATTTTAATAAATTTTTTTTTATCTCCCTCCACAATTACTAATTAATATATACTAAAAAGTTTCCAATAACTGAATTCTTACATAAGGAAAAAGAAAAAAAAAAAAAGAAACGGGATTATCTGGAAATTAACAACTTTCCAACGGCTAGATTGCCGAACATACCAATGTATTCAAGTAGACCGACTTTTCCCTGTAAAAATTAATATCGCTCATGAAGAGAGTTCGTGGCGGCGGAGGGATTCCGTTCAAGAACTGAAATGTATTATTCGCTCTCCATTCCGGCGGGATTCCGACGCTTCTCACCTCCGACGCATTGCAGCAAGAGGTTACTCCGACGATGTTCGTCTTCTCGCCGGAATACAACCGCGTGCTCACGCCGGTCCAATCTTCCGTCAAGAACTCAGGTATTTTCTTTCTTTCTCGCTCCCAAGATTTTGTTCCTATTCTCTAAATTTTACCTGTGCTTTTTTTTTTGAGATTTGGATAACTTCTCTCTCTCTCTCTCTCTCTCTCTCTCTCTCTCTATCTCCTGATATTGCAGGTTACGAGCGCGCTGTGTTCTCATTTGACGAGTGGGTGAATTGTCTTTGGGGTAGGATTTTCGTGGAATGAGTAGGATTCCTCGATCACTCTTTTCCATTTGTTTAAGAAAGGAATTCGATAAGAATCAAACTTGAGATGGAAATGCCTGCTAGCTGAACATAATATATCTCTTATATGTATTTAATCTCTACATATCTGAATTATGCTCTTTCTTGGAATAGTTTTCTTTTTGGGTTATTTATTTATCTATTTATTTCCTTATTTTATGTGGGAGGTGGCAATTACACTTTTTCAACTCTATCCTATTTGTTATGCAGCTTATGCCCATTTCAGATCAAGTAAATGCAGGTCGTTCTGATCATGATATATAATGCATATTTATAAGATTCAACATTCTTGTTTTCTTGGTTTCCCACCGGTGGTTCTAACATCAATTTAATTCATGATGTGACATTACAAACTTGCTGAAATGTTCTTAATTTAAGGACTGTGATGTATTTATGTAGCTCTAAATCTCTGTGTTGATAATATCAAAGAGCTGAAGAAGTAAACTCGGGCTTGGGCTTCTCTATTCACTTTAAGAAAGTTATCCCAACTCTATTGCCTTTCTTTCTATAGGTAGATACACTTCTTGTCGTACATGGGAAGTAAAGATGCTATAACATGAAACCACAAACAAGAAACAGAGTGGAATCCTGACATAACGATGCTAAAAAGAAAGACAACTCTGTTTAAAACTGGCTGCCCTCATATTCTTCATCTGGAAACTGTGATGCTGCCCGACCATCAGTAAGCAGAAAAGGGGGCACTACCTATGTTTATCTCTTGCTCTTTCTATATTTTATTTATAGCTGTTGTGTAGTTTGTAGCCAAATTCCAGTAATTGCTCATTCTTGGAAGAAGCCTTCTTCTGCTTCAGTTTCAGACACAAAAACACAAAAGTATAGTGCTCGAACTTGGATCACAGGTATTTGTTAATCCTTATTTACTTTCAAGAATTTGATCATTTGGATGTGACATTGTTGAAGACTTGAAATATCATTGCCAAACAGTTTTTATGCTCTTAAAATTTTGAAGCAGCCTACTTATCTAAACCAGGATCATTAGATTTTCCTTGTAAGACTTATCTGCATGAGTGTCTTACCTGCCTATTGAACGCATTGATGGTTAAGATGCATGTTTCAAGAAACTATTTCAGTTGTTACAGGATGCTCATCATTTCTTTGTTGCTCAAGTAATTTTAGTTAAGTTGCATAGTCTTGTTTGCGGGAAATGTTCCTCACGAAGTCTTGCCCAAAAATCTCTTGTAAACATTTTGATTTTCTTATTTTTGTTTAACACTTCATATGCAATTGACATCATTATGATTAGAGTGCTACTGTGATAACATTAAGCCAACTTCTTGAAGCAGCCTACTTATGTAAGCATGTTAGAGCAATTTTATTTTTGCAGATGCTGGAGATGTTCGGAAGCTAGTTTCATGAATCTCTGATTTTTGGCCTAGTTTCATGAATCTCTGATGTTCGGAAGCTAGTTTCATGTAAGCAGCCTACTTCTTGAAGCAGCCTACTTATATAAATGACAATTCAGTACGCATGTTCGATGTCGCCGTTTGTGGTGGCACTCTTGGCATATTTGTTGCTACCGCTCTAATTTCTAAAGGACTAAATGTGGGCATTGTTGAAAGGAACCAACTTATGGAGGTATGATTTTACCTGAGGTCTTTTCAGAAGCTAATTGTCTGAATTCAATATTTATCACATGTGAGAATTTATCTCACATGACTGAATTTCAGAGAGAGCAAGAACGGAATATTTCAAGAAAAGAGCTTTTAGCCTCTGTTTATGCTGGTGTTCTACTAGAAGAGGACATTGAGGAGATCATTTCAGTGGAGTTCAATCCAGCTGGTTAAAATCTTTTCATGTTTTAATTGATGTGCTTCACCTACCTCTCAAAATAACCATTTTGATTCTACAGAATAGATGTGGATTTGAGGAGAAGGGTGACATCTGCGTCAAGAATATTCTTAATCTTGGTATTTTGTAAGTTATAACAGATATGACTGGCAAAGTTTTGGGTTTTATCATATTCACATTCTCATTATTTTTTTTTCTTTCTTACTCCTATGGAATTGAAGTACCTTGATTTGCTGGTATTTCATGAGTACAGCTTCCACTTTTAATATTTTGATTTTAGTACTTAAATGGTATTCCTCTAGTTAATTTGAATTCAAATATTGCTCTGAACTCTTCAATTGCGTTGTATGATTTTGATTTAGTGATTGGAGATTCATTACTAGAAGATAGCCACTGGCACCCATCTTTGATATTCTAAGTGAAGAAGGTGTATGTCAATTGCTACTTGTTTATACATGAGTCTTCTTGAAAATGATTTACAGCAAACTTTTATTCAATCATAGTTCAAGAACCTATATTCGAATGAAGGATTCTACAAATTTGGCCAATCAAATATAAAGTGCTGGTTAGTTGTTGACAGATATATCTTTTGGCAGGCATTCATAAATAATCAAACTTCTATACTATTGAAAAATCCTAAATACATTGCCACACTTTTTACTTGTTATTCTTTTGTCTGATTATTACATTTAATGTAATTAACTTAGAATAATAATCCTATTCAATTAATCAAGTATGCAACTGTTACTGAGGTATGTCAAGATTAAAGAATATATAAATCACTAATGCATAGTACTTGCGAATGCAAACGTGCAAGTTTCTTACATAACGATCTTTATTGGTCATTTTTGAAATATGAATTTTATAGTTGTTTCTTTAGTCTACTTTAGCTCATTATTCTCTAGGTTTACTATCCTGATAGAGATGTGGGCATTATTAATTCCCTAATTTAGAAAGGACTGAATGTGGGCATTATCTAAAGGAACCACCTTATGGGGGTACGATGTTACCTGAGGTCATTTCAGAAGCTAATTGTTTGAATTCAATATTTATCACATGCGAGTATTTATCTCACTTGACTTAATTTTCAGAGAGAGCAAGAATGGAATATTTCAAGAGAAGAAGAGTTTTTAGCCTTAGTTGATGCTGGTGTTCTTTTGGGAGAGGACATTGAGGAGATCATTGTAGTGGAGTTCATTCCAGGTGGTTAAAACGATTCATGTTTTAATTGATGTGCTTCATCTGCCTGTTGAAATAACCATTTTTATTTCTACAGAAAAGATGTGGATTTGAGGAGAAGGGTGACATTGGGTCAAGAATATTCTTTATCTTGGTATTTCTTAAGTTAGAACAGAGATGACAGGCAAAGTTTTTGGTTTTATCATATCGACATTCTCATTACTCTTATCAACATTCTTTCTTACTCTTATGTAATTGAAGTACCTGGATCCCGGGTATTTCACGAATACAGCTTCTACATTTTGATATTTTGATTTTAGTTCTTGAATGGTATCGCTCTAGTTAATTTGATTTCAAGTATTGCTCTGACCTCTTCAATTGGGTTGTATGATTTTTATCTTTTAATTTAGTGATTCGAGATTCATTACTAGAAGATAGCTGCTGGCACCCATGCTTGATATTCTAAGTGAAGAAGGTGTATGTCAATTGCTACTTGTTTATACATGAGTCTTCTTGGAAATGATTTACATCAAATTTTTATGCAATCATAGTTCAAGAATCTATATTTGAATGAAGGATTTTACAAATTTGGCCAATCAGATATAAAGTTGTATTAGACTTCGCTTTGGAAAATGTTAAGACTCTATTTTTGCAAAATATGATGTATTTCCTATTGCTTAACAGGCTAGTTAAGCTATTGGAACTAATGAAAGCTCGAAATCTTTGACTAGGGGGTGTTCTTTTTGAATGAAAAAACTTATCTAGTATCCAAATCTACGATGACTTATCAGTAAGCTTTTATTTTGCATCTTGTCTGCCTATCAGAAATGCATGCTGTAATGCTTTTGAAATTTTCTTTGCGCAAGAAGTTGGAAATTGTGATTAATTGTAGTGTCTCTGGAGAAACATCGTTGTGTCTTGTCACTCATAGGATTTGCTTCTGGCAATGTCTAAATTTGTAAACAACTATTGTACTGCACCAATGTGAAGGTATTCTCGCGTGTTTATTCTTTTAAGCAATAGAATCATCTTGCATTAGCGCCTGTAGTTACTCGTGATATGAACCAAAGCTTTTATTTTCCATAACATGGTAGCAATCAACCTATGCTGCTTAGTAGATACCAAAACCATTATCTGTCCAGATATGTACATAACACTGATATTGTTACACATTTTAGAAAGAATGCTTATTGCTTACTAAACCAGTGGTCTTAATACATTGCTTTTATTGCGCGTTGGACTTACAACGGTTTTCAAATATGTTCGTTCCAATTCACTTCTTATCAGAAATTTCTGTTCATGAGTGTAGTATATCAATTGATGTGCTTTCATCTTATTGCTGTTAAAGCAAGGTTTTACGTGCAGGATCCGGCACTGAGCCGGAGTTGTGCTGACCCTTTCTTTATTTTTTTTTATTTACTATGTTTAGTTTATTTTTATTACTTTTTATAATTTATAAAAATATTTTAAAATAATAAAAATTGTACAAATCGGCATGCTCGGCAAGTCTTGAGTTTGGGATTTACTGAAGCTCGGTTCGGCACGGAACACCTCATGTTAAAGTCAACTCACCTCTATGTTATGGGATGTTCTCTGCTTACTGACTGACATTCTGAACGATTTTGCTTGAAACAGTTACGAAACGGATTCATCATTTAGTGAAATTTAACTCATAAAATCTTCTAAGGCTATGTTTTTCACCTTTTATTGACGCATTCTAAGAACCTTGTATATAAAACTCTGACCATATGACTTTAGATACTAAAACCCTTATTAATTTATTTTTCTGGTTTCCTAGTCCAAGTTAAATAACTAAGCGTTTTTATATACTACATAATTTGTTGATGATAGGTTTTGCATTTGGCTGATGGAACTTCCTTGTTCACATGCCTTGTTGTTGATGCAATGGGTAATTTCTCCCCAGTAGTGCAACTGGTACGTCCTCTATCATCATATTTGTTCTAGATGCGGCTGAAGCATTGTTCTCATTTACTTTTCCTACTGTTGTATAAATTGCCTATTTTGCGTAGCATGAGTACTGTTTAGTTGTTGAGAGATATATATATCTTTTGGCAAACATTGATAAATCATCAAACTTCTATACTATTGTAATATCCTAAGTACATTGCCACACTTCTGACTTGTTATACTTTTGTCTGATTATTACATTTAATGTAACTAAACTTAAAATAATAATCCCACTAATTAGTCAAGTATGTAACTGTTAGTGAGGCATATCAGAGTTAAAGAATATAGAAATCACTAATGCACAATACTTGCGAATGCAAACGTGCATGTTTCTTACATAACGATCTTTTTAATTGGTCCTTTTGATATGAATTTTAAATTTGGTTCTTTAGTCTGCTTTAGCTGATGATTCACTAGGTTTACTATCCAGATAGAGATGTGGACATATTATTGATTCTCTAATTTCTAAAGGACTGAATGTGGGCATTATTGAAAGGAACCAACTTATGAGGGTATGATGTTACCGGAGGTCATTTCAGAAGCTAATTGTCTGAATCAATATTTATCACATGTGAGTATTTATCTCACTTGACTAAATTTTCAGAGAGAGGAAAAATGGAATATTTCAAGAGAAGGAGAGCTTTTAGCCTTAGTTAATGCTGGTGTTCTTCTGGAAGAGGACATTGAGGAGATCATTGCAGTAGGACGTTGAGGAGATCATTGCAGTAGGTTCATTCCAGGTGGTCAATTCTTTTCATGTTTTAATTGACGTGCTTCATCTGCATGTTGAGATAACCATTTTGATTCTACATAATAGATGTGGATTTGAGGAGAAGGGCGACATCTAGGTCGAGAATATTCTTAATCTTGGTATTTCGTAAATTTGAACAGAGATGACTTGCAAAGTTTTGGGTTTTATCGTATCGACGTTCTCATTTTTTATTCTTTCATACTCTTATGGAATTGAAGTACCTTTGTTTCGTGGGTAGTTCATTAGTATAGCTTCCACATTTTCATATTTTGATTTTTGGTACTCGAATGGTATTGCTCTTAGTAATTTGAATTCAAGTATTGCTCCGACCTCTTCAATTGGGTTGTATGATTTTATCTTTTAATTTAGTGATTCGAGATTCAATACTAGAAGATAGCCGCTGGCACCCATGCTTGATATTCTAAGTGAAGAAGGTGTACGTCAATTGCTACTTGTTTATACACGAGTTTTCTTGAAGATTTACAGCAAACTTTTATTCAATCATAGTTCAAGAACCTATATTTGAATGAAGGATTCCACAAATTTGGCCAATCAGATATAAAGTTGTATCAGACTTCGCTTTGGAAAGAGTTAAGACTCTATTTTGCAAAATATGATCTGTTCCTATTGCTTAACAGGCTAGTTAAGCTATTGGAACTAATGAAAGCCCGGTTTCTTTCACTAGGGGGTGTTCTTTTTGAAGTAAAAAACATATCTAGTATCTAAATTTACGATGACTTAGCAGTAAACTTTTAATTTATATCCTGGCCTATCAGAAATGCATGCTGTAATGCTTTTGAAATTTTCTTTGCATAAGAAGTTTGGTATGGTGATTAATTGTGTTGTCTCTGGAGAAACATCGTTGTGTCTTTTCACTCATTCTCTTTGCTTCTGGCAATGTCCAAATTTGTAAACGACTATATTGTACTACACCAATGCAAAGTTATTCTCACGTGTTTATTCTTTCAAGCAATAGAATCATCTTACATTCAAAGCGCCTGTAGTTACTTATGAAATGATTGCTGTGTTTTCCGTAACATGGTAGCAATCAACCTATGCTGCTTAGTAGATACCAAAGCCATTATCTGTCCAGATATGTACATAACACTGATATTGTTATACATTTTAGAAAGAATGCTTATTGCTTGCTAAACCAGTGGTCTTAACACATTGCTTTTATTGCGCGTTGGACTTACGACGGTTTTCAAATATGTTTTCGTTCCAATTCACTTCTTTTCAGAAATTGCTGCTTATGAGTGTAGTATATCAATGGATGTGCTTTCATCTTATTGTTGTTAAAGCAAGGTTTTACGTGCCGGATCTGGCACTAAGCCGGAGTCGTGCCGACCCTTTCTTTTTTTTTTTTTTTACTATTTTTAGTTTTTGTTTTAACTTTTTTATAATTTATAAAAATATTTTAAAAACATAAAAATTGTATAAAGCGGCACGCTTGGCACGTCTTGAGTTTGGGATTTTACGAAGTCGGCTCGGCATGGCACGGAGCACCTCGTTTTGGTGGGATGTTCTCTGCTTACTGACTGACAATCTGAAATTGATTTTGCTTAAAACAGTTTTGAAATGGATTAATCATTTAGTGAAATTTAACTCATAAAATCTTCCAAGCCTATGTTTTTCACCTCTTATTGATGCATTCTAAGAGCCTCGTATATAAAACTCTGACCGTATGACTTTCTACTTAGGTAAAACCATTTCCAACTTTAGCTACTAAAACACTTATTAATTTATTTTTCTGGTTTCCTAGTTAAAGTTAAATAACTAAGCGTTTTTATATCCTACATAATTTGTTGATGATAGCTTTTGCATTTGGTTGAGGAGATTCCTTGTTCACATGCCTTGTAGTTGATGCAATGGATAATTTCTCCCCAGTGGTGCAACTGGTACGTCCTCTATGGTCATATTTGTTCTAGATGCGGTTGAAACATTGTTCTCATTTACTTTTGCTACTGTTGTATAAATTGCCTATTTTGCGTAGCATGAGTACTGTTTAGTTGTTGAGAGATATATATCTTTTCGCAGGCATTCATAAATCATCAAACTTCTATACTATTGTAATATCCTTAGTACAATGCCACACTTCTGACTTGTTCTACTTTTGTTTGATTATTACATTTAATGTAATTAAACTTAAAATAATAATTCTACCAATTAGTAAAGTATGTAACTGTTACTGAGGTATGTCAAAGTTAAAAGAATATAGAAATCACTAGTGCACAATACTTCCGAATGCAACCGTGCATGTCTCTTACATAACGATCGTTGTTTTGTGTGAGTACATATGATGTTTGAATTGTGAGTTTGTCGTGATGATAGGTTAGAGAAAGTTCGAATGTATATCTTGCTTGCACAATTTATGTTCATGTGAGTTGATCATGTTGGTACAAGTTTCTCTTAGACCTAACGCTTGTAAACACGAGTCATTTCGACACTCCTTACCTTTCTGCATTCACGTGTTTTGGAAATGTCCTTTGATCCAACCTATGCCCTATGCACTAGAAATTCATTTTCGGCTTACTGGATTGAAACCCTCATTGTTGTTTAAGCGAATCCTTTCAAAATGCGTAATTGAGGATGCATGCTTGATTCGTCTGGTAATTGCTTTTGGTTGATTGCTCACTTAGTTGTATTTGGGCTATTCTCTCTCATTTTAGTGATCATAAAATGCTTTATTGCTTTAATGTACGATTATTGGAAACTTTCTAAAGTATCGATTGTGTTTAAAAATAAAAATGTTTATTTGGTGATTCGAGTCTGGTTTCAAAGCATGATATAATTTGTTTTGAGGAGAAATAAATTCTTTTCGTTTTGCTCTGGCTTGAGCAGTAGGTGTTCATGGAATGGCGTTAACCAATGGGAGAGATAGGTTACGATGGTTCTGCGAGCAAATACGAAAGGTTGTCGTAATAAGGTCCGTCTCTCCCACGGACATTTATTTGAAAACCTTTGCTTGAACCTTCTTCATTGAAAATGCTTTACTGAAGGTTTATTTTATTTCAACTCGACTTATGTGAAGAGTTGTGATATATATATTTTCGATTTGTCAACTTTCTCTTTTCCAAAACGTATTTCTTGAATTTCTTGTCCAAAATATTTTGGCTATTGCTGCAACTCTGTTTTGTACAACCCCCCTTGTATTTTTTTATTTTTAAAAACACCTTGTTACTTGGTTATTGTTCATGTTTTGTTAGAGACAACCTTTTTGACATTTCATTGGCATGGCTAGTGTAAAATCTTTGTTTCAAAACTTGGATAGAATATGAAAAATGTTTATGTGATAATTCATTCCCAATTTCTTAGTACGTGTTGAAACTGCCACTGGTTTGTTTGTTTAAACTATTCTAAGTTCGAAAATGGTACGATCTTAGTTGTTTGCTTTTAACAACTGTAATTGTTTTATGTAATATTTCGATTTGACTTACATTTGTAGTATGGGACATGGATGTGAGCCAAATATGACCCACAACTATATTATGGAATATGGATGTGAGTCTAAATAGTTCCACGTCAATGGTATGGGAGTTTGATGTGGTACTACTCGTGAATGATATGTGTAATTGAATTGTTTGACTTTCGTTGTTATGGAATTTCAGCAAATGTTTTAGTTTTGCAGGTGTTTAGTGAGTTCTTTTTCGTTGAAACCTTACAGGATTGAGTTTTTTGGGATAATTTAAGTTTCAGGTGAGCTTATTCTATCCTTAATGGTGAGCAGGTAGCTTTTATTTTTATGCTTTGCGTGCGTGTGGCCCTATTTATGTGACTGTTGGGCATTGTAGCCCATTTTTCATTTCTTTGTGGATGTTCTGAGTAGAATTGTAATGTTAGGTTTGGGACCTTAGGGGAGACTGCCCAAATTTTTTATGCCATGTGAAAGATAGAATGATCTGACATTCTCCTGACCATGCCAAACTGAATAAGAGCAAAACTAAATTTGCTTGGCCATGCCCGAGGAGACTGCTTTAAACCATATAAAGACTTTTTCAACTTGCAAACTACTACCCCTTAGCAACAAATTCACGAGGTTGCTCCATATATACCTCCTCGGCCAAATCCCCGTGAAAAAAGGCATTCTTAATTTCCATCTGATGCACATGCCACTTGGAAACTGCTACTAGAGTGAGAAACAAGCGCATTAATATCATTTTGTTCATTGGAGAGAAGGTGTCCATGTAGTTGACACCATATATCTAAGTATACCCTTCACGTACTAATCGTGCCTTTAGTTGATCAACAGAACCATCAAGGGAAGTTTTTATAGCATAAGCCTATCGACAACCTAATGTGAATTTCCTCGGGAGAAGGGAATGCCTAACAAAACATATTGTGCAGACATCTCCTTTTTCATATTGTGCAGACATCTTCATCCCCGGAAGAAGGGAATGCTAAATCCCAAGTGTCCTACTCTATAGCCTGTTCCCAACTTGCATGGGATAATGCTTCCTAGATATTCTGAGGAATAGAAACCGAGGACAAGGAGGAAATAAAGGCCAAATAATGTGGTGATAAAGAAATATAAGATACGTAACAAGACAGAACGGTAGTGCATTGTCTCTTACCCTTCCTGAGGTCAATAGGAAGATCAAGATCAGAAGGTGAATTCGTGGCAAGGCAGTGGAATCTTGAGGAGTAATAGCAACTGGCTCAGAAGGAGGTCAGCGCATGTACACCTATAGTGGCATAGTCGTGGGCATCAATAGTGGCACAGAAATGGTTGAGAATCTACAGAAGGCACCGGAGAAATGGAAAGAGGTACAGGAACAGGAAGTACTTCAGCAATAGACTTGAAAAGTATAGCCTAGCTAGTAAAGAAAGGTGCAGACACAAAGAATGTCAAGTCCGGCAACACAAAGACACGCAACTTAGGAGAATAACAACGATACCTTTTTTGGACACTAGAGTATCACGAAAAACACAATTGTCAGATCGAGAAGATAATTTGTCTCTACCTGGGGATAATAGATGAACGAAACATGTACAACCAAAGACACGAGGTTGAAGATTATAGAGGACATCACGAGGATGAAGACTATAGAGGACATCACCGGGAAAGACAATGGAAAATAGGGGCCTGATCATGAAAGCAATACGACAACATGTGCATAATAAGATAACAAGCGGTGAGAAGTGCGTCGTCTCGAACTTGTAGGGGAACTTTGATATGAAGTAACAAGGAGGAAGACTATAGAGGAAATCATGAGGAAAGAGAATGGAAAATGGGGTCTGATCATGAAAGACAGACGATGACATGCGATTGATAAGATAACAAGATGTGACAATTGCGTCGTCCCAAAATTGTAGGGAACCATCATATGAAGTAACAAGGTACGTGCAATCTCAAGTAAATGTCTATTCTTCCATTCAGTAAGACCATTTTCTTGAGGTGTATGTAAACAAGAAGATTGATGGAGCATGCCGTTAGTTTATATGAAAGATTGAAAGGCAGTGGAGAGAATTCTTTTGCATTGTCACTCCTTAATATCTTATAAGAACACCAAATTATGTTTTGATCTCAGCATAAAACGAAGTAAAAATGAAAAATAATTCATGACGATCTTTCATTAAAAATAATCATCAATGAAAGTGATAAAATACTTGAACCCCATTTTGGCGATGACAGACTGGGACCTCGGACATCAGAATGAACCAAATCAAGATGTGCAGGTGCACGTATATTGCTTTAAATTGGAAAAGAAAACCTACAATATTTTTCTATTTAACACGATTTACACTCTAAGCTCTTAAGATTAGAAAGAGCAGGGACCATCTTCTGAAGACTGCAAACCTTGATGTCCCAAACGACTATGGATTTGTAAGAAACCAGACTCAGCCACCAACATCGATGCAGATGGAGGTATACCTAGGGCTGAGCATTCGGGTCAACCCGAACCGAACTGACCCAACCTGAAATACTTAAGGCCGACCCGAATCGAATACCTTTAGACCCTAACCGACCCGAACCAACTAAAATTCAATTCAGGTTGGTTCGGGTTGACCCGAATAACAGCACAAATTATTTTTATTCAACACCAATTCGGATTCGGGTCGGTTCGGATCAACCCAAATAGTTGTAACATGAATATTTTGTTAAAAAGAAAGAATTAGCACATAAAAACCAACGAAAACTAATTAAAACGTGACTCGTAAGGATAATTCGAGTCCAACCCGAATCGACCCAAAATTCGACCACAGAATCCGAACCGAATTATATAAACCCTAACTATTAAAATGCTGACCTGAACCGAACCCGACCCGAACTGAACCCGAAATTTTGACTTCGTTCGGGTTGTGTCGGTTCAGTTTTTCGGGTAGGTTCGGGTAATGCTCAGCCCTAGGTATAGCCAGCTGGTACAATCCAGCTGAACAGTTCAAATATCTGGTAAGTTTACTTGCAGACATAAACTCAAGGGAAACTTAGGTATATAGAAGACATTGGATGCAGGCAGTAAGGGAGTAGAAACTACATTATCAATGCCTTCCACTAATGATAGTGAGCCATTAGCAAGTGTCATATTGATAGAAGAGGAAGGCCTTAGTGAGACGGGAGAAAAACAATATTAGCAGTGTAAGGGATGTGATGGATATCCATGCAGTGCATAACATGTCTCTCTCATATGTCAACTTTCCCACAATAATCACATTTGGGACGACACATCCTCGTCCCCCACACCCTCCCTCCCCTGCATCCTCCTGCGACAGATTGAACAGCAAGAGTAGAACGATAAACTTGGGATTTTGTAGATGGTGTAGATGTTGCAGAGGCACATAGCATCCTCATATAACTATTAGATAAGGAGGAAATGGATGTTCCCCCTAATATCTGAGTCTTGACATATTCGACAACAAGTCGAACAGTATGAAGGAACGTAATCATCAAGAGCTTATTAATACGATCCTGCATGACACGAACATCTAGACTAACTTGAAGGAGATATCTGAAATCCATTGCAAAAGCTTTAGAGAGAGCGATATGCATTATCATATTGCAATCACACATGCTAAGCTAAAACAGTTGTCCAATAACCTCATATGCTCGTGAAACCACTGGGGCCAGATGATGAGGAGATGACAGCAGCGACGGTGGAGAAGATGATGAGGTGTGCGCTGGCGGCTGGGGAAGATGACAACGGCAATGGCTGTAGAATTTGACTGTAGCGGCGTTTGTCTTATGAGAGCTTCAATTACGGTTAAGGATTAATTTCTTAATTAGGGCTCTAAAACCATGTTAGTGTGAGGGAAAAGATTAATTAGTGGTTGCCCTTTCACCCAATTATATATAAGGATCCATACATTTTACATATTCACATATCTATAAATAACAAAACGCATATGCAATTTGTTTATAATTTACCTCATTTTGTAATATTTGTTGCTCTTTAATTAGATAAGATCAGGAAGAAGACCAGATGGAGTTTCTCTGGTAGTTGGTTCCTGCTCCCATGGCTTTAAGGAGAACAAGACAAGGTGATAATTTACAGTAGTGGTTCTGTCAAGAAGGTTCAACATGCATCGGTAAAATACTTTTGGGAGGTACAACATTTTCCAAAGTTAGGAACAAACATTATTATTTTATTCGATTAGATAAAGCAACTCTGTAAGACTATAGGGTAATGTTCTTGTTTATTAATGATTTGATTTTGTCTTTTCTAGCTAAAGAGAGATGCCATTTTTTTAAAGCATTTAAACTTTTAGTGAATTAACCTATCCCATTGAACTTATATGTTCACATATGTTGAAGCACAACCAGGGGCCCCAATGTTGGAATATCAATTGGAAGATTACTGGGACCTAATGCCAGATTAACAGGTGTTTTCTTGATGCGTCTCTCTCTCTCTCTCTCTCTCTCTCATTCGTATGGTAATTTCTAACTTCTTAAAGGAGTCACTTTTTAACATCTACTTAACGAGACCTATCCCCTCCCTCTATGAGAGGGAAAATATCTAGACCATCATAATCAATTGTTGGATTTTTGTAATTATATTAGTTATACACTAGCATATGACACTTAATCGGATCTTCCTTTAACTTATTTAGCATATCATGATAATGAGCTTTTTATGCCATGTAACTCCTAATTAATTCAGAATTATGTATATCGACATCTTTATAGAACCATATATCAGATGCATATTGAAAAGACATTGATGTTTAAAAATGCTTTGAAAAATTAAAGAATATAACTCATACTAAATCATTATTTCAAGTATGCATAAATAGCCGTCTATGCTGATGTCAGTAGATTGAGATTCTAGTTGTCTGGCCCTATTTGCATCATGTCATTGCGAACCTTTTGTAGTCCTTATGTCTGGTCTGACAAACTTCAATATGAAGGCAAGATCAGACCTTTAAAAAAGTGAGTTATAGCGCTTATCTCACTATAGAAAACGATTTGTTGCTTGACTTGCTTTGTTGGAAATCGTAATAGCACTAGTAGCAACTACTCAATCAATTGCTCTTCTAGTCACTCCTGATCAGTACATAGTTGGAAATAGGAATGGCTGCAATTTACCCTCCTGTGTGGGTGTTAGGAGATTGATGATGGAGATTGGGGAGGAAGCAGAAGAGGAGCGAGTGGAATGGCAGAAATAGAAATCCTTTTCGGGGAGTACGTCTTGATGAAATAAAAATCCTGCGCAACATTTCGGAATATTTCCAACTTATAAGGACGGTAATTTAGAGCAAGTGCTTTATTCATCGTGGTAGAGTATGAATAAGTTATGATGTTCTACATTTTTATTCTACTATCAGATGCTGTAGCTTGGAGTAAAAGTAGTCATGCTTTTGGAAAGAGTACCTGTCTTAGTTAGTGTTAGGTTCCTTAGCTGGTGGTTTAATACATATAAAGATCTGAAGATGATTGGTCTTATAGCCATGTTTATTTTACACGATGTAAATTATGTCAGATCAGCAAATTTGGATTTATATGTGTTTGTGAAGTAGCTAAAACAACAAGACAGGAGATCATAATAAGTTAGACGTCACGGATTACATGTATCGATCCTTACACAATGCCACAGTAGTAGTGGTTCATAAGATAGAACATCACTTAGTAGCCAAAAAATTTCTTTCTGGTACAAAGTATTATTCCAGATCTCTAATGAGTTGTTGTTCAATGGAATCTCCTCTCTTCTCATGACAATCAAGTGTGTACCTTTTGCTTTACGAAAGAGTACGCTTTTTCCTGTATGAAAATAAGGTCTCCTTCCCCACTTTCCTTGTTTGGTAGAAGCCAACTAAGAAGTTCCCTGGGTTGGTTATTCCCACATTTTGCAGGAAATAGCTCAATCTCCTTTCTCCTGCCGCATGTGGGGGTACCGAACAAACTCATGAGTCTTATAAAGTTCATTTATGTTCACAAGTTACATTTGGAGCAACCATTAAGCAAAGGAGGATCTCCTTGTATAGCTTCAAAATTTATATATCCTCTTCTCTTGTGATCGGCTCCATATCTTCCTCCAATTGCTTTACTACCACGTCATGAGGTACTGCTGGAGGGAACTGGATAATCTTCAGCAAAGGCTTGCTTCTTCTTTATACCGTGCATGTACCCACTAAATAGTCAACTCTGACTCGTTAGGGAAAGATAATAGAGATGGGTGTGGAGGTGTGGATCATTTTATTCAGCTGCAAAATTAGTATATGAAGTAATGGGTAAAGCGAAATAACAAAAAACATTGCACCTGTGTTGCTCTACACAAATATTAGAGGCTTATGATGAACATCATCTCACTAGTTGGATCATAGAGAATAGAGATCGTATGAGTCATAACATCTTATAGAAGGAACAATTCCGAATCTCTCCTTGAAATCACTCCACGTCCAGAACTATTTATTTTATCTCCTCTTGCTTCACCCTTTATATAGAGCTCAGCCCATTCTTCTATAAAAGCAAGAACTTCTTATCAACTTTTTCTTTTTATATTTGTTAGATAGCCAAACCAAGAGCTTTCCAAAGTTGTTCCACATGTGAGATGGAAGAACCCATCACACAATACAATAGGATGGACACTTTTTTTTAATCAATGCCATGATCATGGATCTTCCAAGTCCTTTTTCCTTGTTAAGTTCAACCCTCTTCTCTATACTGGTAAATTGTTGTGATGTGCATGATTCTTATTTTTTTTTAATTTAATAAATTAGTTAAAAAATTATGTTTTTAAAAACAATTTTTTAAGTTGGTATAGAAAACTGGGTCACTATGTAGAAAGGTGACTCGGTTCCAGCGTTTAAGGGGGCATTTGCGTGCTGCCACGCTGGCAATGTTGCCAATCTAATAGGAAAAGATGCGTGATCGTCACATAAAGCAACAACCTCGCATAACGAAAAAAAAAGTGACACCGGGTCGCTATTTAAAAGACGAACCACCGGACGTTCAATTAAAAAGAACCAAAGTCGCAGCAGGTCACCACTTACAGCGGAGACCTGCTGTGAACGTTTAAAAAACTTTTAAAACTTAAACTTCTTTACTCTAAATGGCATACTATGTAGTTCCTGATTTTCTTCTATTTTTTATCAAACGATGAACAAAACAAGACATATTTTATTTTTTTGCCACTTCTCATTTTAATTTTTTTTGTAAAAGTTTCGTTATGTGTCAATTAGTACGCCTAAATAATCAAGACGATGTGTAAATGATGAATTGTTATTTTTTGTGTTTTGTTTTTAATATTTAATATTTTTAAGCAAAATTGTAAGCTAAAATGAGTATATTTTATTTTATTCTACAACTTTAGCTCCCCAAAACTATCAATGGACATGCCAAATCGTTTGTCGTAGTAGTTGTTGGAAAGACGCTTAGATAACAACTTGTTATATTCTATGTCTTTGTTTATATAAAATTAATATTTTAATAAACAGAGACACTAAAGTAATTAATCGTTCTAACTATTACGCCAAAGCTTTTGGAACAATAGCTGATTTTTTTTTGAAAAACTTGAACTGAAAAATTGTGGAACAAAATAAAATATACCACCTTTTAGTTTATCATGTGCTTAAAAATATTAAATATTACGACGAACGAACCTGACGAATCTCTATGTACCTTATCTTGGTTTCCTAAATTTCCGCAAAATATCTAGGTGGCGACTCCAACCCTTTCCCTCCCCGGAGGAAGGTCGTCAACAATAGTTTCTTTGTATCTTTCGTATAAAACTTGGTTTAAGTTGGATTTGTTTGGAATGAAATAGTTATGTTACGATTTCGTTTGAAGTTATCGTTTGCTTACGATTTCGTTTGAAATTCTCGTTCGCTTTAACGAAAAGAAAATGTTACTTTGGATTCGTTTTAAATGAGATAGTTACGTTACGGTTTCGTTTGAGAATCCTTATTTGCTTAAACAGATTAGAATGTTACTTTAAATTGTTTCTGAAGTTTGTTGAAGCATTTCTGAGATTTGTTTTGAGCAGATACTTTGGTTAGACGTCATGGTTCACTTGGCAGGATTTGTGGAAAGACTTTAACCTAGTTGAGGTGAGTTTTCCTTTTCTTTGGTGGGCAGGTAGCCCTTGTTTCTGCATTTGGTGGGCAGGTAGCCCTTTGTTTATGTTTCTGGTGGGCAGGTAGCCCTTTTGTTTATGTATTGTGGGCGTGTGTCCCGTTTTTATTTTCTTTTGTGGATGTTTACGAGCGGGTAGCTCGATTGAATTGTAGTTTAGATTTGGGACCCAAGAAATACAGGGGAGACTCTGCCGAAATTTTCGGTGATTTCTGTTGTGAAATCGATTCTAAGTACTCCCGCTGTCTTTGGGAACCTGTGTTTTGATTTCGATGGGTTTTCGACATTGTTGTGTTTTGATTTTGCACGTAAAGCGTGTTCGTTTGTTGGTTTGGATTTGGAGGACCAAATCCCTTAAGTGGGGAGGAATGTAATGTCCCGAATTTTTGTAATATTGATATTCATTTTAAATCGGATTTATTCGGAGTTTGATTTGGTTTTGTTTCGAGAGATTTATTTGGTTTTCGGGTGCTTGACTTGTATTGGGATTGATTTGGATTTGTTTGGATTGATTTGGTGTGTTTTGGGCTTGATTTGGGCCCATTTAGGGCTGGACCCGGCCGACCGAGCCATGTGGCTCGGCCCAACCGAGCCCGTTTGGACCCGGACGAGCCATTGGCTCGCCCAGGTCGCCCGCCCCCGCACCCGAGCTCTCTCACTCTCGTCTCTCTCGTTCAGTCTCTCCCTCGCGATCTCTCTCTCTCGATCTCGCTCGCTCACGCGCGCCCGCGCCCGCCGCTCCGTCCGTCGCCGGCACGTCGCCGCGCCGCGCCTCACCTCACTGCTCACCTCCTCTGGTCGCCGTCTCCCTCTCTCTCGCGCTCGATTTCTCGAGCTCGGCCGCGAAACCTAGTTTTGATCGCCGTCGATTCCGGCGCCGCCGCGCCTCGCCGTCGCTGTCTGAGGCTCGTCGTCGTCGCCTGAGCCGTTGCGAAGCCTCCTCGCCGTCGATTACACGCCGTCGCGCCAGATCTCATCTCCGCGCCTCTGTTTTCTGTTCGGCCGTCGTCGCCGCTGCTGTTGCTCCGCCGTCACCGAGGTCGCCGCCGTCCCCTCCGACCTCTGAGCGCCTCTGACGTCTGATTTCTCCGACCACCCGCCGCCGCCGTCTCTGTTTGCCGCCACCGCCGATCTCCGGCGAGCTTCTCCGGCGAACCCGACCGTGTCGTCGCTCCGTCTTGTCTTCGGGAATGCACTGGTGTGGTCGTTTCCGGTAGATTTCGTGGTTTCACGCCGATTCGTCGGGTCTCGATCCGGTAGGATCGGGACGTAGGTGAGTGGACCCGTGGACTTTGTATGTGTTTATGTTTGTGTGAGCGTAGATATACATGTGTAAATATGCTTGAATGTGTTGGTATGATAATCTACGCGGATGAATGCATTAGTATGTTGTTGAACCGATACCTCAGTAGATGTGGTCTGTAACTGGTACTTGACTAGTGTGGACATCTAGGTAGATGTGACACCTGTTAGTTAGATGACGTGACACAGTCTTGTTTGAGTAGTATTAGGGCATGACTGCCAGGTCTGTACTTACTTAGAAATGTATCCGGACATGTTTGATTGCTTTGGACACTAGTTAGTGGTGTCGAGCGCCGCCTGCGCTCTAGTTATACCTGTTGTGGGTCGTTGACCTAGTTGTGGCACTTGTGTGTGCTTGTCTCTGACTGATTTTAGTGTGTGTGCGCCGCCTGCGCTTGTTATAATGTGGTGGAGTCGTGACACCTGATTTGTATTGTCTGTGTGACTGAACTTCTTTAGTTGGTATACGAGCCGACTGCTCAGGCTATACCTTTAGCGAACAGAATTGTGCTCTTTTATCGATTGAATGCTTATGATGTAAAGCATACGGTTGTGATTGGTTATGTGATTCATTACGCTTGGTTGATGTTTGATTGCAAGTGTGCTGTACTTGTAAACTTGTTGTGGACCAGCATGCTTATTATGTTGAATATGCTTTGTTTGGGTAGTTGACCCTAGCATATATGTTGATGATTGAGCATGCTTAATTTGATCAGATTGATGTTATACGATGTTATATGACTTGGGTTTTATCTGGTTACATTATCTTTAATCATGTTATGTGATGTTAAGTGATTTGGCCATTTAGTATAGACAAGTGTACGTCATACTACTTGTGCTTGTGATTTATGTTGATGCTCGAGGCAGGAGCTATTTATTATGATGTGATGCTCGAGGTAGAGCAAGTTTTATGTTTAATTAATGCGAGTGAATGATTTAAAAACCGAGAGTAATGGTTTGGGGCGTAATGTACCGTTAAGCTCGTTCGATCACCCGGAGGTCGTTGTAGTACGACTCGGGATGGGTGACGGGCAGGAGCCGCGGAGGCGCCAGAAAAGATTGTTTAGCCCAGAAGGGGCCAGTGGACGTAGATGCGACCGACCCTTTGGCCGGGGCGGTGGCTACGATACCAGGCGAGGCTCGTGACGGTCACTCCGGATACTGGCCAGAATTTCCGAGTAGCTCCCATTTGGACGTCAATGGGATCGCCTCCACTGAGGGTCATGTTGCCGCTTATGTGCACTTGCGGAAGATTCTTGATCCTTGGTACTGCGCAGGATACCCAAGCTCACGGGTGCGAGTACCTAAAGAGATTTGTAATATGAGAGGACTAACCGGTTTGGTAGATTAGTCCACGCTGACTTAAGAAAGATAACTTAACCTGATGGGTTTTGGGTGAACGATTACTTTATGTTATGTTATGCAGCATGTGTTGATGTTTATCTTATAAGTGAAGCATGCTTTGTTTGTTGTTGATGGATCGCTTGTTATATTATGTTGTAGCTGATAGCTTATAGTTGATAAGCATGCTACTTGATATGTTGGTTATGTTTGTAGCTTAAAGTTGTTAAGCTTATAATCTGCCGAGTTCGGCTATGCTTGTGGATAATGATAGTTATGCGGTTGTTTGGGCATGCAAGATATATTCTGGTGTGCAGACTGGTGTTGCATGTAGCATATGTGATTGCATGCAGGTTTTATTCTATGCATACAAGTTTGTATTGCATGTGTGCTTGTTTTTATGTTGCTTGCTAGTGTGTGTGGAGCTCTAGCAGTTGACCTGAGGGGCTGCTAGGGTGGGTCACTCACTGAGTATATATTTTTATATACTCATGTACTACCTTCTTCCTTCAGGTTGTTGCGAGGATCGCTGACGTTTCGAAGTGTGAGCTTGGAGGGATTTTATTTGACCTTGGGGTTAAAATGTAAATTGTAATATGTATTCATTATTATTCCGCTGCGTAGATAATTAAATTGTAGTAATTGATTATTATTGTGAACAGGAAGTGCTAGCTCATAACACCTGTCTCTTTTCCTTCATCTTCCTCTCTAAAAAAAAAAATATTTTTTTTCCACTAAATATCTGACCTCCGGATTACGGGGTGTCACATATCATATTGTTCATTTTATACTTGTTAGAAAGCTGTTTGAGTCCTCTTTTCAATGGGACCAATTTCATCTCATTTGGATCTCTCTACTAAAAGTTATACAAAACATACCGAGATGCTGTCAAATACCGTAGCAGCTTAACATAGATTCGGTATTTTTGACATAACTTCTTGTACGTATCTCCAAATGCTTTGACACTACTCCCATTGGAAAGAGAACTTAAATATCCTTCAACTAGACTAATTTCATCTCATTTGGAGTTCTCTACAAAAAGTTATGTAGAAAAGCGTTCGCAAGTGTTCACAGGTGTTCGCGGGTGTTCGCAGGTGTTAGCGGGTGTTCGCAGGTGTTCGCCGGCATGTCCTAGTATTTATTTTATACTTGTTGGAAATCGCTTTGAGTCCTCTTTCAAATGAGACCAGTTTCATCTCATTTGGAGCTATATACGAAAAGTTATACTAACAATACCGAAACGCTGTCAAATACCGTAGCAGCTTGATGCTGATTCGGTATTTTTAACATAACTTCTCGTACAGAGCTCTAAATGCAGTGACATCGGTCCCATTGGAAAGATAATTCAAATAGCGTTCCAACGGGACCAATTTCAGCTCATTTGGAGTAGTATACAAAAAGTTATGATCGAAAAACTAAGATAAGGGTATGTTTGTCATTTTCAGCGTAAAGGGGCGCGATTTGGCCAAAATTAATTAGGGGGGCGTTGTTCGCCAATAACCAATTAAGGGGGGGGCCCGATTCGCCAAAAATGCCGAAACTATTCATTTTTCTTCAGTTTTCTACTCCTTTTTCTTCTACAATTGTCCTCTTCTTCTAATTGAGCCTTCGACCACTAAGGACTGGCTTGCTTTAAATCACGTAAAAAATTGCATATCAGCGTTTGATTAAAAGCTGTTCAGCCTTTGATTCAAAACTGTTCATCCTTCCATACCCACCATAAGTATCTGGGAGACTGCTGCGAATACAGATTTACCACAAAAAAGGCTGCTACTGAGGTAGAACCTGCGCGGAGCTAGGTTGGGTTTCCTTTGTAGTAAATGATCGATTTAGAGGCTCAATCACAGAATCCAAATCGAGGGCGTCCATTTGAGTTGTTGTGGTACCCCCAACAGATCAATGAGAGATTTTATCGACTGAATGCTTGTCATGCTCAATCGCTGTAAGAGTTGGTCTTCGAAGCATTGATAACACGACCATGTTCATTGGTAATCTACTTTGAATGGATGTTTCGGGCTTGCAGAAAGCCCACTCGGAACCTTAGCCACTTCCAAGTGGCCCATGATAAAACGGCTTGGTCAAGCGACCAAAATTATCGGTCGACCGATAGTTTATCCGAATTTAGGACATAGGTGATCTGACCGAAAGTTCTGAAACCAGCAAAACAGAACTTTGGACTATGCTAGTACCAAAATTCAACATTTCCAATCCATTAAGCATTCTAAACATACATACACTTGAAACATACATAAATACACATTCACTGGCTTTTTAAAGAGATTTTGAACAACAAAATCACCACTTATGTTGTGACGCCCCGTTTCCGGGGGTCGGAAAATTTAGGTGGAAAATATACAAATGATACGGGTGTTATGAGCTAGTACTTCTGAAATACAATACATAAACTTTAAATTATTTAAATACACAGTGGAAAAACTAAAATACGTTTTTACATTTTGTTTATTCCCCAACTAACTTATGAATCTCGAATCTCGCTCTACGATCGTCGGCGGTCCTCGCAACAACCTGCGTGGGAAAGTAGTACCATGAGTATATAAAATATAATCAGTGAGTGACCCACCCCGGCAACCCCGCAAGGCAACGGGCAGGGCTGCAGTCACACACCAAACACACAACACAAGCAAGCACACGTGCAATACCAAACTCGTATGCATACTCAAATACCACACACTAGGGCATACATGCATAGATATACAAGTCCCCAATCAATTGCATAAGTTACGTGCTAACATTCCTCAAAGCATACACTTCTCATGCGAGGCAAATCCGAATAAAACCAACGAGGGACATAAACATAACCAACAAGTCATCAACAACAACCAAGAAACATACTTGGCATATAATAAACATCAGCATCAACATAAAAATATAAGGTAATCGATCATCCAAAACCCAAAACCGGTTATGTTGTCATCTTTCTTAAGTCAGCGTGGACTAAACTACCAAACCAGTTAGTCCTCTCATGTTTTATAACGCAACACAACCCTTTAGGTACCGCAGCACCAAGGATCTGGGTCAGACACGGTGCACGTCGCGTCCCCTAGTATCCTACAGCGGGAGCGATCCTTTTTGGCCTTAAGGGAGTTACTTGATCTACCGGCCTTTCCGGAATTGCCGATTCAAGCCTCGCCTGGTCTCGTAGCCTGCCACCCTGGCCTCGGGCTGGCCTTAACTACGCTCGCCAGTCTCTCTTCTCTCGAGACAACAAATCTGGGACTCCGGCGCTCACATCGTCTCATTTCGATCCCGGTCGATATCCACTCGACTCACGGGGGAGCGAACCTTGGCGATGCAGTCCAACGAAAGAGTCCCACCACAAATATTTTCACTTTATCAAATCTCATTAGCGCTCACGTTGTCGATGTCTCAAATCACAAGCAAGTGAAAGACATACAACGGTTTCCGCGCTAAAAACATAATAGGCACCACATCAAACTGGCATATTTTCATTCTCATATAAACATCATGCTAACCATCTAAGCATGCTCCAAATCAATATATCACATAACATAGGGTCAACCACCCCACATAAAATCTCACAACAACATAATGCATGCTAGGAATCACATAATCCATCACAATCTGCATGCTTAATATCACAAGCATTTCAAACAACCGAAAATAAAACCCTCTCACGGGTACATACCAACACATCAAAACAAAGATCAAGTGCGAACCCCTTTAAACATGTTCAACTCAAGCCTATCCCTAGTCGGCAACTCCGAACTCACAAGGGAAAGAGAAAGAACACATGAGGAAAACAACGCACATCACAACAATCCGCTCTACTAATGGTATTGCTAGAGCAATCGGCTCGCATACCGTCTAAGTAGGTCAGTCACGCGGACAACATAAGTCAAAGGTCACATCGCACCTCTACCACAACACAACGAGCGCAGGCGGCGCACACACAACGATACAACAGACATGAAACACACACAAATGTATTCTATGAAGAGTATTAATCCAGCAGTCGTGCTTTAATACTCTTCTAAGTAATAACGAAATCAAAGTCACTACAACAGGTATAACTAAAGCGCAGGCGGCGGTCAAAGTCACTAAGCAGTCCAACACATTCCACATGTCAAAGTAAAACTTTACTACGTAATGTAAATATGGCAATCATGCCCTATTACACAGTCAAACCATAGAAAAGTCGCTAAGTCAATAACATGATAAACATAACATATATGTCAAGCTAACAAGCTAATAGATACCACATCTACCTAAATGTCCGAACAAGTCATAATAAGGCCGGATGTCACTACTACGGTACTAATCCAACCACATGCTAAGGTACTTCAAGTACTAGCTCGAATATGCTATTACATTAACACGAGCGGGCATCCACACAATATATACATCAACATAACATAATTAAAATCAACATAAACACATAAGTGAGACCGCGGGTTCACTAACCTACGTCCCGGTCTTACCAAACCGAGACCCGGCGTATGGCGTGAATCCCCGGAGCTCAACCGAAAATGACTCTACCAACACGTTTACGAAGCCGAGGCGAAGCAACGAAGCATCTGAGTTCGCCGGAGAAGCTCGCCGGAGACGGTCGGCGGTAGCTCCAGAGGCGGTGGCGACGGTCGGAGCCGTCAGACGATGGAGGAGGCGGCGGCGGCCTCAGGTGACGACGGCCGGAGCAATGGCGGCGACAACGACGCAGCGCGGTCGAACATAAGTAGAGGCGCGGAGATGGAGGTCCGGCGCAAAGGCATCCAATCGGCGGCGGGGAGGTTCGTCGGTGATCCAGGTGACAGTGAGAAGCCACGGCGAACGTCGGCGAGGGTCGGCGATGGCGAATTCCAACGGCGGCCAACAGCTAGGGTTCGGCGCGCGACGAGAAACCGAGCGCAAGAGAGGGAGATGATCAACCAAGAAGGAGGGAGGTGAGGTGAGGTGAGCGCGGCGACGCGCGCCGGCGGCGGCGGGCGCGGAGGTGGACGGCGGCGAGCGCGGGCGCGATCGAAATCGCGAGAATGAGGCAGAGAGACAGACGCGAGAGAGAGAGGGTGAAGCAGGCGCGGGATCAGGCGATCTGGCGAGCCATTTGGCTCACCCGGGTCAGTCGGGCTCGGCCGGCCCGAGCCACATGGCTCCGTCAGCCGGGTCCAGCCCTAAATGGGCCCAAATCAAGTCCAAAACACACCAAATTAATTTACAATCAATTCTAATACAAATCAAGCACCTAGAAACCAAATAAATCTCTCGATCAATACTCGAAACAAAACCAAATCAAACTTCGAATAAATTCGATTTAAAACGAATATTAACATTACGAAAATTCGAAACCTTACGTATGTAATAAAACATATTTTTACCAGAAATATGGAAAAATAGTTACAAAGAAACTCACTTTTGATTTAAATCAAAATGATTAAGTTTCAACACTTGAATAGCATTCAATTCATGAATATAAGCATGCTCAAAAATATAACATATGAGTTAGTGCTTCCATTTACAACCTTTACACTATATATTTATCTATGCACAACTAGGTATACAAGACTAGGTTACATCTACACTTAGCCCTCAAAATCTTTACAACAAAAGTAATAGAAAGACCCAGCTCGCGATGCTCTTCGCCTAAGCACCTTCAGACGATCCCTTCCCACGATCATCCAAATATGAGAAAAGAAAGAACAAAAGAATGTGAGTCGTATAGACCCAGTGAGTTGTATGTAAGCATTCCCCAACCAAGCCTTACAATGGCACTGCCTGCATTACATAATAAATATAGACATATTATGCTCCATCAGTCATCCAGTGCAAATACATCACAACAAAACGACATCGCTGAAAGAAAGGATATGCATTTGGTTGAAATTGCATGGACTCTTTGTAGCGATCCAATTTCCGGGACACTAAAAAAATACCAAAATTCAATCAATAATGCAGAAACCTAAAAGAAATTTTGACTTGAAAATTCGTCAAAACAAAAACTGAATGGAACTCTCGTGAACCGATCACTCTCATCGGTTCCTCGCAGTTCCACGAGCATCCATTGCTCGACCCAAGAATTACATATAATAAAATCTTTAAAATAAACACTTAGATAAAAAACATGCCCAAACGACGTGAACAAGTTTGAACCACATAAACCATATCCAAACATCAAAATACACATATCTGTCATGAGCTTGGACTATCCAAGACTTAAATGACAATAATAAAAATAAGCCCAATCAATACCTCATCCACAACAAAGCCACTCTAACTCTAAATCGTATTCCGTCGGCAACTTGTCCTCCTTGCTAACACCTGGGAAAGAAAGAACATGAATATAAAAGTACTCAGTGAATGACCCACTCTAGTACTCAGTCAAGTACTAGAGTTGCGGTCGCAAACAAAATAAAGCATCAAAGGAATTGATCATCGACAACTCTTATCAAATAATCATTCACACAAAAGCTACATGATCAATATCAGGTATTGACGTTATTATTCTAATTACTCCAACCACACCAGGTACCACTAACAGGCAATTACAAATCAAACAACGAACATGCACAACATCAAGATACTTACGACAACGTTCCGACGTGAAGTCCCGCTAACTATCATCAATAATACACATCCATCATGCACAAGCAATACCAAATAGTTATGAAAACACACTCCGTCAACACGAAGTCCCGCTAACTATTAACATCACACAACATCGTATTGTACAATATTAAATAGTTACGAGAACGCTCCGTCAGCACGAAGTCCCGCCAACTATCAAAAACGTCCAACGACCCAGAACAAAACATACTCATAGCGACGTCACACCTTAACCATGGCTTCTTATGGCTCCGGTCTTCACCGCCGGCGGTAGCGGTAGTACCGAAGGGTGCCTAACACCATATCGCTCACTACTTCGGACTAAAGGTGGATTCTGATGCCCATCATTGCCATACCACATAACACACGTAAATTAGTGATCCCACGTTATTACGACTCTATAGTCAACCCCGTGGGGAAAAGTGGAGAGCACTTACAAGTCCTCATGCATACATTGGTGACCCATATTATTACGACTCAACATTCAACCCTAAGGGAAACATGGCGAACACTTACATCTAACTACACCAAATGAAAGCTCTTCTCATAATCTTACCCTAATGGCTAAACATATCGCTACATTACCATGTAAATGCAAGCCCTTATAAGCATCATGAAAGCAAAAACAAAAAAGACGCATCAACATGCATGCTCACATTTACCATCAATGCTAGAATACATAATCTCTAACACCCAGAACATATATTCTTAGTCATTTTCTGGTATGTAATTCAACATTCCAACACATGCTCAACATCATATCTAACATGCAAGCTCAATGATGCCCCCTAGCATATTATCCACCCTTGCATGTCAAATGTTTCTATATTTTGTCCATTATACAATAAATTTCTGAATATAACAAGCATCATAACCAGCATGCAAGCTCTAACATACTTCGTATGATCCAAGCCTTGCATGTTATAAATACACTAACTAGGTCACCAAAATAATATGTACACCACACAATCTCAAGGTATAACTAACATGCAAACAATAAAACCAATATACAAGTCGGGTTAACACTACATAACCAAATTCCACTTCGCATGTTAAAGATATTACATGATAACATCTCAAATCATCATAATAAGTGCAAGTGCAAGGTCACTCACCTAACACCCTAATTTTACCAAATTAGGGCTTTGAACAACGGGGACAATCAAATGAGGCAATCAAGTTCGTCGGAGTTCGCTGGAAAAGGGTCGGCCAATAGCAACACAAGTGGCAGCGATGAAGCTTCCACAACTAGAATAGCGGCGAACGGCGACGGCGCAGTCAAAATCGAAAGCCAAGAGAGGAGAGAGAGAGATCAGTGAGGGCGACTGCAATGGCGACGACAATAAGGTTGACATCGACTAGGCAGCGCGGTGATGGCCGTGGGGACAATCGGAGGGGCTGCTCCCGTCAAGGGCACGTGAAACGTGAAATCGAGCGTGCGAGAGGGACACCGGAGACGGTGCAGGAGAGCAGCGACAATGGCAACGATCGTGAGATCGAAGGTGTCGGAGATGCAGCTAACGGCGTAATGACGTCACGGTGGCGGTACGATACAAGTTGGAATCCGCGCGGGTGAGAGAGAGAGATAGACGCAAGTGAGAGGGGGTTAGAAAGGTGGCTCGATCAGCTGGGTTGGCTAACCCAACCCGACCTCGGTGAAGTCATTTTGACACCAGTTTGACCCAATGCATGTCAGCCACTTCGCTCAGCATGCAGGCTAACCAGGCCTGACTTGGCCCAAAAGCAGTTCAGAGACCGGTATAGTTGCAGGCGCTGAGGGGACAGCCTCTGAGGCATCCAAACACCTAAAATTCAATATAAACCCGATAGTTAGCTCGTATTAGACCTAGAGTTAATTTCACATTCCAATTAACAGTTATTCTATTTTTACGAACGTCACACTCTTCTTCTACATATGTATGTTCAACTTTATT
Organism: Xerophyta viscosa; assembly: GCA_002076135.1. Lineage (NCBI taxonomy): Eukaryota > Viridiplantae > Streptophyta > Magnoliopsida > Pandanales > Velloziaceae > Xerophyta > Xerophyta viscosa. The sequence continues at coordinate 174,647 of MJHO01000154.1, forward strand.
TTGGAGACGATATTACACTTGTTGCATCTTATCTTATCAATGCATGCCTTCTTATGTACTAAATGGTTAGATTCTATTTTCCAATCTTTTTTTTTCAAAAGATGTCTTGTATGTGCTTCCACCATGCATATTCGGTTGTACATACTTTGTCTATCAAATGTCTCCAGGCAATGATGAATTTTCAACAAAATGATTGAAGTGTATCTTCTTACGATATCATCGTCTACAAAAGAGCTATCATTGTTACTCTTTACAAAAAAAAAAATGTTACTATATTTGTGACGGCCCATGTTCCGTGGCCGCCCCGCGTATCGACACTAAACCACGCACGCATGCATAAGCGTTTAAAATAACCGTACATGGTTTCCAAAACCAAATACAATAAGTATTTAAAAAAAAAAACACTTTCTCAAGAAAACCGCGAACCCAAGCTTAGACAACCGGGCATGTGGTGAGCTTCCGCGAGGCAGGCGGTCCTGTCCACATGAACCCATCATAGCTTGCTAGATATCCAAATGCATCAATCTCCATCATTGATACATAAGTATCCAAAGCAATCTAAGGTTTATAACTACTTCTCGGTTCAAAACCATTTTCGAGATAAAACACGAAAATAATATTTTTCTTAAACTTTGGGAATTGTCACATACCTTAAATATGTCCCAACAAACCTTCCAAAAGCTTAAAAACTAAATTAATTATCATTTAAATCGATTTTTAAAGATCTATTCCATAGCCAATTTTCGGCCGACCGATCTTGGTTTCCGGTCGTCCGAAAAACCAGACAGCTTTCTCAGCCTTTACGGGCATTTTCGGTCTACCAATATAAATTTTCGATAGACCGAAATGTCAGTAATCAGCAAAACAAATATAAAACTTGGGTTTAACCAAGTACCCAAAATACATCTTCAACCAAAATAAAATCTAAACATGCACACACATGCATCATACATAAATACACATGCTTAAAGCTTTCAAACCGATTTTTGAATCCCAAAATTCTAAGTTAAGCAAAGAAATGTATTTATACCAAAATACGTAAAAGTATTTATATAAGAGTCCAAAATCCATATTGACCCCTATGACCAAAATCTTAAACATGTATAATACTCTATGTTGACGACTTTAAAGCAAAAGGACAAGTTTTGGAGTCGCCACCTAATTTTTATGGAAAATTAGGAAACCGGATAAGGCACTTTTGAGATTCTTAGGCTCGTTCGTCGGTTACGTTTGGGAAGACGGTACACCCCCACAACGCCCCTCAAAAGAGGGTACTCTATAAGTGATTATAACGATTTAGGGTTTACTTTAGCATGCGTAAATAGATCTAGCATAAATAATCGTAAATTAAATAAATAAATGTAAAATGTGCAGCATATTTGTGTGTGTGTCGATGTGCTTTTTATTTTTTATAGTGTTGGGCTCAGCACGTTTCCGTTTTCTCTTCATCGCCTAGTTATTATGTATTAAGGTAGAGATGTCCATCTCATCCTTTGTTTGTATGAGTTTAATGCTAATTGTTTTAGAGAACCAATATCCACCGGATCTTTTTCTTTTTTATGTCTAAAAATATTTTATAAAGTGTGATGTTTATTATTTAAAGAAACAGTATCCACCAGATCTTTTCATATATTTTAAAATATTTTATGAAGTGTGATTTTTATTATTTAAAGAATCAGTATCTACCGAATCTTTTTATGTATTTTAAAATATTTTATGCGATGTGATTTTTATTATTTGAAGAACTAGTATCCACCGGATCTTTTTTATGTATTTTAAATATTTTATACGATGTCTTTTATTGGATGGGTAGAAATATCCATCTCATTCCCAATATTTTTTTATTAAATATCTAGACGTATTTTGTTAATTATTAGGAAGAAGTATCAATCAAAACCTTAATTTTATTAGTTAATAAATAAAAGAAAATTAATTATGAACAGGCATATGTCACGTAATATCGAGAAAGAAGTAATATCCATCGCTTTTCCTTTACTCGTCTATTAAAAATTTATTTCGGAAAAATATTCATCTCCTCCGAATTTATATATACAGGTCATATACCTATTTTTATGATTATTTGTTAAAGTAAGATTTAAATTTTATTAATTTATAAAAATTATAGCTTAGAATCTAATTAAAAGTGATTAAAAATAGATTTGGGTCAAAATGGCTCAATCAGAATTGAAATGGCTCAGTCAGAATTGAAACTGACTTGGTCAAATTCGATTTAGACTCGACCGGATGCAAAATGGCTCGGGTTAAATTGAATTTGGCTCGGTCGGATCGAAACCGATCGAGCCCGAGTGACGCGTTAATGCGACTGGATGGGTGCGGGTTAACCCCGCGCGCATCCTTTTTTTTTTTTTTTTAAGCGATGACCGGCTTAGCCGGTCGTCGTTTTTTATTTAAGATTGGCCGTGAGCTCGCGGCCGATGATAATGGCCGGCGGCGAAACTGTATACGTATCCCTAGGTTTTCGATGGTTCTGAATTCAATAGTGGTGTCAAAATTTGGTTTCGACGTGTGTATGCCAAGATATTTGAGGGCGTTTTGTCGTGTACCTAAATTAACCGATTTTCGATTTTTAAGCTTTTTCCGGCGGCGGCGGCGATGCCGTGCACCAGCAGCGTCCTCTTCGTAGATGATCGGCGAAGTTCCAGACCACTTGCAGCGGGCTTTCTCGTTCTCTCTTGTTCTCTCTCTTTTTTTTTTTTGGCCGAAGCTTCGGTTCTCTCCCCCCTCCACGTCCGGCGACCTCTCCCGACGTTTTATAAGTGTCACTCAAGCGCGGTTACGAAGACGAGGCGTGGGCATTACTCGAGTGGGAGCGGCGGGCGTTACAAGCGCGATCGTCGGCGGTAACGGCAGCGGCTGTTAATGCATTTTTTTCGATATTACATGAAAAATCCACGCGTTTGCTAAATTGCAGAAACGGCATTCCTAGATTTTGCAAAACCTTGTGCTTCCATTTTCTGTTTTGGTAAAAATGGCCCCTCTTGTATAGATATTCGACTGTCGCGAAAATTTCTTATTCGTGTGCGGCCTCATTAGAATTCTAAATAGTCATGTACATCCAAATTGTCTCAAATTAAGCCAAAAATGAATTTAATTATGTAAATCAAGATTTTAAGCTTAATAGGGTTTATCGAGTAAAATCGGGACAATTGTCCGGACAAAATGTGGTATCTACAGTTGCCCCTCTTTGTTTGATCCTTCGAAGAAGGATTGAATAAAGATAAGGAGATACCATATTTTGTCCGGAGAGAGAAAAATTGAGTATATCCGCTTTGATTCCCAGAAGTATCATTGATACGAAAACTGTGTCTCGTAATGTGCAATAGTCTTCTTGAGAACTACGCCTCACAAATAAGATAAGTTGACACGAGAGCTACGCCTCGTAATGAGAAAGTGTCATCATAAAAACTATGCTTCACGAAGAAGAGAAGTCAAAACGAGAACTACGACTCGTCACTAGAAAGAGTTTTATGAGAACTACGCCTCATGAAGAAAAAGTGATCCGAGAACTACGCCTCGTGAAGAGTTTTATAAGAACTACGCCTCGAAAGATTATGATGAGAACTACGTCTCATGGATAAAAATATTTTTATGAGAACTACGCCTCAAGAGATTTTTTTTTTTTTTTTTTTTATGAGAACTACGTCAAGAAGATTTTGTGATGAGAACTACGTCTCATGAATAAAAAGATTTTTATGATAACTATGCCTCATAAAGATTTTATATGAAAACTACGTCTCAAAACGATTTTATTACGAGAACTGCGTCTCGTAAATAAAAATATTTTTATGAGGACTACGCCTAAAAAAGATTTAATGAGAACTACGTCTCAAAAAGGTTTTATGAGAACTACGTTTTAAAAAGATTTTATGACGAGAACTGCATCTCGTGAATAAAAAGATTTTTATGAGAACTACGTCTCAAAAAGGTTTTATGAGAACTACGTCTTAAAAAGATTTTATGACGAGAACTGCGTCTCGTGAAAAAATATTTTTCTGAGGACTACGCCTCAACAAGATTTTTGATGAGAATTACCTCTCATGGATTAAAAATTTTTTATGTGAGAACTACGCCTCAAAAGATTTTTTGATGAGAACTACGTCTCATAGATAAAAAGATTTTATGAGAACTACGCCTCCAAAAGATTTTTTATGAGAACTACGTCTCATGGATAAAAAAAAGTTTTTTTATGAGAACTACGCCTCAAAAGATTTTTAATGAGAACTACGTCTCATGGATGAGAATTACGCCTCAAAAAGAGTTTTTATGAGAACTACGTCTCAAAATATTTTTATGAGAACTACGTCTCAAAAAGATTTTTGATGAGAACTATGTCTCATGGATTGCAAGATTTTATGAGAAAAAATTTTTTTATGAGAACTACGTCTCATGGATAAAAAGTTTTTTTTATGAGAACTACGTCTCAAAAGATTTTTGATGAGAACTATGATCCGTACTTGCTCTCGAGGCTAATTTTGCCCAGAGAACAAGTAGGTTAATTTTGAAGGATCTAGAGAAGATGAGAAACAACAAGACAACTTGGAACAAAATGTTAGTGGAAAAGTACTACTCGTATTCTTTTGATTACAAGAATTACAATATACAAAAACCACTAAACCTCTTGAGCTTCCCCACGTCCGAGTCATTCCGCACCCGAGTGCTTTCCTCGCCGAGCTCTTGCCTTGCTCGGCCACTTCATGCGCGCCTTTTGGGCTTCCTCACGTCCTACTTTGGTCAACTTCACGCACATGCATCTGTCATGCACGCGTGTCTCTTCGGCTACCTTGCCATTGCACGTTCCACGGCAGCGCCCTTTCGGCTTCCGCGCTCGGCCACTCCCAAGCCTTGCACCTGCCTTCCGCACGCTGGCCTCCATGCACATACAGCTGTCATGCACGCGCGCCTCTTCGGCTTCCTCGCTCGTGCAGCTGTCCCACACAGCCCACGCCACTTTCGCTCGTGCCCTTGCGCCTGCGTCCCTTCAGCTACCGCGCCCGCGCGCCCGCGTCCCTTCAGCTTCCGCGCCCGCGTCCCTTCAGCTTCCGCGCCCGCGTCCCTTCAGCTTCCGCGCCCGCGTCCCTTCAGCTTCCGCGCCCGCGCTGCTGGCTACGCCCATGCTGCTGGCCGCGCCCTTGCTGCTGGCCACGCCCATGCCGCGCCTTGTACCCTTTCAACCTCGAAAATTTAGATTGGGAAGTCGTTACATTTTTACAGTAAAAGCGACTCGTGATGGAAAAGTTGACAAGGTAAATGTAGTATGGTGGCCAAAGGATATACACAGATTTATGGGTTAATTTGTTGTGGCACCTCCGCTCTGGTTGCCAAGATAACCTCCGTTCGCTTATTTCTATCTCTTGCTACTATCTTTCATTGGCCTTCACATCAATTAGTCATTAAGAATGCATTTCGCTATAATGATCTATTAGAAAACTTGAAGCAATCACCTGGGTTTGTTGCTAAGGCGGATGTAGGCTCAAGAAAGCATATTATGGACTGAAGCAGTCTCCTTGGGCATTCATTGGTCGATCATTAATGCTGTTATGGAGTTTAGATTAAGATAAAGTGATATAAATTATTCTTTATTTTGTCAATTTTTTGAGACATGTTGTATCCTTTTACTTGTATATGTTGATGATAATGTGATTACTAGGATGATATAGATGGCATTACTCTTCTTGAAACGCACTTACATCATCAGTTCCACACGTGTTTAAGCCCTCTATGATATTTTCTTGCTATTAAGGTAGCTCGGTCAAACCATGGTATTTGTATCTCTCAAAGGAAGTGTGTACTAGACATGCTTGTAAGGAGACAGCTATGCTTGGATGCAAAAATGTTAATACTTCTAAAGATTTTAATGTCAAGCTTATACCAAATCAAGGGATTATTTTTTGATATTGGACGTTACTGTAGACTTGTTGGGAAGTTGAATTATCTCAATGTAACTCGACCTGATATATCATTTTTAGTAAGTGTCGAGAGTCAGTTCTTGAACTAACCTTGTGAGAGCCACTTGAAGGCAGTTCGCATGTTATGGTATCTCAAACGAGATTCAAAAAAGGATTTTTATATCGGGATTGTCGACAAACTGATGTGGTTGGTTATAGATATTCTGATTTGCTCGTTTTCTTGAAAATGCAAAAAGCAAAATGTAGTAGTCCGATCTAGTGCAGATAATGAGCATAAGTTATGGCCTTAACCACATATGTGTTTATATGATTGAAGCATTTGTTGATGGAGCTAAAGTTAATGCAGCTTACACCTATAAACTTATATGTAATAACCAAGCACATTGAGATTTTCATGAGGGGACCAAGCACATTGAGATTGATTGCAATTTTATTAGATAGGAAAGACAATCTAAACAGTTCAAACAAAGTAGTATAGCTCTAGGAACAAACTTGGTTAAGTCCATAAATGTCACTATCTGCGGCCCGGGGCCGCCACGATGCAAGGGACGACTCGAAAATGAATGCGCTTTGCGGAAGCTTGAGAATTAAAACGATGAGATTGCAAGCAAGATCTCGATTAGATAAAAGCATTCGGGACAAATAAGTCGAGTCATGCTTTGGAGTATCCAACACGGGCTAGTATCCACGAGTGAGGCGACTCTCACCACTTTGTCCGAACAAAGCTTACTAAATATTCTAATGTATCAATCTCCCCCATTGATACGCTAGAATCCATAACAACCTAAGGTCCACAACCCATGAAGAATTTAAAACTTGGTTTCGGAAACGATTTGTATAAATCCGTCTAAACTTGTATTTTTTTAAAATCTTTAGGACTGCAACGTATATTAGATGTGAGTTCAAAAACAACAATTATGCCACAAATCAGCTTATACATAAAATACGAAAAAATCATATAACTTTTATAACTTAAACTTTTACATCCAAAGTTTACAATCATAAAAGCCTTCAAAACATAGAAAAAAACCAAATAACCAAATATATACAACAAAAAGTAAGTTAATGCTCCCTTTACTATTTTAATATAACAAGTGTTAACTATAAACTACTAGACTAAGCGTATGTGTTTCCTATAATATTTAGCCCTAAAATGTATACCTTCTAGCAAACAAGCTTCCTTTTCCTAAGCCGAGCTAGCACCCTCAAACTGGTTCTCCCCCAGGGATTTTGCTCCCGCTTTAGTCTTGACCCCCTCTCCAAGGGCTAACAGTTCCATAGGAGTGTTTGCTTGTGGGGCTTTGAAAGTGAACCATGGCTTGTTGCCGCTCTTGTCTTCCTTCCTTACATTCGCCCCCTTCGATTCAGCATTCTTCCTGGCCTCTTTCTTCTTGTCTTTATCAGTGGCAGATAGGGAACGATCCAACTTGATCCTCGCGTTGATTCTCGCATACATGTCCTGCAATTCCGAGGGAGGGTTTTCGAAGATCCGCTCCCGTATCTTCGGGTGTTGGATTCCGACTTGAAGGCCGCCATAATGACCGTTGGATCTGCAGACCTTCCCTCTCTCCTCGTTGAACCACTTTAAGTAATCTGCCAAGATCTCATTTCTTCTTGGATCACTGACAGCAAGATTCTGCTATCCTGGTAGATCATAGTGTTGGAATAAAAATTGGTGACTAAAGCTTTCCCAAATTGTGAGAAGTTGTCGACAGAAGATTGTGGAAGGTTCTCCCGCTAGGATTCTGCATATCCGAGTAATATATTGTCAAACGCTAAATAGCACAGCTCATCCGATGCCCACTTGAATCGCATTGTTGCCTGATATTTTTCTAGGTGGGACTCTAGATCCCTAGTACCGTCGAAGTCCTTGAGCTTCGGCAATTCAAAATTTGAAGGGATTAGAGTTTCTAGAACTCTCTTCATTAGGAGTGAACGCTCATCCAAGGTATCGACTGGTAGGGGCGAACGGTCATCGCTCTTCCTCCCTTAGCGGCGGGCTTGCTGATTTACGCTTTTGCTTCTGGGTTCCTCACTACTGCGACCGGGGCTTCCTGTCTCTTAGTCGCTCGACTCTTGGGAGGTGATACTCCCACTCCTTGTTCTTGTTGGGCTCCGTGTGCTCCTGTACTATGGCTTCCCCTTGTGACACTCCATCCCAGGAGAGGCGAGCCTCGGCGGGCTCCCATTCTGTCCCAGACATTGCGACGGTTGTCGCTACGCCGTTGCTCCAAACGTGGCACGGGCGGATTAGTCGGGGCTGCCATTAGTCAGCCCATTAGAACTGGTCTGTTGTTCTTGAGTGCCGTCGCTGTTCTTGTGGTTGTGACCGCTGGTGGCTCTGGCTAGGCTTTGTGGTTTCGCCCCACTATCACTTGCCGGAACACCGTTCCTTGCCGGCCGTTTTGCGCTGCACGTTTCCGTCCGGCCATCGCTTCAACGTCTTCTTTTCCACAGACCGCACCAAATGATGGTTCGTGGTTTAGTAAATTTAGGAATTAGACTACGACGCTGTGAAGATGGACGAAAAGCAATCACAAACACATAGATATTTACGTGGTTTGGCGAAGATGCCTACATCCACAGAAGGGAGAACGCTTTTTGTTACTATACCGGTGGTGAGATAGCCGAATATAACGTGCCTTATATTCTAGGTTAAATTCTATATATATACATGTATGAATCCGCCACCCTAAACCCTAAATCATTTGCCGCTAATTAAGCAACTGAATCCTCATAATAAGAAAAGTTAAGTCACTATTTAGGTTGCCTATAGTGGCTCTTGGATCACCCGATGATAACAATGAACTCAGTCCGATCGCGACTCCATCAATATCAATAGTCAAACTCCATACAAATCCAATCTACCATAGTAAATTCTAAGTTACCTACTCACATACTCATCAAGGTAAAATAGCAACTATAGCTTGATGTAGGAAAGCATTTCCACTGTAAGCATAATCTGAGTAACCTAATCTTTTGCGCATCACATGGTGCAAACAACATAACTAGCAAGCCAATCAACAACCAAACCATATGCCATCACAGAAGATTGGTTTCATCACATGCTAGGGTTAACTGCCCATTCTAAGCGTAATCGTCAATATTACACATGCTAATCATGAACAATAAATCACATAATATATGTTTCACATATAACACATCATACAAGCGAAAGGTGCATCCCGTTCACCTTAAAAATTCGAAACCTCACTATGCCACGCACCAAACGACCGCGAAAACACGAACAAGGGTATCTACGTGTAGAGGGTGAAAGAGTAGATGCCCTACAAGAAAATTATGTTTAATATATTGGCGAACACACACTTTGTTATAAACATATTTTATTTATTTATTTATTTAATTATGGTTATTTGTATTTATCGCATCATTTTATTTTATGTGTGTTTATAAATGCATGTGATAAACTATATAGACAAGGGCAATATATTTAGGATCATGATATTATATCATGATAATGAGACCTAACATCTTATAAATCTAAGTCCAAAATTTTTTTAGTCATAAGTGCATTGACTAGGGGCTCAATGGCACCGCAAAGACTAATACACAGCTTATTGTCTCATATGATGAGAGTAGTAATCTCATTACTACAGTGTAGTTGACACTAAAGTGAGTATGTAAGTGCTCATTGGATGAATGAGTTCACTGAATTGACTCGCTAAAGAACACCAATAGAATTAGTCAATGGTGATTTTTTGCTGTGATAATTGTGCCTTGATCCTTATAGAACATTTGGACTTTAGTGTGAATCCAAGTATAGCTCATCTATACACAGGTACCATCTGGGTATAGATCTTCGCACATGAAGATAGATGAGAACCAATAAAGAATCTGCCACCTCCTATTAAGGAGGAGATCATCCTATGTGTCTTTAATATAGAACTAACTCAAAAAATCGTTAGCTAAGGTACGATATAAATTAAAAAAATTTATTAATGTCACAACAGAGCTAATCTGTTATGACAGATATATATGATTGAGAAGATTTAGAGTTTGACTAATATCTATACTCTAAGCTCGATCGGAATGTTAGAAAGGAACAAAAAGATTATAGGCATTGTAACTTTTCACATAAAAGGATTTGATGATGAATATGACATTCATACCGCACAGGTGGTCATGGCATGTTGCTAGACGTCAACTATGATCTGTGGATAAATATAATTAGTTAGTGATCCAAACTTCCTCGCCGTCCGAGAATGGCCGAAGAGGTTGCAATTGGAATTATTTTAGGATCTAGGAAGGAAGACAAGATTCAAGACAGTTTTCTTAGTGGAAAAGATGAACTGGCCCCAAATTGCCGCTCTTGTGTATTATATTTACTTAGAGTTTACACACTAAAGCCGCTAACTCTTCTCACAAGCCGAGTAAGAGTTATATATGCATGGACATTCCCCAAGACTTCTTAATTACAAAGACAGAGCAATAAATACAACTTTTAGAAAACTACATAGTAGTGAATGCTGTTCGGTTGGCGTAACGCTGCTCCCGAGTCTAGAGTCCCGCGCCCACAATCTGGTTGCACGTCCAAGCTGTCGTCTGCGACAATTCATCTCCCGCGCGCTCTCCTGGTTCATTCCGAGGTGTCCACTCCCGTTACCGAGGTGTTTTCCACACGTCTCGCACTCCCGCACCCATGTCGACTAGACTACTGCACTCACGTTGTCTGGACCCAAGAGCCTCCTGGATCAAACCTCCCCACCGTACGTATCATTGCTCCGAAATGGTCCCTTTTAGAACCTCAGATGAGGAAAAAACCTTACGGCCCTCCTCCATAGTGTACCATTTGGCCTTCGAGGGTAAGCTTCCCTATGACCCTACCCGATACCGAGGCTATTCTCCGCTCCTAGTGGAGATGATCTTCCGCTCCATTATGCTATCTTCAGATAGGGGCTCTTCCCTCCCCAACTCCAGCTCGTCCATGGACGGTAGAACCAGAGGTTGATCCTCATCAAGCATGGAAGGTTCGAACAGCTTGAGCTTCTCCGCATTTACTATGGAATAAATATTCATGTAGGATGGTAGGTCTAATTGGAAGACATTGTCACCATGCTTCCGAAGTATCTGTAATGGTCTATTCCGTAAGGACTTCAGCTTGCGTTCTTCCCCCTTGAATTTCTCCTTGCCGAGGTGTAGCCACACTCTATCCCCAACTTATAATGTACATGGAGCTCGTACTCGCTCGTGCCGAGCCTTGTACTTCTCTTGCGTCCTTCTGAGTCGAGCCTCTACCTCCCCGTGCACCTATCCGATATGCTCTAGAAATTGAAAGCGCTTTGCCCGACTCGCTGATGTTCTTAGATGTGCTAGGCTCGAGTAGGCTGAAAAAGGCAAGATCAGAAGGACCCTAAGGTGTGTACCTGAGACATACCTCAAATGGAGCCTGCGCCGTCGAACCATGCATGGCTCTATTGAATGCAAACTCGATGTAGGATAAACTCTCGTCCCATGTCTTCGGATGTTTGGCATTGTATCCCCGCAACAGATGTACCAGGGTTCAGTTCACCACCTCGGTCTAGCCGTCCGTCTGTGGATGAAACGCCATGCTTTGGTTGAGCTTGGTGTCCATCAAGCCCCATAGTGTCTTCTAGAACTTTCTTAGGAGCTGGCTATCCTTGTCCGAGATGATGGATGAGGGTAGGCCGAGGTGATACCATACGTGGTTGAAGAAAATCTTTGTCGTATCCTCTCCTGTGACCATCTTCTTATATGGCACTAGGCAAATCATCTTGCTGAACCGATCCACCATCACCAGAATGTAGTCGTGGCCACGCTTTGTGCTCGGTAAGCCTCCTACGAAGTCCATGGATACACTCTCCCAAGGTCGGCTCGGAATTGGTAGTGGCATGTAAAGTCCCATCTTCCTATTAGCCGGCTTGGATATGCAACATAGGGTGCATCCCTTAACAAACCTCTCCACATCGGTGCCCATACATGGCCAGTAGAGGTATCGCTCGAAGTTCTTCAACGTCTTCTCCACGCCGAAGTGTCATGCCACCTTTTATGTGTGCGCCTCTCGGATCCACCCAGCTCGGCCTGCGCCCCGAGGTACGCATAGCCTATCACCTCGATACAACAATCACTGACGCCACTCCAATGGATGTCCGTACAGGCCCGCGCGCGTGTGCTGCCTTGTGCTCGCTGCGCCCGTGGCCGAGGTGTCCTCCGCACCTGAGGTCACTTCTTCGTCCGAGACAGAAGTCCATTTCGCTCCCGAGGCTGAGATATTCTCTATATCCGATGCCGAGGTACCTTCTGCACCCAAAGTCGATGTGCAATCTGCGCCCGAGCTCTTCCAACCTCGGCTCAGTGCCATGCCTTGATCAGCTCGGTTCGACACGTCGTCTGTGTCTAATCTATCCTAGCTCGTGGAGCTTCTAAAGTCTTCATCCTCCGCATACAAAGGACCGTATTCTTCGTGAGCCATGGGTAGCACCTGCATTACCACCCCACATACAAGCGCCGACACTCCCCACGTCGACGGTCGTGATAATATGTCAGTCAGTTTGTTTGTCACGCCCTTCTTGTACTAGATCACGAGATTAAGTTGTTATAGATACGCCATCCACTTCATGTGCCGAGCTTACTAAAGTTTGGATTGCATCTGTAAATATTGAACAGATCCGTGATCGGTGTGCAACACTGTCTCCTTCCCCAAGATGTAATGTCTCCAGTGCTTCACCGCCTGATGCAAGGCATACAGCCCCTTGTTATACGTGGGGTAATTACATTACGCACCTTAGAACATCTCACTGTGATACGCAACTAGCCTCACGTCTTGAAACAGTACTGCGCCTGTAGCGTGGCCTGATGCGTCACATTCTAGTTCGAATGGACGTTGGAGATTGGGAAGAGCTAGCACTGGCGCCGTAGTAATCTTCCTCTTCAGCTGCTTGAATACCGCCTCATGTTCTTCTCCCCATACAAACTTGGCATTGACCTTGGTCAAGCCATATAGTGGTACCGCGATCAGGGAGAAGTGGCGGATGAACTTTCGGACATACTGACATGCCCCCACGAAGCTTCTCACTTCCGTAACATTCTTCGGTCTCGGCCATTCAAGTATCACCCGAACCTTGCTGGGGTCGACCTTGAGCTCTCTGCCTCCAACCACGAAGCCTAAATAGACGAGGTTGAGCCTCCCCACCTCGCACTTCTTCATGTTAAGCTTGAGTCCATGCGCCTCAAGCGTGGCGAACACCCTGCCGAGGTGTTCCAAGTGCCGAGCCCAATCCTGGCTAAAAATAAGTATGTCATCCAAATAAACAATAACAAACTCGTCAATGAAATACCTCAACACCTCATTCATCATTCGCATGAATGTGGCCGGGGCATTACACAACCCGAACGGCATCACCAGCCACTCAAACAAGTCTTATTTGGTTTTGAACGCCGTCTTCCAGAATCCTCCTCGGCTACCCGAACCTAGTGATACCCCGACTTGAGGTCCAACTTGGTGAAGTACTTCGCGGCTTGGAGTTGATCTATCAAGTCCTCGATCCTTGGTAGTGGATATCGGTTCTTTACTGAGATCTTGTTGAGGACCCAATAATCCACACATATCCTCCAACCATCGTCCTTCTTCGACACCATCACAATGGGTGAGCCGTACGGTGAGCTGCTCGGCTTAATGACCTCTTGCTCCAAGAGTTCCTTCACCTGGCGTTTGATTTTCTCTCTCTCCAATAGTGAGTGTCGGTAGAGACACGCGTTTGGCAATGGTGCACCCTCTACTAGTGTAATGGTATGTTCCACGTCTCGGCGTGGAGGGAGTCTGCGCGGCTCGGTAAACAGCACTGCATGCTTCCTCATGACTTCTACAGCCTCTTGCCTCTCTTCTCCTTAGACAGATGTGCCGAAACCACCTCCTATGGTGATAACTCTGGCCGAGCCTCCCACCACCAGCATCAGCATGCATCCTCCCGCATTCACCATGCACTTGGCCTACGCAACCATGGCAAGTTGGGTTGCCTGCGCGCCCCTCATTGCTTCCAACATGTAGGTCTTGCCCTCCTTAACGAGCTTGCACTATTGGGCCTTCCTGTAGTACACAGCTTCCTTATCCCATAGGTAGGGGTTACTGAAAATCACCTGGCATATGTCAATAGGTACTACCTTGCAATCTACTTCGTCGATGAATTTAGCCGTCACCGCCAACTTGAACTTGCACTGCTTTGTGATCTTCAACTCCGTGTCCTTCTTGAGCCATCCTAATGCATAAGGACTCGGGTGTTGGGTAGTTGCTAAACCAAGTCTCTTGACGAGACTCTCGGATATGAGGTTCTTCTGACTTTTCGAGTCAATAATCGCCTCCACCAAGCCTTACTTGACTTGCATCCGAAGCTGGAAGAGCTCCTCACGCTCTCTGGTGTTCGACCTCGGCTCGGCCTACACTGCCTTGCCCTTGCTGTCCGAGGTCTCCCCGTTAGCCTTCTTGGTGCGTACCATCAATGGAAGGGTCAGATCCGCCTCATGCATAGTTAAGGGCACTCCGTTCCTGATCCACCTCGGCTGTTGCCACCAACACCATCTTGCCCTTATCCGAGTCCTTCCTCTGAGGCGCCAACTCGGGATGTAGCTTCCAACAGTTTTTCTTGCTGTGGCGCTTCCTCTTGCAGTGGTGGCAGTACTCACCTTTCTCCTTAACCACCCCCGAGGTCTTCTCGGCCTAGCTTTCCGTGGCCGAGCTCTGCTTTCCTTGGCTCTTGCTCTTGTCCGAGCTCGAGCTTACATCTTGCTTGCCCTTACTGCGCGTTCATGTGCAGTTGAGCTTTTCGAAAGCCATTGCCTTCTTGCAAGAATCCCTTACATCTACGATAGGGTAAAGATTCACCTCCGCCCTGAGCTCCATATGCAGCCCTGCAAGGTATTTCCGTAGGACCTCGCTGTCCTCTATCGGTACACCGAGCGCCAAGGCATGCCTCTGAAACTCCGTAGTGTAGTCTTGTACACTTTGGTTGTTGCCTTGCCTCAAATACAACCATCTTCTCTACCACTCTTCGTCATATCCCAACGGGTAGAACTGATCCTTCAAGAGGACTTTGAATGCAGTTCAAGTGACCCTCGTGACACCCTGTGTCCATAGGTGGGAGTTCCACCATACCCGTGCATTGGATGTAAGTTTGAGCCTTGCAAATCCTATGCATTGGGCATCATCGTAATCATATAGCGAGAAGTATGACTCTAGCTAGTCGATCCACCCGTCCAGCTTCTCTCCGTTGATCTCGCCGCTGTAGACTGGAAGCTCCAGCTTAGCATTAATCCAAATTCGTCCGATACCGTTCGCCCATCCTTGTTCGAATCGTGCTCCTATGGATGTCTCGGCCTCCTCTCGAGTAACTCACATTCTATGACCTGGTCATGCTCATGCGTGCATGTAGGAAGAGCGGGCTCCTTGTGCTCCCTCACAGTCGTTCGGACCGCTGCCCCCGCACACGCCACAGGTGCCACAGCAGGCCGAGGTTGCACGGACATGCCCTAGACTTGTGCTTCGAGCATCCTTCTCGCCTAAGCTCTGATACCACTTGATCCAAACTTTCTCGCCGTACGAGAATGGTCAAAGAGGTTGCTGTTTGAATTATTTTAGGATCTAGGAAGGACGACAAGATTCAAGACAGTTCTCTTGAGTGTAAAACATGAGTAGGCCCCAAATCGTTGTTCTTGTGTTTTCTATTTACTTAGAGTTTACACACTAAAATCACTAACTCTTCTCACAAGCCAAGTAAGAGTTATATATGCTTGGACATTTTTCATGATTTCTTAATTACAAAGATAGAGCATTAAATACAACTCATTGGAAAGTACACTGTAGTGAATGCTATTCGGTTGGCGCAGCGCTACTCTCGAGTCTAAAGTGCCGCCCCCGCTGTCTGATTGCGCACCCGAGCTGTCGCCTGCGACGGTTCGTCTCCCGCGTGCTCTCCTGGTTCATGTCGAGGTGTATTGTCACGTCCGAGCCGAGATGTGCTGCCGCGCCTGAGGCCGAGGTGTCCGCTCCCGTTACTGAGGTGTTTTCCACACGTCTTGCACTCCTGCACCCATAGACTTCTGCGCTCACGTTGTCTGGACCCAAAAGCCTCCTGGATCAGTTGGTTGAATTAATTATTTGTTAATTGGATGAATTAACTATTTATTCACTATCGGTGTGGTACCGAACCTAATGGGTCACATGCAAATGAGATATGATCGCGAAAATCGAATTTTTTTTGTACCTGTAGGGACTGCTTTTGCCAAAATAGTTTTGGAGGTCAAACGCTTTTGCAAATCAAGCAGGGTTTGATTTTACCAAAAATGAGATTAATGGATTTTTCGCATAATATGCGAAAACCATTGGTTTTATGCACAGACGAACGCGAAACGGCTGCCGTTCGACGGCCGCCCACGTGCGTTGGGGATTTTGAATGCCGCTAGCATAGTTTATATCTCTCGAGCACGCGGTCTTCTCAAGGGTTAAAACGAGCTCAAACACCTATCGTCAGTTGCGGAAATCGCCGGCTAACTTCTTTGCCGAAAGCTCCGAGTTTTACGAGTTTTACGGGCGACCTCATTAATCCACCAAACCTCCTCAAAACTTACCCTTGACCTTAATTTCGGCTTCTCTACCGACTGACAACGATAACAGAGCTGTTGGATGGTGCCGGCAGTGACCGATTGTTCGTGATGGCACAGCGACCGATGAAACCGAACTCCAGCGAACAACGGCAGCTGACGGCTTGTCGCAAGCTTAAATGACGAAGACGAACTGTGGATGGTGGTCGAGAGGCGCTGCATATTGACCCGCGACCCGTTATGTTGTTGCATACAGCGTAAAAAGCTAAAAATTCGTTCACAGGTTTCAGATTTGACCCGTAGACCCGTTAAGACCGAAATCTGTTTTAAAGGTTAAAACGGATTGCAAACGGACTCGGGTTGGACCAGGTGGCCTGTTTATGAAATATTTGATTTAATTTGAATAAAGCATATCCAGTTTCGTGATTATCTCACCGTGGATCACCGTTAGAGTCCGGGTACATTCGCAGCTCAATTCATCGGAACCACGCTTGCTTCTAGAGTATATAACTTGCGGACTCAAGGTAACCAATAAACTCGTAGACGCGATTAGTAGTATAATATGACTGAATAAATTAATTAGATTAATTTATTCTATCATGTGGTTTATCATGTATATACGATGTATATGATGTTACGATTATTTTAGCATACCAATGGGATCCTGTTTCGGGTTTTTACGGGCAATATTGTAAAACTTTTAAAATTTCCATTGTGAATTTGATTTATTGATTTATCTCGTAACCCAAAATAGGGCTATTGGGAGAGTAAGAAAACTAAGTTTAATCAAATCAGAACCACCCAACACAAGAGAAATCAAAGGAGGAACTTAATAGGGCTTCCACACGAGCTCTGGATGTTGTAAAGAGAAGGTGGACGGAAAAGATCATCATAAAGGGAGGATCGACCCTGAATTTCTTTGATCACCAAGGATCTATCGCACGATCAAGCTGGTCTTCGTCTCTGCCGCACTGTGATCCGGCAGCGAAGGAGAGGACGACGGTGGAGAGGACGAAGCCTGCAAAGGAGATAGCACGATGCCGTTGATGGAGACACAGCCGTGAAGAGGTCAGAGCTGGCAGCGAGAGGATGACTGCGGTGCTGGGAGCCAGCGGTGAATGACAAAAGCGGGCGAGAGAGATGAGTTGACAGATAGGTGGATTGGATCCGTTAATTCTTAATCCATTAACCCGTTAAGGACTTAATTTAACCAGTAAATCTGTTAAAAAGGCTACTGTACCCTCAAATGGTATTAAAAACAATATAAATTACTGAAAAAATGATTAAATATATTTTAAAATGCCATCTAAGAAAAATTAAAGCCACATCAGCAGCTTAACGGAGATAGATGAAAAAAACTTACGGCAGGTTTATCGCGGGCGTTTATTAAAAGTACAGGGTTATAGCGGATACAGATAAAAGTTCAGGGTTATAGAAGCACATTTTTTATAAAGTTCAAGGACTAAAAATGAATTTGGCCTAAATTTGTATTTATATTTTTTGTGAATGTGTAAATATAATCTCTAGAGTTAGAAAATCATGGTTTAAGGATAAACTCAAAAAGTAAATTAGTTTTTGGGTCAAAAATCATAAGTTATTATATTACCACAACTAGTAAAAACAATAAGTTTATCGGCCAACCAAAACCATTTTTAACAGTCGACCGAAATAACTCTCTGGACAAACTGATTTCTCTACCAAAAACCGATCGGCCAATATCCAATTTTGGCTGACCGATAATCTAATAGAACTAGTCGTTAGCCCGAGAAATCAGTCAATCAAAATTTTGGATCGGTCGACTGAAGATTGGTGCAGCTAGTGTTTTTATCTATTAAGGAGAAACCTATAAATATTGGTTGAGTTATCTTTTGCCTATCACTGATCTCACACTAGCAAAAATACTTCAACACCTATTAGAGAAGTTCTATAACCCCCTTAGAACATATATTGAGCTTAAACATGCAAATGCAAATTATATTATATTGACCCTGGATGTCTTCCATTTAAGTGAAATATATTTTGAGATATTGTGTTAGTGGATCTTTGTTTGTTTAAGATATTGTAAATGATGACTCTCGTTGCCCGTAAAAAGAGAGAACTATGGGTTGCTAGCTAAGCCGCTAAAAGCTAGAGATTACGGTTATCGCTAAGCTCGGATAAGTAAAGTGTAAACAGTTTAATCAACATCCAGAAGTTGATATCTAGTGTATTAGAGGAAGTCCTAGTGAAGACAAAAGAGTGAATGTAGGCGGGCTTCGTACCACTATAAATATGTTGTCATATTTGGATCGCTAGAAACATGCTTAGGATTTAATTGATTATCTTTGCATGCTAGCATTGCTTAGCTTGAGCTAAATTGGTTGATCAAATGTTTTGCTAAGTGCTCCTAATTGTTAAGACATAAATTTTCTTTGCTTGCTTAATCAATTAACTAGTTCAAATTATTTTTAATTATCTAATTCACCCACTCTTAGGAGTGCCGTAAGTCCCACTATGCTCCAACTTGAGAGGGAGTGTTAAGAGAGCATGGGTATTTCTGTCATTATCATAGTTGTGTGTGTGTATATATATATATATATATTATATATATATATATATATATATATATACCTATGTACTATTCAAGATTACTTGAGGAAATGAATATATAGAAAATGTTATTGAGTTACATATGTACTCCTAACTTTGTTTGAGCGGTAAAGTATTCAGAATCGTGTCTTCACAAGCAACTAACTTCTAAATAAACATGTTGCATGCTTGTAGTTATGCAAACAACATATCTGACTTTAGCTGTCATAAGTGGACTAGATCATTCTAACTTGCTCAAGTAGACATCTGATCAGCATAACCAAGAGCATCAAAATCAAAAGTTGGAGTATGCTTCGAATTTCATTACAATCTGCAAGTACGTCTTGCTTCGGCTAATAGAGTCGCGATCTAACCAAGGGCAAAACGTCATCATGCCGTTAAAGGCAATCTAAAATAGTGACTCGGCTTTCCTGATTTGGAGGATGTGATTACTTACTTAGAGGCAAATAATTTAGGGTTTTGGGCGGCGGATTCACACATGTATATATATATCTAGAATCTAGCCCTAAAAGGAATAATTTTGTACTCGGCTATCTCACCCTGGCATAGTAACAAAAAGCATTTTCTCTCCCTGTAGACATAGGCATCTTCGCCGAACTACGTAAATTCTGTATGTTTGTGATTGCTTTTCGTTCATCTTTACGGCGTCGTAGTTTTGTTCCTAAATCTAACAAACCACGAACTATCATTTGGCGCCATCTGTGGGGAAGAAGACATTGAAGCAATGGCCGGACGGAGACGTGCAACACAAAACAGCTCGACAAGAAATGGCGTTCCGGCGAGTGATGGCGGAGTGGAACCCCATAACCTAGCCAGAGCCACCTGGGTCGCAACCGCAATCGCGATGATAATCCTCAAGAATAGCAAGCCAGTTCTAACGGGCCGGCTGCAGCACGACAGACATCCGCGCCCATCACCCGAGAAGATCTCGATCATTTTCGCAGCGAGATCCGCAAAGCTTATTGCAGAACCGACTAAGCCGACTGCACCACGATCGGAGCAACATGCGGACAGTGAAAACCGCCGCATTGTTTGGGACAGACTGGGAGCCTGCCGGGGCTCGCCTCTCCAGGGCGAAGCGCGGAGCGTGAGGTCAAAGCGCTGGAGCATAATAGGAGCAAGGAGCAGGAGGGGTCACCTCCCCGGAGTCACACAACTGGGAGACAAAAAGCCCTAGTTGCCGCAGCAAGAAACCCAGAAGGAGAGACACAAATCAACATGCCTCCTTGTAAAGGAGGAATAACGGTGACTGTTCGCCCCCCTACCGGTTTACACCGTGGACGAACGTTCACCACTTACAAAGAGAGTTGTGGAGGCTTTAATACCGTCTGATTTTGAATTGCCGAAGCTCAGGGATTTCGATGGTACTAAAGATCCGGAGTCCCACTTGGAAAAGTACCGGGCGGCGATGCGATTCAAATAGGCATCAAATGAACTGTGCTGCTTAGCGTTTGACAATATCCCGGTCGGCTCAACAAAATCCTGCGGAAGAACTTTCTGTAGTCCTCAGTCAACCATTTCTCACAATTGGAAAAAACTTTTATCGCTAATTTCTACTCCAACACCATGATCTACCAGGACAGCAGAATCTTGCTGTTAGTAATCCAAGAAGAAAACGAAAGCCTTGCGGATTACTTCAAGCGATTCAACAAGGAGTAAGGGAAGGTTTGTAATGCAGATCCAGTGGTCATCATGGCGGCCCTCCAAGTCAGAATCTGGCACCCAAAGCTACGGGAGTAGATCTTCGAAAATCCTTCCTCTGACTTGCAAGACATGTATGCGAGAATCAACGCAATGATCAAATTAGACCGCGCCCTATCCGCCACAGATAAGGATAAGAAGAAGGAAACCAGGAAAATAATCGCACCCTATCCCCACAAGTGAACACTCCCATTGAGGTACTAGCTCTCAGCCAAGGAGCCAAGGCGAAAGCAGGAGTAAAATCTAGGGGTGAGAGCCAGGTATTCTGTGAAATACATAACTCCAACACCCATTCCACATTGGAGTGCAGACAGTTGCAGGTAGGGCTGAAAACGAGCCAAGCTGCTCACGAGTAGCTCGGGCTCGAACTCGTTTAAGCTCGGCTCGAACTCGATTATTATCGAGCTCGAGTCGAGTTCGAGTACGAACTCAAGCTCGAGTAAATTAAACGAGCCAAGCTTGAGCATTGTGTTATTCGGCTCGTTAGCCTCGTGAGCCTAAACGAGCTTTTCTATTTTATTCAAACATTTTTTATAACAAATATACTTAAGCAAGTTCGAGTTCGAGCTCGAATCGAGCTTGGTCTAATTCATGCAATCGAGCCGAGCTCGAGTCGAGCTCGGCTCGAATCGACTCAAGCTCGGTTCAGTTGATACAATCGAGCCGAGCTCGAGTCGAGTTCGAGCTTTAAATTTATCGAGTCGAGTCGAGTTCGAGCTCAGCCTCTGAAGCTCGTCGAGCTCGAGCTCGAGTTTGAGCTCGAGCTAAACCAATCAAGCCGAGCTTGAGCTCAGTGGTGCTCGACTCGAACTCGGCTCGTTTTCACCCCTAGTTGTAGGATCATTTGAAAACAACGGAAGGGGTAGCAAGGGAGAACGCTCGAGGAAGACGCAGATTGTGGAGTCCACGTCATTCTCGAAGAAGATACGGAGCCCCAGAGACGGAGGAGTCGCATTCCCAGAAGACAACGGTCAGGAGCCCAAGAAAATCGCTCAAGCGGGTAGAGAAAGACAGGAGGCAGCGTTTCCCTGACTAAGAAGAACCAAGGCAATTGGAGAAGGAGAGGCGGATCACTGAAGAAGAGCGTTCTACCTGACCATTGATGGCAATACTGAGAGTCCACTGTATTTTGGGTGGTCCCTCCTATACATATATGAGCAGGAGAGAGAAGAAAGCATTCGGAAGGAAAATCTGCCAAATACAAGCGAAGAAGAAGAGGGTGGAAGACCTTGTATGATCCAGGAGGCTCTTGGGTCAAGGCAAAGACAACAAAGATGGTGGCATGACTTGGCCAAGCACGGGCATGGGTGGACCTGATCAGTGCGGGCGCGCGGATGTGCGCGCGGAAGGCTAAGTGGTGCAGGCCGTGTGCGGGGCGCGGGGGCCGGCGCAAGGCTGCGGCGCGGCGCGAGCGCAAGGCTGCGGGCGCGCGCGCGCAAGGCTGCGGGCGCGGCGCAAGGCGCGGGCGCGGCGCGAGGCAGGCCAGATGAAAGGGCGCGTCCAGGCCAAGAGGCTGGGGCGTGGCTAGACCAAGGGACCGTGGCTAGGCCAAAGGGCACGGTAGTGGGATAGTCCAAGAGGCGTCGGTTTCATCTAATTATTGTTGTCTTTATTTCTCTCTTTACTATGTATCAATGCTTGTAACTTCCTTTGACCGGGTAGGCAAAGGGGCTTGGGACTGTCCAAGCGATTGTACTTAGGAGCCCACGGCTTGTGTGAGGCACTAAGGAGTGTGTAGTGGTTTTTGGAGGAAAGGCACGGGTGTGAGGGCTTGCTGGCCGAACATCCTTTCCACTAAGCACTTGTTATACTTTTTGCTTGCTCTCTTCCTAGATCTTATTATAGTCATCCGAGCATTGCATAGCCTGTTGTGAGGCTTGTAGGCGTGCGGATCAAGTTGGTATCAGAGCTTTGAACGGGTTGAGAGCAAGGGATGGCGGTGACACGGCAAGGGACTGTCACGGCACCGCAAGAAGATGAAGAGGAGACTCGGCGCTCGGAGGGATCGCCGTCCATGCAAGAGCAGTCCGGCCAAGAGGGACCCAGGGAGAGCAGATAAGGCTTCTAGGAGAGGGCCTAGCTCAGTTGAGGGGACTGGTGGAGCGGATGCTGGCGGGACAGATCCAAGGAGCGAGCGTGCAACCTCAGCCTACCACGGCGCCCATGGCGCGCGCGGGGCAACGGTCATGGAGGCCGTGAGGGAGCATGCCGAACCCTCTCATCGACACGTACAAGTTGAAAGCCAAGTCTTGAGACGGGAGGCGGCTCGGGAGGAGCCAGAGGTATCCGTAGGCGCACGGTCGGAACAAGGGTGGGCGGTTGGCCTAGCCCCTATTCGGGTTGATGCGAAGTTGGAGCTTCCGGTCTTCGAAGGCGAGGTCGATGGGGAGAAGCTGGACGGCTGGATAGATCAGTTGGAGTCCTATTTCTCTCTATATGGGCATGATGATGCTCAGCGCATAGGGTTTGCAAGGCTTAAGCTTGCTTCCCACGCATTGGTGTGGTGGAATTCACACCTACGCACGAGAGGCGCCGCGGGAGTCACTTGGGCCACGTTCAAGACGCTCTTGAGGGAGCAATTCTACCCGGTAGGGTATGACGAGGAGCGATGGAGGAAGTGGCTGTACTTGCGCCAAGGCAACGAGCAAGGTGTACAGGAGTATACCACGGAGTTCCGAAGGCGTGCTTTGGCCCTCGGCGTTGATTTAGAGGACCGTGAGGTGCTACGCAAGTACCTCGCGGGGTTGCATGAAGACCTCCGGGCGGAGGTGGATCTATACCCTATAGTTGATGTAGGGGATGCTTGCAAGAAGGCCATGGTGTTCGAAAAGCTCAACCGTACGCGCGGGCGAGGCAAGGGCAAGCAAGGCGCGGGCGCGGTCAAGGGCAAGGGCAAGGGCAAAGGCAAGCAGGGCGCGGCCCAAGAGGGGGCTGCAGATGCGGCCAAGCACAAGGACACGATATGTGACCATTGCAAGAAGAAGGGCCACATCAAGAAGAGTTGCTGGAAGCTACATCCCGAGCTGGCCCCTAAGAAGAAAGGTGCTGAGAAGGGCAAGGCGACGTTGGTAGCGACCGCGGACGCGGGCGCGGAGGGCGCGCCACTGGCCATGCACGAGGCGGACCCGACATTGTCATTGATGGTGCGCGCCAAGGGAGCCAGCAAGGAGGCCGTGGACAGCAAGGGCAAGGCGGTGCAGGCCGAGCCGTGCATAGGTGCAAGGGAACGTGAGGAGCTCTTCCAACTTCGGATCCAAGTGAAGCAAAGCCTAGTGGAGGCCATCATTGATCCCGGGAGCCAGAAGAACCTGATTTCCGAGAGCCTAGTGCAGAAGTTGGGGTTGGTGACTACCCCGCACCCTAGGCCTTATGCCTTGGGGTGGCTCAAGAAGGACACGGAGCTGAAAATCACCAAGCAGTGCAAGTTCAAATTTGCGGTGACGGCGAAGTTCATCGACGAGGTATTATGTGAGGTAGTACCCTTGGACATTTGCCAAGTTATTTTGGGTAACCCCTATCTTTGGGATAGGGATGCTGTTTACTACAGGAGGGCACAACAGTACGTGCTCATGAAGGATAATGAGAGGTACGTGCTAGAGGGGACCTCGGGCGCCGAGGCGACACAACTTGCCACGGTCGCGCAAGCCAAGCGCATGGTGAATGCGGGCGGGCGCGCATGGATGCTGATGGTTCGGGAGGCCCGGCCAGGGCAGGCCTTGGAAGAGGTGGTCTCGGGACACCTAGCCAAGGAGCAAAGGCAAGAGGCGGTGGCGCTCATCCGAAGGTATGGAGTGCTGTTCCAGGAGCCGCGCGGGCTACCCCCGCGCCGAGACGTGGAGCATGGCATCACATTGGTGGAAGGCGCGCCATTACCCAACGCGTGCCTATACCGCCACTCGCTGTTGGAGAGTGAGGAAATCAAGCGCCAAGTACAAGAGCTCATGGAGCAAGGGGTGATCAAGCCGAGCAGCTCACCGTGCGGCTCCCCTATTGTCATGGTGCCAAAGAAGGACGGGGGATGGAGAATGTGCGTGGACTACCGAGCCTTGAACAAGATCACGGTGAAGAATAGGTACCCATTGCCGAGGATAGAAGATTTGATCGATCAACTCCAATCCGCCAAGTTCTTCACCAAGCTGGACCTCAAGTCCGGGTATCATCAAGTAAGGGTGACCGAGGAGGATACGTGGAAGACGGCGTTCAAGACCAAGCAAGGGCTCTTTGAGTGGATGGTGATGCCCTTTGGGTTGTGTAATGCCCCGGCCACGTTCATGCGGTTAATGAACGATGTTCTTAGGCCTTTTATTGATGATTTTGTGATTGTGTATCTAGATGACATCCTTGTTTTTAGCCAGGAATGGACTAGTCATATGGAGCACCTTGGCAAGGTGTTTGCCATACTTGAGGAGCACGGCCTCAAGTTGAATCTGAAGAAGTGCGAGGTGGGGAGACTCAACCTCGTCTACTTGGGCTTTGTGGTGGGGAATGGCGAGCTCAAGATAGACCCGAGCAAGGTGCGGGTCATATTGGAGTGGCCAAGGCCTCGGAACGTGACGGAGGTGCGGAGCTTCGTGGGGGCGTGCCAATACGTCCGCAAGTTCATTAGGCACTTCTCACAAGTGGCGGCCCCATTGCATGGATTGACCAAGGCGAGCGCAAAGTTCGTGTGGACGGATGCACATGAAGAGGCGTTCAAGTTGCTGAAGCGGAAGATCACTACGGCCCCGGTGCTCGCATTGCCCAACCTCCAACGTCCATTTGAGTTGGAATGCGATGCCTCGGGCCATGCCATGGGAGCAGTCCTTTTTCAAGATGGTAGACCAGTGGCTTACCACAGCGAGTCATTTCAAGGCGCACAACAAAATTATCCGACGTATGACAAGGAGTTGTACGCCTTACATCAAGCGGTGAAGCATTGGAGGCACTACATTTTGGGGAAGGAGACGGTGTTGCATACGGATCATAGGCCGTTGCAATACTTGCAAACGCAATCCAAGCTACAGCAAGCACGGCATATGAAGTGGATGGCATACCTACAACAGTTCAACCTTGTGATCAAGTACAAGAAGGGGGTGACGAACAAGTTGGCCGACATGCTATCAAGGCCGCCACCGACGGGTGCGTCGGCGCTTTTATGCGGGGTGGTAATGCAGGTGCTTCCTATGGCTCATGAGGAGTATGGGCCGCTGTATGCGAAGGATGAAGAATTCAAGGGCTGGATCGGCCAAGGCGTGACGGGCGCGGATGACAATCCAGGCGCAGGCGCAGGCGCAGACACGGACATAGGAGTCTCGGGCGCGGGCGCCGAGGGCGCTCTGGCTAGGAGGACTTCGGCCGCGGGGCGCGCAGGGTTGTACGGGCATCCATTGGTGTGGCGTCAAGGCCTACTGTACCGTGGTGACCGTTTGTGTGTACCACAAGGAGCTGACCGAATTGGGTGGATTCGGGAGGCGCATACGTCCAAGGTGGCTGGACATTTCGGCGTGGAGAAGACGTTGAAGAACTTGGAGAGATATCTCTATTGGCCACGCATGCGCGCGGATGTAGAGATTTGTAAGGGGTTGCACCCTTTGTTGTGTATCCAAACCGGCGAACAGGAAGACGGGACTCTACATGCCACTACCCGTTCCTAGCCGGCCATGGGAGAGTGTGTCCATGGACTTCATGGGAGGCTTGCCGAGCACTAGAAGAGGTCATGATTATATTTTTGTTGTGGTTGACAGGTTTAGCAAGATGATCTGCTTGGTGCCATGCAAGAAATCAATCACGGGCGAGGAGACGGCGAGGCTATTCTTTGAGCACGTGTGGAGACATTTCGGCTTACCCTCATCCATCATCTCGGATAGGGATAGCCGCTTCCTTGGGAGGTTCTGGAAGACATTGTGGAGCTTGATGGACACCAAGCTCAACCGAAGCACGGCATTCCATCCTCAAACCGACGGCCAAACCGAGGTGGTTAACCGCACCTTGGTACATTTGTTGAGAGGATACAATGCCAAACATCCGAAGTCATGGGACGATAGCTTGCCTTACATTGAGTTTGCATTCAACCGAGCCATCCATGGCTCCACGGCGCAGGCTCCATTTGAGGTATGCCTTGGGTATACGCCTCAGGGCCCTTTTGATCTGGTGTTCTCTAGCCAACCCGAGCATGATACATTGAAGGAGACGAGCGAGGCAAGCAAGGCGCGTAAGTTTCTGGAGCATATACGCAAGGTGCACGGGGAGGTGGAGGCACGGCTCAAGAGGACTCAAGAGAAGTACAAGGCACGGCATGACCGAGCTCGGGTTCCATGCACGTTCCAAGTGGGGGACCAAGTGTGGTTGCACCTCGGCAAGGAGCGTTTCAAAGGGGAAGGACGCAAGCTCAAGGCTTTGCGTTATGGTCCGTTCAAGATACTCAAGAAGCATGGTGACAACGCATTCCAACTGGATTTGCCACCATTCATGAGCATATATTCTGTTGTGAACGCGGACAAGCTCAAGTTGTTCGAGCCCTCTATGCTAGATGAAGATCAACCCTTAACATTGCCTTCTATGGATGAATTGGCTTGGGCCGAGAAGGATCCCTTGACCAAAAGACAGCATTGTGGAGCGGAAGGTCATTACTACAAGGAGTGGGGTGCAGCTGAGGTTCCGAATTGGACTAAAGGGGAGCTTGCCCTCTAGGTCCAAATGGTTTACTTTGGAGGAAGGCCGGAAGGCTTTTCCTCATTTGGAGTTCTAGGTGACTCATTGCGGAGCAATGATACATATGGTGGGGAGGCTTGATCCAGGAGGCTCTTGGGTCAAGGCAAAGACAACAAAGATGGTGGCATGACTTGGCCAAGCACGGGCATGGGTGGACCTGATCAGTGCGGGCGCGCGGATGTGCGCGCGGAAGGCTAAGTGGTGCAGGCCGTGTGCGGGGCGCGGGGCGCGGGCGCAAGGCTGCGGACGCGGGCGCGAGCGCAAGGCTGCGGGCGCGGGCGCGGGCGCAAGGCTGCGGGCGCGGGCGCAAGGCTGCGGGCGCGGGCGCAAGGCTGCGGGCGCGGGCGCAAGGCTGCGGGCGCGGGCGCGAGGCAGGCTAGATGAAAGGGCGCGTCCAGGCCAAGAGGCTGGGGCGTGGCTAGACCAAGGGACCGTGGCTAGGCCAAAGGGCACGGTAGTGGGATAGTCCAAGAGGCGTCGGTTTCATCTAATTATTGTTGTCTTTATTTCTCTCTTTACTATGTATCAATGCTTGTAACTTCCTTTGACCGGGTAGGCAAAGGGGCTTGGGACTGTCCAAGCGATTGTACTTAGGAGCCCACGGCTTGTGTGAGGCACTAAGGAGTGTGTAGTGGTTTTTGGAGGAAAGGCACGGGTGTGAGGGCTTGCTGGCCGAACATCCTTTCCACTAAGCACTTGTTATACTTTTTGCTTGCTCTCTTCCTAGATCTTATTATAGTCATCCGAGCATTGCATAGCCTGGTTGTGAGGCTTGTAGGCGTGCGGATCATTGTAGAGGCCATAATCTCCTTCGGTCCAGAAGATTTGGTAGGTGTCTCTCTGCCCCATGAAGATGCGTTACTTATTTCTGTGATTATGACGGACGTGCAAGTAGAACGTGTTCTTGTGGACGGAGGAAGCGCCGTAGACATACTATTCTAGGAGGCATTCCTAGCTATGGGTCTGACGACTGACTTCTTGGAAGCCTACAAGACACCACTCATCGATTTCTCTGGTGAATCGTTAACTCCCAAAGGAGTACTACTATATGTATTACGGTCGGAGAATTCTCCAAGCAGCTGACCATCCCGGTGTCATTTGTAGTGGTAGAAGCCAACTCACCTTATAATGTGATCCTGGGCCGACCAGCGATCCATGATTTGAGAGCGGTAGTATCCACCTACTATCAAAAGATGAAGTTTCCCACGCAGAGCGGAATCGAAGAAGTCAAAGGTAACCAGCAAGCGGCAAGAAGATGCTTTTTTTCGAGGAAGAACAACAAATCAATAGCGGCCAACATACTGTGGGTTGGAGCCAGGTGGTAACGGGAGAGCAGCAGCGCCGGGAATGGGAAGAAAGGAAGTCCCACACCAACAAGAGGGCAGCCGGCGTAAAGGCAAAATTGATTACTTGGTTGATTCTACCTGTAGATACGAACAATTATCATTTTTAGATGCTTACAATGGTTATAACCAAATAAAAATGAACGAGAAGGATGCGCCAAACACGGCCTTCGTCACCAAGGAAGGCACCTACTATTACAAAGTTATGCCCTTTAGTCTGAAGAACGCTCAAGCTATTTTTCAAAGATCAATGGATATCATTTTCAGAAGCAAGTTAGGGAAAACCATGGAGGCATATGTGGATGATTTACTAGTCAAGATTTACAACAAGCATTCGACCTCACGCTAAAAGCGGTCTTACGCCTGAATCTAGAAAAGTGCTCGTTCGGAGTCTCTTCAGGTAAATTCTTAGGTTTCATGGTCTCTAGTAGAGGAATAGAAGCTAATCCTGAAAAGGTATCCGATACACTGAACATGCCACCTCCCACCAACATCCAAGAAGCACAATGATTGGCGGGAAGAATAATAGCTTCCGGACGATTCGTGTCAAAGCTGGGAGATTAGTGCAAACTGTTCTTCTCCATCTTCAGAAAGAAAGTAGCGGCAATAGGGTGGCCGGGCACCACCAATAAAATGTTTATATAGAATGAGAAATGTCGAATCGCCGTTGACAACATAAAGAAATTCTTAGCAACACCCCTAGTGCCGTCCAGCCCAAAAGTAGGGGAGAACCTATATTTATACCTAGCGGTCCCCAAGCGGCAGTGAGCTCGGTTCTAGTCAGACGTTCAGCCGGAGTAGAGCTACCCGTATATTGTCAGCAAGATCTTACGGGATGCGGAAACACGATACCTGGAATGCAAAAACTAGCACTAGCTCTAGTATTTTCGGCACAAAGGCTCCAACCCTACTTCCAAGGTTACACCATCCAGGTACTGACAAACCACCCTTTGAAACACATTCTATCCAAACCGGAGGCCTCAGGCAGGTTAGTCAAAAGGGCGTAATTGTCCGAATATGATATTCAATACCTGCCTAGCCGAGCCATTAAAGCACAGGTGTTGGCAGATTCTTAGTGAAGACAATAACTCTGATCTATGACTCTTTCCGAACAAGTACGTCGGAAGTGCATCTATCGGCAACCACTCTTGGGAGAACACTGGCACCGGCAACATGGTATCTATATACAGATGGAGCCTCCACAACAACTGCGAGTCGAGCAGGACTAATTTAACCAGCCTAGGAGAAGCATGCCTAAATTACGTCATGATATTCAAATTTTTCAGCTACAAATAACGCCGCAAAGTATGAAGTTTTGATTGCTGGAATGCAACTTGCAGAGGCATTAGGTGTTAGAACCCTAGAAGCAAGAACAAATTCCGAATTAGTGGTGAATCAAACAGCGGGGGTCTATGAAGTTAAGGATCACAACATGATTGAATATCTAGATATGGCGCGAACAATCATCAAATGGTTTGACACCTTTTCTATACGGCGGATCCCAAGATCGCAAAATGCTTTAACAGATGCGTTATGAAAATTAGCAACCTCGGAATGGGTGTTCACCCCTCAAAGAATATTCCTCGAGGAGGTCGAACACTCCTGGTTAGATACTGAACAGTCCATCTCCGAGAATTTCATGAATATCATGTGCATAGAGAAAACACCAGAGACATGGATGACCCCAATAACTTGATTCCTGAGTGAGGAAATTCTGCCGGAAGATAAACGGGAAGCGGAGAAACTACGTAAGCATGCAACACAATTTTTAATCGTCAGAGGACAATTATACGAGCGAGCGTTCGCCTGACCACTGTTGAAATGCGTTACAATCCAATAGGGGAAACATCTTGCACGAAATACATAGTGGAGACTGTGGTATGCACATCAAAGGTCGAGCCCTAACAGCGAAGACCATACGGCAAGGATACTACTGGCCCTCAATCAGAGAAAATAGTGAGGAGCTGGTACAAAAATGCGACGCCTGCCAAAGGCATGCAAACACCCTACACTTACCTCCCGCGGATCAAATACTCATTAGTGGACCTTGGCCCTTCGCTCAATAGGGGATGGATATAGTGGGATCACTACCAACAGCAACTCAAGGCCGCAAATTCATCATCGTAGCAATCGAGTACTTCTCCAAATGGGTAGAAACAGAGCCAATCGCCGCGATAACATGTAACAATTGTTGAAAATTTTTCTTGAAAAATGTTATTTACAAGTATGGTCTTCCTCGGGTATTGATCATAGATAATAGCACCCAGTTTAAAAGTGCAATTTTCGCAGAACAATGCAAAAGATACAATATCAAACACCGATTCTCATTAGTATATCATCCCCAAACAAACGGATTTGTGAAGAATGCTAACTGCACCATCATATCGGGGTTACGATCCACCCTAGAGGAAAAAGGGGAAGCTGACCTGATCTACTCCAAACAGTACTGTGGGCATACAGAACCACACATCATAAAGCCATTGGAGAAATCCCTTTTAACTTAGTATACCGCACAGAAGCCGTTCTCCCTATCGAAATAGGCGATACAACTCTCCGAACAGAGTGGGAGAACATTGAATCCAATAACAAGCAAAACAGAATTGAACTCGATCTTATCGACGAAAAAAGGTGATGAAGCAACTATACGAGCAGAAGCGTATCCACGTCAGATGGCTAAATATCATAATTGCCGAGTGAAGCCCCGTGAATTCAAACAAAGAGATTTTGTGCTGTGAAAAATCTTGGGTATTCAAGACCCAGGTAATAAAAAACTAAGCCCTAAATAGGATGGACCCTTCCAAATCACCTAGGTGAAAGGTCAGGGATCATACAAGCTGAAACGTATCATGGAACTATTGTTTCCCATACCTAGCATGCAAATAACCTGAAGAAATTCTATCATTAGCAAACACAGAAAACACTCGCATACAGCCACCAACAAATGATGAAACACCAAGGATAACATCAAATACAGCAACATTTGCCAAAGGGCCAAATCTATATACTCAAATGATTATTTCAAAAGCCATTGGGCCGAATCATATTTTGTTTACACCATTACAGCGGCAAAGCCGCTCGAACTATGTTTTGTTTACAGTACAGGAGGAGGAGGAGGACCGCTCATCGGGGACTGCCCAGCATCTACAAAATTCAATAACTGGATGCATCGCGAGTATATCTTCAGGATCGACGGAGGAAAATCGACGGAGCAACCGGTCAGCCCAGACTTGGCGCGCAGCACCCAAGTATAGGGAGACTGCCTGCTCCAGATCAGCTCTGGCACTCTCCGCAGCATAGCGTTCCGCCTGAAAAACCGTCCGAAGATTGTCTCGCTCTACAACAAACATCCTTTAACTAGGCTACTAACTTATGGGCATATGCCACAGCTGCGACCTTTGCAGCTTCATTAGCAGAGGCAGAGAAAGCGAGATTGACCTGCAAACGATCAATCTCAGCAAGGGAAGTAGCCCTCTCTTCCTCCAGCCCGGAGATCCTCGCCTCCAGAGCTTGCAACCGCTCATCCTTTGCAGCAACCTGACCCTGCGGGAAAGCGTTCTCCTTCCTAGCATTCTCCCGCTCCTCCTCCAAAGATTGCAACTGTAGCGAGTCCTGGCTAGCCCAGCCTGAGCTACCTGTAGCCACCCGATGGACAGATAGGCAACAAAATACAACAACTTAAATAAAAGAAGGAATACTCACATGAACAAAAATTTAGGAGGCAGAACACTAACCGTTTCGGCAGCGCTAAGAATGTCGTACACTGCATGACGATTGGAGCCCGATGCCAGCACAGCCAGCGCCTAAACTTCAATCCGCGCCAAACTATCACGGACATTGGCACCGGCCTCCTCGGCTGCACTTTCGAGAATCGGCGGCTCAGACGCGGCTGGCCTGCCGGAGGTGGATGGTGCTGCCTCCTCCAAAGTAATGGAGGCAAAAAGGGAAGGAGAAGAGGTGAGTAGCGGTGCAGAAAGGGAGGAAGCAAAAGCAAAAGGAGGAAGAAGTGGAAGACAATGGAGTCAAATTCAAACCTCTTAAAAGAGAGGTCCGAAGATTGGCTCGAAGAGGAAAAGAAGGAGAGAATGATAAAACGGCGGTGGTAGAAGGAGAAGCGGGAGCAGAAGAACTGACCGGAGGGAAAGGAAGAGAAGCAGTTGTATCTACTTCGGCAGGCAGAGAAGACGGCAAATCAATCGAAGATCCTGCGACAAGAACGGTGAAAGGAGCAGTACCTGAAGAAGCTATCTCGGCAAGAAGGTGGGGGAGATCCCCCAAAAGGATCCCCTACGACTCCCTTGGATCCTGTTGATCAGGGGAGGAAGAGGAAGAGTGAACATCAATAAAGCCCGCTGGCTTTAATGAAGCAAGAGGGGAAGTGACGGAACGCCTCTGAGAAGAGGAGCGAGTCCAAAGACGTCTCGGCGGATGCGGTGCAACAGCCTTCTTCCTCTTCAACCGATGAAGCTTAGCCTGGAAAATAGATGGGGTCAATACTAAAAACACTCACTCAAACATCGACACTAAATGGAAAGAACAACACAACTCGCCGAGAGAGGATGAGAAGGAGCACGTTCAGAAACAATGGCAGTAGAAACCCCCCAACAACCTCCATGGCAATAGGAGGGCTGGGGAGAGCGGGAGGAGAAGAGCGTGCAGGAGAAACATGCTCCGCGAGATCACTCACCGATTGCAAAGTAAGCAAAACCACAGGAGGAATGAATTTGGTGTCAGCTGGAGGTTCTCTTTTATTGAGGTTAATACGAGGAAACAAGCTAAGAAGACGCAACGGGTGATAATCCAATCGTTGAACATTGATCTAGCGAATAGGGAAAGTACCGCGAAAATGGTTGATCAACTCATCCCATTGGTGGTTGATCCTAGCAGGGGGAGACATCAAGTCAACTAGAGGCTCGCCTCACTCTCGGGGCACATTCTCCCAGCCATCAACAGGAACGGAGTAATGTAAAAGAACTTCTCTCTCTAATTCTTGTGTTTGGCAGGGTATCCAACAATGATAGTACGCCCTTTGTAGCGGGCGATGAAGTAGAATTGCGGCACTCCGACGATAACATAGCAGAGGTTGAAAAGATAGTAGAAGAACTCAGCCGTAGGTTCTGTGTCAACCGACCAGCAGAAAGAAATGAATCCTATTACAGCACTCCACGCATTGGGGATCAGCTAGGTTGGTACCAGGCGGTAACGGGAGAACAATAGCACCAGGAAGGGGAAGAAGGGAAGTCCCACACCAGCAAGAAGGCAGCCGACGTAAAGGCAGAATTCACTAGTCGTGTTCGATGGACCCGATCAGAGAATTCTGGCCGCCAAACAATGTACTTAGCAGGAATGCGGCTGGAGTGATGGAACTCCAACTCCTCTACCTAGGTGAAAGTGCTTCGAGTTACGTAAACACTTGCCGTGCCGCTGCGACCAGATCGAGATGAGGAAGCCATGGATGAAACTCAGAAAGCAAGAAGCACGGGAAAAGATTTCAATAAGACGAGGAAGAAGATGAACAGTTAAAGTGAAAAATGTAACCGAAAATGGGGTGATAGCAAACTGCATTTATGACTGTGATGATGAAAATCATAACTAATTTTCGAGGATATCTTCTGTGGTTACGTAAATTCTTGGTTACCGAAGGCATAACAGCAAACACAGTCACCTCAACCAATAGGCATGAGATTTATACGGGAGAACGCTGCACTGGAGCAGTAACAAGAAAAGCTTGCGACGTTTCGTGCAGAGGAAAAAGACAAAAAAAGAGATAACGGTTCCGAATCGTCTCAGCATTGATTAAAACTCGCTGGGGGAGAACGACTCGCGGGCAAACACAGCGATATGCTTTAAGGGGGGAATACTTAATTGAATTCTTGTAAAATGCCAAAGGCCACATATAGCAGTAGGAGGAGAACACCACCACAAAGAACAACAAGAGAACAGTTTGAAACACTTTTACAAAGGTCTTCCAAACTAGGGGGCTTATGATGCAGTCGCGATCTAACCAAGGGCGAAACGTTATCACGCCGTTAAAGGTAATCTAAAATAGTGACTCGGATTTCCTTATTTGGAGTATGCGATTACTTAATTAGAGGCAAATAATTTAGGGTTTAGGGCGGCGGATTCACACATGTATATGTATCTAAAATCTAGCACTAGAAAGAATAATCTTGTACTCGGCTATCTCATCTCTAGTATAATAACAAATAGCGTTCTTCCTTCCCGTGGACGTAAGTATTTTCGTCGAACCACGTAATTCTGTGTGTTTGTGATTGCTTTCCGTTCATCTTTACGGCATCGTAGTCTTGTTCCTAATCTAATAGACCCTAAACCATTAAGGTAGATGATGGAACGGACTGTCAGACTAGAGACCGAATCCACTTATTCATAAAGACATATATAAAGAGATTTACTCTTTTGTCATATTTTCGAACATTATAATCAATCCGGGCTATGATTTTGTCCCTTCTATGTTCATAGCCGTTTATGTGGATTGTGGATCTCTCTTCTTCGTTGTCTATGGACATAGAAATTGAACCTTGGAACCATGTTAAATCATATAGTCTTGTCTTTTATCTTTTTTTATTTGGTTTTGTGATAATATTGATGTGTTCATTCTATTGCTAGTTTCATAACATCTGTGATTCATTGCAAAGAGTCCTACAGCAACAAGCTAGTGCAAAGGTAGGTGAGATGAGTTTGGTTAATGAAATACTTACTGTTAAAAGAGTACATACAACTGGCATGTTTCTATCAAACAATGTGTACAATTCAAAGAATTGTGTTTAAATCAAGTAAATCATGAAATTAAAAAAAATGCATGAATAGAAAGCATTTAAACTTGGTTAGTTGGAGAGAAAACAGCTTCCCTTTCTCTTTGCTTCTTATAAATAGGCATAGTCAGAGTTCAAATTACATACCCTGAGAAAACACTCAATAACTACAGTTTTCCTACAACTCAAAGGAGAACTAATGGAGACCTTAGGCAGGATTTCTACTAGGCCTCTCTTCCTTTCCTGCCATGAACCCATGACTAAGCATACATATAAAAAATATGCACCTTCGAGGTTCATTAATCCGAGCATCCAAGGACCCAAACTTGTTCTAGGAAAAAGGAGATTGATTGGTATGATTAGTTCTTTTTCTTTTTTAATTGTTTTCTTTGGAATCCAGTTTTGCTACGATAAGCCATTGCCCACAGCTTTCCTCTAGAAAAGCAAATGGCCAGACAGCATTTAGTAGTAGTAGCTCATTGGTAAACCGGCTGCATGCCGGTCCACACCTGCAAAATCGAGCCTTGGCCAGCATCCTCGTAGTTCTCTCTTCCTCTCCCGCCATGAACCAGCTGCCAAGCGTGCACGCAGAACCATGCCCCTTTGGCGTTGGTTATTATCACAGTGCCCTTCAGCTTACTGTAGATACATAGATTCTGATGTTTACCTTCAGCTTATTATATAAACAGATTTTTCACTGGCAGCATTAAAAATCTTTTATGTGTTTTAATAGCCGTGCCATACACGTAAAATAGAGAGCTAAGATACCAGCATATAAAGTGGTTTAAGTACTATCACATAGGTACTCCATGAGCATGGTTGCCATCCTTGAATTCGAGAGATCATGTGGATGTACCACAGATATTTGACTTTCTGTTTAATATGTGAGTGCTATGGCAATTGAAAGTGTATTGCGTAACTTCCTTGCTTATCTACTTCATTTTTCTCCTAGGTAAGAAATCTTTGCAGGCGACAACAGCAAGGCAAATCGAGATAACAGAAGACAAGCTTGAAACGTCGACCAACGTTGCAGAGAGTGTCAAGGTAATTAAATGACCTAAAATGAAAGAAAATGGTTATTGATTGAGGTCGACCATTTTGGCCATAGCTGGAAGCTCATTACCTCCCCAGTCAATGATTTGACAAGATTTTCAGTTATTTAGTCATTCTAAACAATTTCAGTTGAGCTTTGGGCGATTTCTTTTTTTTCTTTTCTTTTCTTTAAGGGTTTTATTGAATCAACTTAATGATTTTAGGTTTCGGTGGTACACTTTCAATGTTTTCACCCTAAGAAAGATGAATGCATTTGATACATCAATAAAATAAGAAAATTTTGGTGAGACAGGTGGAAGACAATATGAGGATCGAGAAACTAGTTAATGAAATCAAAGCCAATTTTCGGTCTATGAATGATGGGGAGACAAGCCCTTCATCATATGACACTGCATGGGTCGCAAGGATTGCTTCGACTGATGATCCAAACAAGCCACAATTCCAAGAATGTCTAGAGTGGATTCTTAAGAACCAGAATGAAGATGGATCCTGGGGTGAACCCAGCTTCTTCCTGTTGTTTGACAGGCTTGTTTGCACTCTATCATGTGTTATTGCCTTGAAGACTTGGAATGTCGGAGAAGAGCAAATGGAAAAAGGTATGCCGTAAAATTTATATGTTTGACTCCTTCATTCTCAACGTTTCACCAGTGGGATCAGTTGGTTAGCAAAGCCGAAGAGCACTACACCCTCGCTCACACATTGACGTGGATCCAATCCCCGCTTGCCCCGCGGATGTCTCTATGCGTTCATAGGCACATCATTTTCTAGCACTGCCGGAAGGGTCTCTGACCCGAGTACCGATCCCGTAGGGTCGACTGCACCGTATATACGCGTAAAAATACGTATTTTTTGTAAAAACTTCAAACATGAAAGTTGTAGATCTTGATGAAACAAACAACTTTTATGTTGAAAGGTTTTTCAAAAATACTTCTAAATAGGTGTTTTGGGTTCGGAAGTTTAACGGGTTCTGCTAGTTCATTTCAAAACCCGTTAAAATTCGGAACCCCAAAACACCTATTTAAAAGTATTTTTTGAAAAAAATGTTTAACATTAAAGTTTCATATTTCAACAAGATCTACAACTTTTATATTAAAAATTTTTACAAAAAATAAGCGTAAATAGATGTTTTAGGGGATCGACTACGCCGTAATACGGCACAGTCGACCCCATGGGATCGGTTTCGCTCTGATCCAGCCTCCGAAAAACAAATAAATTCCATAAAAGGATTAAAGTTGTGTACGACTTCCTTTTCAAAAACATCATGCTCGACTTCTTGAGCATGTTGTATAAATAGCATGCCCATACTGAAACCTCACCAAAGTGAAATCGGTAGGAAATATGCATGAGTTGCCAGCCGTCTGAGCAGAAATCATTATCACAGAATCCTTGGGATAAAAAACACCATCTTGTACTTATTAATTTGAATAATTTATGTGCCCATGAACAATTCAGTGTCATAATTTCATGAGTTGATTGATCGTAGGACTTCACTTTCTGAGGGAGCGTGTGAATGGTCTGGAAAATGAGAAATCTCGGCTATTTACATGTGGGTTCGAACTTACATTTCCTAGTATGCTTAACGAAGCAAGAGATCTTGGTCTTGATCTTCCATATGACCTTCCCTATTTAAAGGAGTTGTCCAAATTCAGAGAGAAGAAGATGAAAAGGCAATTCTGAACATATCATCTGGAGTATCATAATAATGTCAGCATAGGAATTCATAGCGGAAATTTATAAATGATTGGTCACTTTTACAGGATCCCGTTGGAAGTGGTGCATTCAGAACATAACGCACTATTGTACTCCATGGAAGCACTTCTGGAGGTTGTCCAATGGGAAAAAATACTCAAACTTCAGGGTATAGACGGGAGCATTCTGAGCTCTATTTCTTCCACAGCAGCCGCATACATGAAAACGGGCGATAAGAAGTGCCTCGAGTTCTTGACAAATACAGTGAGGAGGTTCAATGGTTGTGGTAAGACACGGGATTACTTTTTTTCAAATTCATGTATGTACATGAACTGCACCTAATTGATTGCTGTCTTTCATGTTGATAATCAGTACCTTGTACTTATCCACTCGACCTTTTTGAGAGACTATGGGCAGCTGACACAATCCAGAGACTGGGGATAGATCATCTTTTCCAAGAGGAAATTTCTGATGCTCTTAGCTATGTATGGAGGTAAAATTCGTTAAAGTGATAAATCAGTTGCATACTATGCATCTGGCACTACGAATGCTTGTGATTTATGTATCATTGTACTCTTAAAACTCAAGCCGTGATTTGCTATGAGAACATAACTAAATCTACCATAGTATAGTTCATCACGTTTCCGAAAAGCGCCCCAAATAGAAGTTTGGGACAGTTTGCAGCAAATCACAAGTCTGTGAATTCGTCCGTGCTTTGTTGAAATCATGAGGTCATTTTATGCCAAGCTATTTGTAAGATATCAACGTTTTTTACTCTTTTTTTTGTTTTAAATCTAATAACAGACATTTTGGGAAGCGAGGAATCTGTTGGGGAAGGGACGTCCCTCTTCCAGATGTAGATGACACTTCCATGGCACTAAGGCAATTTAGGTTGGATGGTTATTCAGTAACTGCAGGTGAACGTAACTCAGCTATCCAGTTATCTCATCTCGTTTAATTGTCACATTATTTATTTTTTGTTCATAACATAGAGTTTACTGTACTTCAGAAGTAAGATTTTTAATCATGTAACGTATATTTAAGTTTACAGACATCCTGGAGCATTTCAGAGACAACGATGGCAACATTGTATGCATTCCTGGAGAAAATCATAGAGCAGTCTCTGACATGTTTAACTTGTACCGATTTTCCGAAATTGCATTTCCTGGAGAGAATATATTGAAAGAAGCCAAGAACTTCACTACAGATTACCTAAAGACTTGTTTACAGAACAATGAAATAGAGTGCAAATGGTCACTGAAGAAAGCCCTCGGAGAAGAGGTATTAACTATGTAATCCATATGACTCCAAGTTACATTATCTAATTTGTTTCTTAGCTTTTATATTGATTAGGTGACTCATGCCTTGAGATACCCTTGGGGAACAAGTCTTCAAAAACTTGAAGTTAGAACATATCTAGACCAGTATGGAGATAATGATGTTTGGATAGCCAAGTCTTTAAACTGGTATGCTAAACATCATAGAGTTAGCTGGAGCAGTAGACTATTTGTGCGATATCCGAAAACTTAATTTGTTGTGTCTTAGGATGTATAATATCAACAATCCCAAGTATTTGGAGCTAGCCAAGTTGGAGTACAACAGGCTGCAAAACATCTACCAAGAGGAAAGAATTTCTCTTCAAAAGTAAGTTTTCTTAATTCGTAGAACGTAACCATCATCATTAGTTTTCTTCAAAAGCTTGACAAAAAAAAAAATTAAAAAAGAAGAATAGATAAGGATTAAAGGAAAAAATTAACTTTATCGTCTACTGACTTCATCTTTACTTTCGTCAGGTGGTGGAAAGGTTGGGGACTTGGTGACCACATTTCGATCGAAGAAGGCCCAGAGGAGATCCATTTCTTAATAGCTGCAGCTATGTATGATCCAAAATTTTCAGCTGCTCGGATAGGCTACACAAAATGCAATTGCTTGGAGAACGTCCTCAAAGAATGTTTTGAGAATCATGAATCCGTTCATGATTTGAGAATATTTTGTCAAGCAGCTCAAGAGTGAGTCAAACTTTTAACTTCTTGTACCCCTGATGAAGCATTGCATAAGTTGAAGAAGCTGATTGCACTTTAACTCTCTATGTCTGCAGATGGAATCCTTCACTTGCCAATTCTCTGCCTCCTACAATAAAGCTAGCATTCCAGGTTATGTATAATACATTCAATGAACTGGTAAAAGAAGCAAGCAATGCCCAAGGGAAGGACATGTTTTCCTACATACACAGCCTAGTAAGTTGCATACAATATATATATATATATATATATATATATATATATATATATATATATATAGTAGTAAAAACCTGCTGAATGTGTGACTTGTGTTGGCCAATTGTATTTCCAAATGGAGCTGGCAATGCAGGATAATGGTTTTTATTTGGCGTTTTGACAGAGATGGAAGCAACTTCAGGCATACTTGAAAAACAGAGAGATGAGGGAGGAGAAGCATTCAGAATTGTCAAAGCAATACATTGAGATCGAGAAAAGAGCCGCTGGTGTCACAATACGAGTGCTTCCCTCTATCTTTCTTCTCGGAGAGAGACTGCAAGGATATGATATCCAATGTTTGGACGACCGCTCAAGGTTTCATGACACGATGTCCTTGTACTTGACATTGATCAATGCTAAGAGCAATGAGGTAAGAGGAACTCTAAAACAGTGCTTGACATCTTTCATGCTTATAAACGTATATAATGCTCAGTTCCTTTTCCCCTTGTTTCAGATCATTCCAAATGAGGAAGTTGCTCGAGCGGTTGATTGCATAGCAAAAGAAGATGATTGCCTCGGGGATGTAGCAGAGTCTCAACTTTCTAAAGCACTTGATGATTCTTTTGAAGAACTGGTGTATGAGTACCTCAAACCCGGAAGAGTCCCACGCAATAGCCGGAGGTTGATGTTCGAGCATGGAAAGATAATGCAACATCCCTAAGTGCCAAAACCGATCCCGAAAAGCGAAAGGAGCTGATAAACACAATGGCATACTTGTCCACTCCAGTCTGATGCCATGCCATAGGATATGAACTAGGATGTGCAAACCGGGGATGTATAAAGGCTTCAAAGTATCACTGAAGTTGGTTAATAAGTCAATGTATCACTATATATGCACAACTTAAACCTTTCTAAATTATGACAGAACCATGTGTCGCTCAACAGTTAATAATTATGTTGAATGAACTTTGCTTGTCTATCAGACTTTGGAAAACCTTGGTCAGGAAATTTATCCTAATTCATATCGAGCTAGAGTTTCATCGGGTTCTCTTTGCGGTTAAGAAGTTAAGATAAAAGGAAACTCCGGGTGCAATTTCAATATAACTGTAATTTAGACAAATAAAACCATCAGAGTGCTAGAGCTTCCAATGTCCTGCATAAACTGAATGAAAGTGCCAAACTCGTAAAAGCGAAATTGATTGTTTTGGAGAATGTTTGTGAGGTGTTTTCTAAAAAGTTTTGCAGGATCCGAATTAGGATAGCAAAACGTTATATATCTATGCGAAGTTCAAAACAATTAAACTTCAAACACACAAAATGATTATCAACTATAAAAAGTGATTAACTTTGGACATAACGTCTATGCTATTAGAATAGAACAATAAAACACAACTGAAATTCTTAGATGAAATTTATAGTTGATAAGATTACATGTTATAATATTATATAGCTATTGATGAAATAGAAGAAAGACAATAGATTATAAGTCCGAACATCTAAATCCCAGTTTAACCCTTTTTTTATGCTATGCTTTTTGTTTGACGCTCGTGGAATCTTGATGTTTAAGCTAACGTAATTTAGTTGTGATGGTATTGAACATTCTTTGTATAACTTGTTTTGGAATAGTTTTGTATATTCCGTTAGCACTTTTTTTTTAATTTTTGAGATTATCGTGGACAGTGGCGGATTATGACATGATAGTCAGATAACATTTATAACATCTACTTAGAAGCATCTTTTGGAAAAATATTCAATATCAAAGTTATAAATCTCATCAAAATCTACAACTTTTATATTAAAAATATTTTTAAATAATTATTTTGAGGTGTCCAAGATAGCAGGTAGAACGTGGGACTGATTCGGAGGGTTGAAACAATAGAGGGGCTGATTTGCAAATTCACCCAAAAAAAAAAAAAAAAAAAAAAACTGGCTCCAAGTGGGTTGAACTCACGACCTATGCCACCGTGTGTACCTTCGTTACTGCTGCAACACGTTCGCCCAAACGAAAACTATCGCGGATATCTGGTAGTTATTTATTCTATACAAACATATATATATACTATATTCCATCTCGAAAGCAAGGTAGTAAATTGATCACCATGCTTCTATACTGGATACGCCCATGATTGTGGGAAACTCTACCCGTAGTAGCAAATAAACCCACTAGTGGTACGGATCTATATTCCACCAACTAAAGAGTCACAACGTTTCGATCTGTATGGGCTCGAAGGTCCGTGCTATCCTCTACATGGAACAAAGGGGATAAATCCTCCCTATCCTTGCAGATAACTTGCGGGATTCGAACATGAGACTTCCACTTCATGTGACGTTCGTAAAAACATAAGATATTAATTGAATTTTTGAATTAACTTCGGGTATTTTACAAGCTATGTATTAGCTTTAAATTGATTTGTGGAGCTAGATTGAATGTTGGACTGTTTTGGACAAGAGTTTTATTTTTGTGGTGTTCCTGGCCAATTCGGGCCCAATTTGGGCTGAGCCCAACTGGCCGAGCCCACGGACTCGAGCGAGATAGTGGTGTTGGGTTATCGGGGTCGAAAAACACATCAGATACGCAGCGAAAATTTAAAATTTTAAAAACACAATCCCCGTGTACCTGAATACAGGATCACATTGGTATGCTATAATAATCGAAATTCATACATCACATGTAAAACAAGCATGATAATTAAAATTAATCTAATTAATTTTAACGCGATCCTATCATGCTTCTAACGCGGTACGAGTTAATCGAAATACGGTAGGTCGAACACGCCACGTAACGATCCTCAGATTCTGATGAATTGAGCCGCGAAATTACCCGGCCTCTAATGCTAGTCCACACTGAGACGCTCACGAAACCGAAATCCGATTTAATCGAATTAAAACCGGATTTGGGCCTTTGGATCGGATCCAATTTAGGCCTGCTATGAATAGTATCTTCTTCCTCCCTCCCTTGTTGCAGCCGACCCTACCGATCAACCGCCGTCAACTGTTGGCCGCACGATCTCCGATCTCCAACTGGCTGCCGTCTCCTCAACTCGCCGGAATGGACCCCGCCGTCGAAGGAGGTCTCCGCGGTTGGTGAGGTGCAACTGTTGCACTCGAGAACGATGCACCATTGATGCCGCCGGTAGTCGATGTCGTCACCGTTGGCTGGCTGAGGCAATGGAGCTTTGGCGACCAGATGAGACGCTAGAGCAGACGGCCAAGAGCTTCGCTGTTGATTGAAGCTTCGGTTTGGAAGCTCGCCGTCGTCTCCCTCTCTCGCCGACGTCGCACGTCGGAAGGGGAGATGGTGGAGGCGGGCGGCCGGACGTGGAGGAGATGTTCACCGTGCTAGCGGCGTAGGTTTTCTCCTCGCTCGTGTCGGCACCGAAATTCTCTTCTTCATACGCTGCGAAGAAGAAAACTGTACATCCTTATATACAGCTTCATGTATTGCACATTAAATCCGCTTATTTGTTATTTTGCAAAAAATGCCCTTATGCATTTTGCAAAAACCTCGGTCAAACATTTTGGAAGTGGCAAAAGCAGCCCCTCGTGTACAAATTTTCGGTATTTTGCGATCGCATCTCATTTGCATGTGACGTATTAGGTTCAGTACCATGCCGGCAGTGAGTAAATACTTAATTCAACTAATTAACAAATAAGTATTTCAACCAATTAATTATATTTATTCACATATCATGGTTGACGTCTAGCAACGTGCCATGACCACCCGTGTGGTATGAATATTAATATTCATCACTTGAAACCTTTATGTGAATAGTTCCCATGCCCTATAATCCTTCTGTTCCTTTCTAATATCCCGAATGAGCTTAGAGTATGGATATATATCAAACTCTAATGTTGCTCAAACATATGTATCTGTCTTAATGTACTTGCTCCTCTGTGACATTAAGAACATTTCCTAATTCACATCGTACCTCGGCTAAGAATTTTCTGAGCTAGTTCTATTCAAAGACATATAGGATGTTCTCCTCCTTATAGGAGGTGACAGATTCTCTATTGGTTATCATCTATCTTCATGT
Organism: Xerophyta viscosa; assembly: GCA_002076135.1. Classification (NCBI taxonomy): domain Eukaryota; kingdom Viridiplantae; phylum Streptophyta; class Magnoliopsida; order Pandanales; family Velloziaceae; genus Xerophyta; species Xerophyta viscosa. The sequence goes on from MJHO01000154.1 coordinate 219,231, forward strand.
ACTATTATTTATACCCGGATGGTTCCCTTGTACAGCTGAGCCATACTTGAAAACACACTAAGGCATAAATCATATACACATAAGATACTATGATAATCTCAAGTCTGAGGATCAAATCATAACTATCACACTGAAGAATTACCATTGACAGACTCCATTGGTATTCTTCGAGTAAGTCAGTTCAGTGAACTCATTCATCCAATGAGCACTTACATACTTGCTTCAGTGTCGACTACACGCATAGTAATGAGATCACTACTCTCATCGTATGAGCAAGCAAGCTGTGTATTAGTCTTTCTGGTGACATTGAGCCCCTACTCAATGTACCTATGACTAAGAACATTCTGGATTGAGGTTTATAAGACATTATGTCTCATTATCATGATCAACTATCATGATTCTAATTATGTTGCCTTAATCCTTAGGTTTTATCACATACATTCACAAAACATATAAACATGATGATGCGATAAATAAACAAATAACCATAATCAAGTAAACCAAAAGAGTTTATTACAAAAATATGTTCGCCAAAATATCTAATATTATTAGATTTTAGGGCATTTATAATAGGGTTAAACCCTAGTAAAACCATATATGGAATGCTCCCCGTAAAGCACACGAGAAGGACCTAAAACAGGAACTACCCAACATTTGTCCGTTAGTCAACGGACAGCGACATCCATGCCGGAACATTATTGAGCAGCCTGGTGACACGAGTAGCACGCCGTGCTAAATACTTGGTGGAGTTTGATGACAATAATACCCTCCTTAGAGGACACGTGGAGCGCTACAGAGGCTTGACAGTTAATTAATTACCATAATACCCCCTTAATCTTTCTATAAATCCCCCACTTGTACTCCTAGAATAGGGGGAAGCGAATTAAGCATACACGGTATACTACTTGTATCAGATACAAACTACATAGTAAATTTCTAGAGGCCTCGTTTCTCTCCGTAGTTTTTTACCCTTGATTAAGGGTTTTCCACGTTAAAAAGGATCTTGCTAATCCGTGTATCTGACTATAATCTATCCCGCATTCCATAGCTACGAGCTCCTCTTCGTGACAAGAAGATACATAGAAAGTTAACATAGTGTACATCATCCCAATCCTGGTGAGGAGAAACACTACACAACGTAAACCTTTCCGATTCGTTCGACATGGTGAACACTCGAAGCCAACCAGCCCGTCAATCGACCTCTCGAGCGCGTCCAACAACCGACGCTTCAACACCAACTCAACTCCCGTACCCGCCTGTACAAACGCCTAAAGGCGCTGGACCATCTCGTGTCCCCGAGGCACACCCATCTCACTCTTTGGATGCCTACCAAGCCGCACAGATCAAAATCCTAACCAACCCATTGGTCCAACAAGTAATACAGGAAATTGTACGAGTAGCTTTACGAGAACAAAACATAACCGCCGTCGTATCACAACAAGCTCAAAGTCGTCAGTTAGGACGAGCTCCAGCACGCCGTTGTGCCACAAGGGAAAATAGTAGGAGGGAGTCTGCTTTCGACAGACTCGGACCTGCTAACCCTACACCACGACAAGAGCCCGCTCGTTCGATCGGCCCAGTCGCTCAACGATTACCGCATCAACACCAGCGTCCTACAAGAGACCCCCCTAGAATAAACCAGGCAGACCCTCACGGTCAAGACCCGAGGCGACGAGAATCGCACCAAGAACGACGACTCTCCGACATTCAAGTCAGGATGAGCACGGCGACGAAGTAAGCTCTAGAAGATCTAGAGAAATGAGACTTCAAGAGTTACGGCGTACGCAACAACAGGAAGCCGTTCCGGCTCTCCCCGCTCCTCCGACTATCAAAAAATGTTTCAACAGTTCATTTACGGGAGTCGATCAATTCTCACCATTCTCGGAGGAGATAGTGGCGTCCCCGTACCCCGTGGGTTATACCGCGCCAAAAATCAATCGATACGACGGCACCACGGATCCTACACATTACATCCGTCATTTCGTTCGGGCAATGAAGGCATAACCGTGTGACGAAATGCTGTATTGCAACGTCCTCCCAACATTGTTCGAAGGTCACGCTTAACCTGGTTCAACCAATTACCCGTGAGATGCATAGCGAAGTGGGATCAGTTTGTGGACATGATTGTCTCAAGGTTTTTCTCCAGCACTCATTTCCAAATAATGAACATCAAACAAGAACCCAACGAAACCTTGATGAGCTACTACAATCGGTTTACCGAAGAGCAAATCAAACTGGGGATAACAAGCAACGACCTCGTCGTAACGGCTCTGAAAATTGGCATCGCAGAACAGCAACTAGCTACGAATTCCACCGCAACACTCCTAAAACCGCGGAAGAAGCCCTTAAAAGATTACAGGATTGCGCCTCGGCAGAAGAAGTACTAATAAACCGTGGGACCATCAAGGGGAAACACACTATAACTAAACCTTCTCCCATCGTTGTGAGCTTGGGACAAGGCACCTCTTCGGGAGGGGGAAGGGCCCAAGATAACCCCAATCAAGATGGCCAAAAAAAAAGGAAGAATCCAAGCAATAGCAGAGCCCCCCAAATTAACCCCAATTAAGCGGCGTAGGTTTTCACCTCGCTCGTGTCGGCTCCGAAATTCTCTTCTTCGACGCTGCGAAGAAGAAAACTGTACATCCTTATATACAGCTTCATGTATTGCACATTAAATCCGCTTATTTGTTATTTTGCAGAAAATGCCCTTATGCATTTTGCAAAAACCTCGGTCAAACATTTTGGAAGTGGCAAAAGCAGCCCCTCGTGTACAAATTTTCGGTTTTTTGCGATCGCATCTCATTTGCGTGTGACGTATTAGGTTCAGTACCATGCCGGCAGTGAGTAAATACTTAATTCAACTAATTAACAAATAAGTATTTCAACCAATTAATTATATTTATACACATATCATGGTTGACGTCTAGCAATGTGCTATGACCACCCGTGTGGTATGAATATTAATATTCATCACTTTTGAAACCTTTATGTGAATAGTTCCCATGCCCTATAATCCTTCTGTTCCTTTCTAATATCCCGAATGAGCTTAGAGTATGGATATATATCAAACTCTAATGTTGCTCAAACATATGTATCTGTCTTAATGTACTTGCTCCTCTGTGACATTAAGAACATTTCCTAATTCACATCGTACCTCGGCTAAGAATTTTCTGAGCTAGTTCTATTCAAAGACATATAGGATGTTCTCCTCCTTATAGGAGGTGACAGATTCTCTATTGGTTATCATCTATCTTCATGTGCTATTATTTATACCCGGATGGTTCCCTTGTACAGCTGAGCCATACTTGAAAACACACTAAGGCATAAATCATATACACATAAGATACTATGATAATCTCAAGTCTGAGGATCAAAGCATAACTATCACACTGAAGAATTACCATTGACAGACTCCATTGGTATTCTTCGAGTAAGTCAGTTCAGTGAACTCATTCATCCAATGAGCACTTACATACTTGCTTCAGTGTCGACTACACATAGTAATGAGATCACTACTCTTATCGTATGAGCAAGCAAGCTGTGTATTAGTCTTTTTGGTGACATTGAGCCCCTACTCAATGTACCTATGACTAAGAACATTCTGGATTGAGGTTTATAAGACATTAGGTCTCATTATCATGATCAACTATCATGATTCTAATTCTGTTGCCTTAATCATTGGGTTTTATCACATACATTCACAAAACATATAAACATGATGATGCGATAAATAAACAAATAGCCATAATCAAATAAACCAAAAGAGTTTATTACAAAAAAATGTTCGCCAAAATATCTAATATTATTGAATTTTATGGCATTTATCCTTTTAAGTGGCGGATTACGACAGGATAATCAGAATAACATTTATAACATCTACTTAGAAGCATGGTTTGGAAAACTATTCAATATCAAAGTTATAAATCTTATCAAAATCTACAACTATTATATTAAAAGTTTTTTTTAAAAAAAATATTTTTAAATAAATATTTTGAGGTGTCCAAGATAGAAGGTAGAATGTGGGACTGATTCGGAGGGTTGAAACAATAGAGGGGCTGATTTGCAAATTCACCCAAAATTTAAAAAAAAAAAAAAAAAAAAAAAAAAAAAAACTGGCTCCAAGTGGGTTGAACTCACGACCTATGCCACCGTGTGTACCTTCGTTACTGCTGCAACACGTTCGCCCAAACGAAAACTATCGCGGATATCTAGTAGTTATTTATTCTATACAAACATATATATATATACTATATTCCATCTCGAAAGCAAGGTAGTAAATTGATTACCATGCTTCTATACTGGATACGCCCATAATTGTGGGAAACTCTACCCGTAGTAGCAAATAAACCCACTAGTGGTACGGATCTATATTCCACCAACTAAAGAGTCACAACCTTTCGATCTGCATGGGCTCGAAGGTCCGTGCTATCCTCTACATGGAACAAAGGGGATAAATCCTCCATATCCTTGCAGATAACTTGCGGGATTCGAATATGAGATTTCCACTTCATGTGACATTCGTACAAACATAAGATATTAATTGAATTTTTGAATTAACTTCGGGTATTTTAAAAGCTATGTATTAGCTTTAAATTGATTTGTGGAGCTGGATTGAATTTTGGACTATTTTGGACAAGAGTTTTATTTTTGTGGTGTTCCGAGCCACTTCGGGCCCAATTTGGGCTGAGACCAGCTGGCCGAGCCCACGGACTCGAGTGAGTCAGCTAAATCGACTCAAGCCCGAGTCTGGTTGGGCACCCCTGTCTCATTCTCCTTCTCTCTCTCTCTCTCTCTCTCTCTCTCTCTCTCTCTCTCTCTCTCTCTCTCTCTCTCTCTCTCTCTCTCTCTCTCTCTCTCCCAGTCGCTCGCCGCCAGCCGCTGTGGCTCGCGCTGCCGTCATCCGCGATGCCGTCGCTGTGCCCTTACCACCTCGATGTTGATCCCCCGCAATCCGTTCACATAACTGATTTAGTTTGTATGTCATTTAGCTCCTTTTAACTCTAGGATAAGTGAGTTATGGAATATGGACACCTTAACGGATTATATAATAGATGACATATGTTAGAACCGATGTTTTGGTCTTGGCATGAGCATCAGTAGTTGACCTTATATTGTGTATATATATGATCCAGGTGGATCTTGGGTCAATGTATGTGCAGAGCTAGGCGGGTTTGGGTCGCTGACGCTGGCTAGGTGCAGGCATGAGCGCAGGTGCAGGCTGGGCGCGGGCACAAGCACAGATATAGATGTGGCATGCGTTTGTGCGAAAGGCCAACAAGCGGGCGCACAGGCGCGCGGAAGGACAACAGAGCGCAGGAGTTAACAAGACGAAATCTTCTAATGCACTAACTCTTGATATTACTTGGGTACTATTTTCTAACAACAATCCATTAGCACATACTAGACCTGGACTGCGGTTAGGAAGCAAACTTCCTACCTAGTGTGCGCCCGAGCTAGGTGTGAAGTATTGGCACCATATCCTATGGGTGAAAACGAGCCGCGCTGTTCACAAGTAGCTCAGACTCGAAGTCGTTTTAACTCTGCTCGACCTCGAGTCTTGCCAAGCTCGAGCAATTTCGAGTACGAATTCAAACTCGAATAATTAAATGAGCCGAGCCTGAGAATCATGTTACTCAGCTAGTTTGACTTGCAAGCCTAAACAAACTTTTCTATTTTATTTAATTTTTTACAATAAGATTATTAAAGTATGTTCGAGTTGGATGTCTACTCAAGCTTGGCCTAATTCATGCAATCGAGCCATTCTCGAGTCGTGCTCAACTCGATTCGACTCAAAATTGGCTCAGTTGATACAGTCGAGCCAAGTTCGGGCTTGAAATTTTTCTAGTCAAGTCAAATTCATGCTCAGCCTCTAAAGCTCTTCGAGTTCGAGTTTAAACTAAATCAATCGAGCTGAGTTTGAAGTTAGTGGTACTCGAATCAAATTCTGCTTATTTTCATCCCTATCATATCTAGCCAACACATTAGCAATTTCAGCTGAAAACTCACAAAAATTATCCGTTCTCCATTTCATGGCCATCTGTAAAGTTCGAACCTGCGACATTTGCTTTATGAAAACACACACCACTGCTACGTATGTTTCTAGTATATTATTGTTGTACACTAACATGTTATAGTTTTGAAAATAATTTAGCTCATTGTAAATTAGTTTATTACATCTATTTTTATTGTTGTCTCTTTGTGGAGCAAAAATTAGATATTAAAACTCGAGTCAACCTTATTCGAGCTTTAAATTTATCACACACTATCGATCTTTTTGGTACAATGAACTCTTGTCGAATAAATTAAAGTCCAGCTTAACTAGTTTTAGGCTCATTTATGTAAGCATCAGGGTTTTATAATCAAGCTTTTTAATTTAATAATTATTTATCAAGAGAATTATTCACTTAAAAGACTTAAAACAATACTACTATTTCGGTGTATGGTTGAGATTAAGCATGAAAGAATAATGAAGACGATCGTAGGTGATGAACGAATGGAGTTTGGGTTGGATAGAGAAGCCGAGAGATGCCAACTATTGTTCGACATGAAAGATGACAAAAGAAATGACAAAAACAATAGTTGAGAGATACAAACTATTGTTCGACATGAAAGATGGCGCAAAACCAAAAAAAAAAAAGAAGAAAAGAAAAGAAAATATCCAAGGAATCCAATAGATTCTTAACCTGAATTTGGGCCACCTTTGAGCCCAACATGACTATTACCTTCAAAAAATCTTAAATTGACTTAGCTGGGCAAAACCCTTTAGCTGGCGTACAACACACTCTCCATCCAAGCTTACCAGCACATCATGTCTCCCTGATCAAGCCACGTGTTCTATTTTATACGTGTCACGCTATGATTGGCTGTATGACTCCATTCCAACGGAGAAGTCTCGTAATTATTATCAAAAGAACTCTCGCCATTTAAAATGCCCAGAGACTCCGTTACATTTCCCTCCCACTCTCGAACTATCGCTGTTCCATCGTCTTTCTCGCCGGCGACGATCGGCGGAGCTCGACAAGCACCGTAACTCCGGTCATCTCTACTCCTTTAATGGCAGAACTCCTTTCCGTCCACTGACAACAGTTTCGATGCTATTACGCTCGTCAATAATGAGATCTTTGCCGTTGATCTTGGTTGTAATCTCTCTCCTCGCTATCTCGCTTTCTCCAACGAGTGACGCCGCTGTTGCGAGCATCGATATCGGCTCGGAATGGCTTAAAGTCGCCGTAGTCAACCTGAAGCCCGGCCAACCTCCGATCTCGATCGCGATCAATGAGATGTCGAAGCGCAAATCCCCAGCCCTCGTTGCGTTCCACTCAGGATCCCGACTTCTCTCCGAAGAAGCCGCCGGTATCACCGCCAGATTCCCTGATAAAGTCTACTCCCTCGCCCGTGACATGCTTTCTAAACCCTTCAACTATACCAAATCCCTAGTCGATTCCCTCTACCTTCCATTCGATCTTCTAGAAGATTCTAGAGGCTGTGCCGCTATACGTGCTGATGACGGGACGGTTTACACGGCAGAGGAGCTGCTGGCAATGGTGTTGAGTTATGGAATGAATCTAGCTAGCTCGCACGTGCGGGGGCACGTGAAAGACGCGGTGATCACCGTGCCGGCTTATTTTGGGCAGGCAGAGCGGAGGGCAGTGTTGCAGGCAGGTGAACTAGCTGGGATTAATGTTTTATCACTGATTAATGAGCATTCAGGAGCCGCACTGCAGTATGGGATTGATAAGGATTTTTCCAATGAATCGAGGCATGTTATCTTTTATGATATGGGTTCAGGGAGCACTTATGCTGCATTGGTTTACTTCTCGGCCTATAATGCTAAGGTGTTCGGGAAAACCGTCTCAATCAATCAGTTCCAGGTATGAACCTGATGTTCTTTGTTGATACTGCAGTTGTTTATGACATTGAAATTATAGCATATCACTTAATTGAGTGATTTCTTATATGGTAGTGGCATAGTCCTTTCTGGATAATCAGTTTTTTATGGTTGATATTTTTGCCTAACAAGCTTACCCCCCCTTCAGGTCAAAGATGTAAGATGGAGTACAAAACTTGGAGGACAGAGCATGGATATTAAACTGGTAGAGTACTTTGCTGATGAATTCAACAAGAAAATAGGAACTGGTATTGATATCAGGAATTCCCCCAAGGCAATGGCTAAATTGAAGAAACAAGTCAGACGGCCTAAAGAAATTTTAAGTGCAAATATTATGGCTCCAATATCAGTTGAATCTCTTTATGATGATATTGATTTCAGGTAGTAAATTGTTAGCCTTCCAAAGTTATTGTAGAAGAGTCTTAACCTTTTTTTTTTGTGTGTGTGAAATTTGTCTAGATGGCATGCTGTCCAACCTTACTTATTTAATGGGCAATTTTGGCGAATCGGGCCCCTCCTTAATCCTTATTTGGCAAACAGCGCCCCCCTCTTCAATTTTAAGTGAATCGCGCCCCTTTGTGCTGTGAAATGACCAAAATGCCCTCGCCTTCTTTTTACCCCGCGTTCTCTAAAACCGCTCACTGTTCGCTGTCGCGTCACCGTCGCGTCGACCGACTTCCCGCCCATCTCTCCCGCTTTTTCTACGGTGTTTTAATCCAGTCCGCGCTTATTCATCGTCTCTATTACCAAGCTCGCGCGTCTCTTTCTTCCTCTGCTAGTAAAGCTCCAAAAATGTCGGCGGATAACAACTCTCATTTCACTCATCGAATTAGGCAGATTCCATCCTCTTGCATCTCTCCATTTTCACCATCCTTTAGATTATTAGAAGACGACGATCTCGACTCCGAGAACTTCCCATGTGAGCCTACGCAGGCGACTGAAATGCGCGCAGCAGAAGACACTGATGACGAAGAAATGGCGCAACGGGAGATACAGCAAGAAGTCGAAGAATATGATCCTGATGATAGTTTGTATATGGCGTATGATGCGTTTCGGACAGAAAACGCAAGTGAAATCCGACATATCCTTCAAAACACCACCGACGATCATGGAAACGCAAGCGAGCTGGACACCTATACCCTCAACTCAACATTCAGAGGTGGTGTTCCTCCTCTTGAAGACGAAGACGACGACGATCTGCCAAATCTTATGATTGGACAACTATTCTGTAGTCGAGAAAAATTCAAGCAATTCCTTCAACTGCATGCACTCAGAGAGCATTTCGAAACAAAACCTGTGAAAACCAGAGCTGAAAAAATCGTCGTCAAATGCCGAAAAGACGAATGCAACTGGAGATGTGGAGGAAGAAAAGTTAGAGGAACAGAGGAGTTCATAGTGACAAATCTTGTGGATAAACATACATGCGGACCACTCATTGAACGTAAACACAAGCAGTGCAGCAGCAAGTTGATAGCTTGTAAGTAAATATTAAATCAATATTATTTTTCTACAATTTAAACATCTATATACATGTGTTCGCAGGTGTTCGCACCTGTTCGTAGGTGTTCGCATGTGTTCGCACCTGTTCGCAGGTGTTCGCACCTGTTCGCAGGTGTTCGCGGGTGTTCGCAGGTATTCGCAGGTGTTCGCACCTGTTCGCAGGTGTTCGCACCTGTTCGCGAACACCCGCGAACACCCGCGAACACCCGCGAACACCGATGAACAAAGATTTTTATCATTCTTATTTTATTTATTGTATAAAAGGATAATACGTGCTTAATACACTACAGCGGAAATTGTTGATCAATTACGTGAAGATGAAGATTATACGCCAAAAATGATAATGACAGATATTCGAAGTAAGTACGGTTACGAGTGCTCGTATTGGCTGGCTTATAAGGGAAAAGAAAGAGCACTTGAACACATTCGTGAAAACTTTGAAGATTCTTTTAATGACTTAAGACCACTAATGAGGGAAATAAGATTGCTGGATATTGACAACGACGTTGCTTTGAAATGCATAGGACTGCGCTTTCACAGGTTCTATTGGTCTTTCGGAGCGTGCAAAAGATCTTTCCGGCAGTACATTCCGCCAGTCATCGGTGTCGACGGTTGTCATCTTCGGGGTAAATACCCCGGCTGCTTGATGATGGCAACAGCGGTAGACGGTAACAACCATTTACTTCCTCTTGCATTCGCTGTTGTTGAAATTGAAAGAAGGACACATGGAAGTGGTTCCTAGAATTGCTAAGGGAATCGATCGGATACATTGCCCAGCCACCTGTGATTATTACAGATAGGATGCGCGGACTTGTATCTAAAGATGGCGATGTTGTTGAAGAGGTTTTTCCAGAATGCTATCATTCTTACTGCATGGTTCATATGTCCAAAAATCTTGTTGGAAAAACGAATGACAGGATAGCAGCTAAATTATTCTGGGTTGCTGCAAGAGCTCGAACAGAGGGGCATTTCCAGCAAGTGATGTGCAAGATTTTAAAGGAACACGATGAATCCTATAAATTCATTAATGACATTCCTAAAGAAAAATGGGCAAATGCTTACTTCCCTACCAAAAGGTAAGACTTTATTGTATGTCAACGTTTTTACTTATGCGTCCCGCAGGTGTTCGCGGTGTTCGCGGTGTTCGCAGCTGTTCGCAGCTGTTCGCGGGTGATCGCGAACACCTGCGAACAGCCGCGAACACCTGCGAACACTCGCGAACACACGCGTACACCAGCGAATTCCTTCTTTTCTAAAACTTCATCATTGATTGTGTTCATAGGTATGGGATGTTAAGCACTAACTGTGCCGAGAGCATGAACTCCGTAATGAAGAAATGCCGCAGTCTGCCAATTTGCAAACTTGTCGAGGCAACAAGAAAAAAGTGCTCAGAGTATTTCTACAAACGCAGAATAGCTTATTCATCATGGAATACAGAACTAACCTCAAGAAAGCAAGAGTTATTCGAGAAAAATCTTAAACGATCGAAGTTTCTTTCCCTACAGAGGGCTTCCGATGTAGAATTTTAAGTTGAGGATGAATATAGTTGCAACGTGGTTAACCTGCACAACTGGACTTGCTCATGCAGGGACTGGGACGTCATCGGACTGCCTTGTCGTCACTCCCTCGTCGCTATTTCATCGGCACAATTAAATCCATACGAATATTGTGATGTATTTTTTAAGACCTCTAATTACCGTTCCGCTTACAGTGGAGTTATACGACCAATGAGAGGAAGTGAGCACTGGATACGATACGAAACAGATGAACCCATAATGCCACCTGCTGCAGTGCTTCAGGCCGGGAGAAGGAGAAAGGCAAGAATAGAGTCAACGGACTTTGGGAAATTGAAACGCAAATGTACTAGATGCCACAAGTTAGGTCACAACAAGCGTTCTTGCCGATATCCTCCTGTATCGAGTGTGGGACATTAAGAACATGCAAGTTACTTTTGATGGATGTATTTACATTTTGGAAAATGTAAAAGTGAATTTTTTTTTTTAAAGTTATGAGAAATGATGAGAGAATGTTCGCCGTGTTCGCAGCATGTATGCATGTGTCTGTATGGGCGTCACAATGTGTTCTGGGTTATCGTTTGCAGGTGTTCGCAGGTGTTCGCGGGTGATATCGGGTGTTCGCAGGTGTCCCCAGGTGTTCGCGGGTCATTGTTCGCAGGTGTTCGCGTGTGATATCGGGTGTTCGCAGCTGTTCGCAGGTGTTCGCGGGTAGTTCGTAGGTGTTCGCAGGTGTTCGCGGGTCATCGTTCGCAGGTGTTCGCGGGTCATAGCTCGCAGGTGTTCGCGAACAGCCGCCAACAACTGCGAACACCTACGAACTACCCGCGAACACCTGCGAACACCCGCGAACACCTACGAACTACCTGCGAACACCTGCGAACACCCGATAACGATAACCTAAATTTATATTTCAAGGCCTTCGTACTCAATTTTGTAAATGATTTAATTGAATTTATTATAATTACAAATCAATAATATTACAAATGTTTTGAAACTATAGGTTTGATAGAGCGTCTAATCTGCTGTTTTTGTCTAGTAACAATTTTGCTGCTACCTTTCCGCGATATCTTTTCGCCTCAATTGGATCCCATGTCAACTGACGGGAGGATTGTAGGTAGTCCATGTACATGAGAATAATTATTCCACAATCCGTCCTACGGAAATTGAAGAAGGAGAAATGTTATTGTTTGAATGCTTAAAAAAAAGTAGTAGATAAAGAAAATAAATGGTAAAGTATTATAAAGAAGAAAATAAACTGTTGAGCTTACCCATGCTGCATAGGTATATTTTTCATTTCGGTGATCCTCCAGGAGAGCCTGCTGGCCGGGAAAATGTCGGGTAGCGACTTTTTCAAGAAAAAAGTCAACTTTTGAAAAGCCTTCCTCCTGCCCGATGTTATTCGCAGGGAATTGTAGTGGAGGAACTTTTCTTCATGCATATCTATACACATTAAATACCAGTGTTCATCTGTACAAATAGGTATGAATATATATCTACACTTTTGGACAGACTCACGAATATGCTGAAGCTCCGCGGTCACAGTAAAATTATCTTTGCCATATTGTGTTGCCGACTGTAATAAATTTAAGAGAAAACAAAAGCATTAGAAATACATAACAAGTACAAACAAATTAAAATTTCCAAGGTGTGAGCGATAATACTTCGAAAAGTGAAGTGCAAAATATACATTTGACAAAAATTTGAGGATACTCAAGTTGGCGTTTCTTTAGGAAAAAAGTATATGCGTCTATTATTTCGTCGCCAACATAAGCAGAGCCGCATAGTACTCTGTACAACTCTATGACTACCACTGATGTTTGCTCAGCGGCCCAGATTATGGACCTACAACTGAACAGAATGATACAAAGACGATGAATAAGTGTTCTTCGTAAAACTTGAATGTAATAAAAACCTGATTTCGTGAATATTACAACTTATCGAGTGGCAGCTTTAGCAAGCTCTCCACGGCCTCGACCTCGTATTCTTCTAGCAAACCCTTACCAACATGAGACTTGAAAAAGGGGGGGAAAAAAAGGAACATACATCAGAAAAAATATTTCAAAAATTAAAAATTAAAAAAATTTTGGTGTTCGCTGGTGTTCGTGGGTGTGCGTACAACCGCCAACACCGGCGAACACCCGCGAACACATACGATTCATACGAACACCAGAAAATCTGCAAAGTAGATGTACACAGGTGTTCGCGGGTGTTCGTAGGTGTTCGCAGGTGTTTTCGGGTGTTCGCAGGTGTTCGCAGGTGTTCGCCGGTGTTCGCAGCTTTTGCTGCGAACACCCGCGAACACCCGCTAACACCTACGCGAAAACGGATGTTTACCAACGAACAAATGACAACACCTGCAAACCACTTTTTCACAGACGTTCACAGGTGTTCTCGGGTGTTCGCCGGTGTTCGCAGGTGTTTGCAGTTGTTCGCAGGTGATCTAGGGTGTACGCGGTGTAACTGTGAACACACACGAGCACTCGTAACACCTGAGAACACCTGCGAACACCCGCGACCACTTGTACTCAGGTGTTCGCCGGTGTTCGCGCAGGTATTCGCGCTGTTCGTAGGTGTTCGCAGGTGTTCGCATGTCAAATTAGAACCCGCGAACACCTACGAACACCTACGAACACCTGCGAACACTTGCTAATATGTGCGAATGGCTGCGAATTTAACATACCAACTTAACAACGTCTACAATACGTTGTTCTTCCTCGCTTAGTTTTGTGAACGATGGAGCAGGCTTTCTCTCGTCGATCGTTATCATCTCTTTTTCAGACTGTCCATTCTTCACATCATTTTTAGGCAAATGAGGGACCTCCGATTTTTCCTCCCCCATCTGCGTATTGATGGCTTCCACAACACTCATAATATCTTCGTTTGCTGATTGCGATTCTGCGACTACAACCTTTGCAGAACCTTGAGAAGGAATGTCTTCTTTTTTCTCTTCTTTCTTTCCCATGACCACCTCCACAGACCCAGCTCCTGGAGCAATATCTGCTTTTCTATCCTCCGATTCTTTCTCCTTAATGATCACCCCAGCTGATTCTGCTGCTGGAGGTAGCGAAGAAGATAGAGGAGCGATATCTGCTCCACTTGCTACTGAACCTGTAGGTAGAGGAGCGATATCTGCTCCCGTTGCTTCTGAAGCTGTAGGTAGAAGAGGGATATCTGCTCCCGCTGCCTAAAGCTGTAGGTAGAGGAGCGATATCTGCTCCCGTTGCTTCTGAAGCTGTAGGTAGAAGAGGGATATCTGCTCCCGCTGCTGCTAAAGCTGTAGTAAGGAGCGATATCTGCTCCCGTTGCTCCTGAAGCGGTAGGTAGGGGAACGATATCTGCTCCCGTTGCTTCTGAAGCAGTAGAGGAATGCAAATCAGCTCTATAGCTAATTACATAGTTATCTTCTTCCGATTGGCTGGCATCCTCACTTTCCTGTCTCAAGCGGTGTAACAGCTTAGCAACTCCAGCTGTTCTCGTCGTTCTGGGTTTCTTTCGACATAGCAACTCTGGGTTTGAGCGAGGATCGACCAGCATGACGCCATCTCTCTTTCGCGTCTGATACGGTTGGCTGCGGCGAGCTGGGTACCTAGGTCGCCGACTGCGCTCCTTCTTATTATCTTCTTGAGTTTCTGAATGCGACTTAGGATCGGCAATTGTTACTTTGCGAGATGACGCAGGAGTTGTTTTCGCGCTGCTGCGAGGTGGAATAAGATTTCCTTCAACTACTTTCTCCAGCAGCGTCCTAATTCTTTCGACCTCCGTCTTCACATTTACAACCTTGGTCTTCACTTCATCTACAGATTTTTCGAGCATTGCGACTCGCAGTAACAGTTTTGCAGTCATGATTGTTTGATCAGAGAATTTGCCACGCTGGGACCCCTTTCTTTGACGCGGAGGTGGCTTTTCGGGAGACTCTTCACCAGACCCAGCGTGATCTTTTGGCTGGGATCTCTTTCTTTGACGCGGAGGTGGCTTTTCGGGAGACTCTTCACGAGACCCGGCGTGATCTTTTGACTGGGATCTCTTTCTCTGACGTGGAGGTGGCTTTTTGGGAGACTCTTCACCAGACCCAGCGTGATCCTTTGGCTGGAATCCTTCCGATTGCCTTTCCTCTTCAACTTCGACTTTGTTTTCCGTCCCCATGAGGAGAGGAACAGCAACATCTACTTTCACAACAAAAGATCCTGGTATCAGCCTTTGCTCTTCTTCGGTCAAGACAACATCAGTGCGGAATGATTGGCTGGAGAGAAGCTTAAATTCCTTTTCAGCATTCTTAGCGGTTGTATCTCGCACTCCACTCCATTTATAAAGACGAGGAGAAGCATTCGGCCTTGAAGGAGTCATAGATATCAACCTCTCGTAAAACCAAGCCTATAAACAATGTGCTTTCAAAACATGTTAAAAGGAATAAAG
The DNA here is from genome assembly GCA_002076135.1 of Xerophyta viscosa. Classification (NCBI taxonomy): domain Eukaryota; kingdom Viridiplantae; phylum Streptophyta; class Magnoliopsida; order Pandanales; family Velloziaceae; genus Xerophyta; species Xerophyta viscosa. Next base: position 234,549 of record MJHO01000154.1, read on the forward strand.
GTATGAATGATATAGTGTACACGGATGTTCGCATGGTGTGCGCCGGTGTTCTCGCAGGTGTTCGCGCTGTTCGTAGGTGTTCGCATATGTTCGCGGGTTCTAATTTGACCTGCGAACACCTTGCGAACACCTGCGAACACCTGCGAACACCTACGAACACGGGCGAACAGCGCGAACACCTGCGAGAACACCGGCGAACACCTGAGTACAAGTGGTCGCGGGTGTTCGCAGGTGTTCGCGTATGTTCGCGGGTGATCGCGTCTGTTCGCGGGTTCTAATTTGACCTGCGAACACCTGGGAACACCTACGAACACGGGCGAACAGCGCGAACACCTGCAAGAACACCGGCGAACACCTGAGTACAAGTGGTCGCGGGTGTTCGCAGGTGTTCTCAGGTGTTACGAGTGCTCGTGTGTGTTCACAGTTACACCGCGTACACCCTAGATCACCTGCGAACAACTGCAAACACCTGCGAACACCCGAGAACACCTGTGAACGTCTGTGCACAAGTGGTTTGCAGGTGTTGTAAGTTGTTCGTTGGTAAACATCCGTTTTCACGTAGGTGTTCGCGGTTGTTCGCGGGTGTTCACGGGTGTTCGCAGCTTTTGTGTTCGCAGCAAAAGCTGCGAACACCGGCGAACACCTGCGAACACCCGAAAACACCTGCGAACACCATCCATTAAGTTAAATCAAAGGTAAGTATTGGCAGAAAGATGTTACTAACCGTCAGCAACACTGGACATCCAGTGAGGTAGCCGTGTACTCTTTTGCGGAAGCAGCGTACTCCTTCTATCGTATGACGGTGTATTGCCGAAGGCCAGTCGTATTCTTTTAGGCGGTCCAGGTCATCCACCAACATCAATAAACTGGCCGGAACTCTTTGTCCGGGCTCAGTGAAAAGAAACGCAGATAATATGTACATTACCCATAATTTAACATACTGTTCCGCTTTTTCCACGTTGTTTCTGATTATCCGCATCTTGTTTGAAATTTCCTCAATTTTGGGGTTGCGGCCTTTGAAGCTTGTTTTTGCGATGGGGATGTCGTTGGTATTCGCTTGATCCTGGTCCATCGATATCACTCTCCTCTATTGGGCAATCCAAGAAGAATAGCGACGTCTGCCGGCGTAAATTCTAACCTAGCGCCGGCGAAGACGAAGAACGAACCCTCCACCCAACGCCTGCAGATTTCGCTTAGTCTTGGACGATCCCCTCCAATGGGTGGTAGCTGCAGAAAATGGAGAAAAGGGGTCTGCGCAGCGATTGGAAGATGGTAGTCCTTCAGCGCTAAGCTTTTTTCCTCGTCGTCCGTTGTAAAGTTCTCGAAAAGGTTTCGGGGAAAACACCTCGTTTTTACTGGGATTGCTGGAGCCATTTCCGTCGGCGTTGAGGGACGCACAATAGGACGGCGACTGTGCGGCGGTGGCGATGGAATCGATTTTGAGAGAGACAGAGAGAGAGAGAGAGAGCGCGAGAGGAGAGCAAGCGAGAGAGCGCGAGAGAGAGAGCAAGCGAGAGAGCTAAGGAGAGAGAGTGAGTGGGTTAGGTCTGGCTGAACGGTATTTGGAATACCGCTCAGTTTTAGAGTTTAGAAGGCGAGGGCATTTTGGTCATTTCACAGCACAAAGGGGCGCGATTCACTTAAAATTGAAGAGGGGGGCGCTGTTTGCCAAATAAGGATTAAGGAGGGGCCCGATTCGCCAAAATTGCCTATTTAATGCTTTCCCATTTCTGTTTGATAGTACTTGAGCTCAAACTTGTCTACATCCCGTTGATCTATGATTTCTTTAGAGAAGTCCGTAGAGATGAAATCTTCGTTATTCATGATGTAGTGTTAGGTTTCAACTGTCCAGTTGATAATTTGACCATGAACAACCCCTACTAAAGGCTAGCAGAAGCTGTTAGTGCTCAAAACTTTATAGCATAATTATTTAATTGGAATGATTCCCCTAGTGCGCTACATGAGATGTGTTAGTCTATTTCTGTAGTGCTTAGTATACAAATGTCACCCGAAATCAGCTTCTACTACTTGTAACAACGACGACAACATCCTAGTCATGAATCTCACCGTGGCGGGGTTTGCAGAGGATAAATGTACATAGCCATGCGTCGAAGGACTATCGGCCTAAGTAGGCAAATCCAAGACAGACAGACACGCTAGCGCACAGTTTCACCAAGCAAGAGATCACACCAAGCATGTCCAACACAAGCATAAACCACGCACACATAATAAATAATATGTGTAGAAGTAAATAAAATAAAATAAATATTGTGCAAATAAGGATAATAAAATAAAAGGCGCTATATTGTCTAAACTACTATGTCACTAACATGGATTCTATACTGCCACTCCGCTCGATCGAGAATTAGGTTTTCGTCAACTTCAAGAAAAATAAGGTCCTTTCGGATGGTTTCTCTCCTACTCTTTTTAGGCCGACCTTTTTAAAATTTTCACTTGTTTATCAAACATCTTCTACCTGGTGCAGTTGTTGGTCTTCACTTGATATGTCCAAACCATTACAACCGCCTTTCCCCCATCTTGTCCTAACTGAAGTTTTCGTCGATCACCTCGTTCCAGATTTTATCTTTAAGATAGTGACCATAGATTCAACACAACATTCTCATTTTCGCTTTCTTTATGTACTGAGTATGATGACGCTTAACTAGCCAACATTCGAAGCCATATAACATAGTCGATCGTATGGTGATACTATAGTGCTTTCCTTTCAGTTTTGGTGGAAACTTTTTATCACAAAGAATTCTTGACACCATCTTTCACTTAAACCATCCAGTTTTGTTTTGATGGCTGACATCTTTGTCGATTTCTTCATTCTTTTGTAAGAGGGAGCCTAAGCACTCGAAACACATTTTTTGAGGGATACTCTCGGTCCCAACTTTATTTCACACTACTCATGTGTGTTAGCAAAGTTAAACATTCCATATACTCCATTTTGGCCATGCTTAACCTAAAACCTCTCGATTCTAAAGTTACTCTCCATTGTTTAAGCTTAGCGCAAACCCTTTGTGTCATCAACATGCACAATGTCCTTTGCAAAAAATAGCATGCACGGAATGTCATCTTAAATAGTTTTGTAAGCTCATCCATAACTGATGAAAATAAGAACCTTTGTATATACCAATGATAATAGAAAAGGCTTTTGAATCAACTATGGCCGTCCTAATGTACGTAATAGCTTTGTCGTACATATCTTGGACGATTTTAAGATTGACTATACAGATTCCTCTCTTTCTTAGGATGTGCCACAACACCTCTTTTGGGACCCTATCATATGCTTTTTCCAGGTCAATTAAAACCATTTGTAGGTCTTTTTGTCTCTCCTGGTAGTACTCCATTGTACTTCTGTGAAGGTGAATCGCTTTTGAAGTCGATCTTCCTAGCATAATGCAAAATTGATTTCGGAGACTCCCCGTCTGCTATTGTAGCGTCATCTTTATTACTCTCTCGCATAGTTCCATGATATGACTTATGAGTTTAATGTTGCGATGATTAGAAGAATTTTGCTCATCGTCTTTATTCTTATATATTGGAACAAGGGTACTCTTCCTCCAATCATCTAGCATTCTTTTAGCCTATAAGATTTTGTTCAGCTTCTACTACTTGTGTAACATGGAAAATGCTCTGTTGCACACCACATATCTTATCATGTTTTCAAAATAAAAGATGCCGTAGTGACTCGCTTCGCTATGGCGAGAGATAAATATATCCTCAAATTATCTCCTTAAATTTATGTAATTCTTTTTGTTATTAATTTTATTGTATTAATAATAAAACAATATTAATTTAGTAAATCAAAATTGAGCTTGATCTAGCTAAATGGCTGAATGTATTTTGAAGAAGACTTATTAACATAAAAATGTAGATAAATATTGCTATACAACTAAATAGTCCTAGGAGTTGTTCTCTCTCCCTTTTTTCTAGTAGTATACTAATCTTAGTCATCCTGCATATCAACAGAAATATGGGATTTACATCTTTATGATTGAAGATACTATTTTCACATCATCACCAAGTCCTAGTCTCCTAGACAAATGCTTTACTCCTATAAATTAGTTTACAATGTTAAAATAGTAATTCGAATTTCTTACAATGTCTCCTCTTTTCTTGGATACTAATACTGCAAATTTGTATTGCTTATATAGCTACATACTGACCTTCTCAGTCATGTCTTCTATATGCTACAGAAGTACTATAACTCGTGAGAAATTTGAAGAACTATGTGACGATTTGTGGGATAACTCACTTATTCCTGTCAAAGAAGTGCTAAAACATTCTAATTTGAAGCTTGACGACATTTATGCAGTAGAACTTATTGGTGGGGCTACCAGAGTGCCAAAGTTACAGGTTATTTCATTTTTTCTTGTTATGTACTTATGCTGGTCTTTGCTTTGAAAATCTTGTCATTGGTCCAATTATTCTAAGTTTTTGTTACAATTCATGTTATGCAAGGATTCTGTCTCTCAAGTTGCACGAACATAAACATAGCCATCCTTTGTCAAAGGCTGTCGCTATTACGATCTTAACTCGCATTATGAGTTTAATATTTTGCTGACTTTTGATCTCAAAACTTCGTGGCACTTTTTATGCATGATTTTCACAATTGAAATATGATGCGTGCACCAAATGTAATGTTTACAGAAGATTTTTTTTTTTTTTTTTTTTTTGAGAAAATTGGCAGAAAAAATATATTATTGATAGTTAGTACATCTGCTCTGGTTTTATTTTTTATTAATAAGCGTCTTGCTTATTGTTAACCTCCTGTTTTGGTGACTATGCTTTTTGCTTTTTGGCTTTGTGCTACCTTTCTTGTTAACCTTTCAATTGTATTATGCGTAGTTGTTGATCTTCAGGAAGTTGGCACATTGACAGAGTATTTGACAATGATGATGATGATTAGAAACCTTGAAATGCTGGATTTTGATTGTATAAATTTCTTATGAGACGTGGTCCATCTGCTTTACTTGTTTTGGTGACTATGTTTTTTGCCTTGTCCTACCTTTCTTGTTAACTTTTCAACTGTATTGTGTATAGTTGATGATCTTCAGGAAGTTGGCACATTCACAAGTAGAAAGGATTTGGTAACGATAATGACTAAAAACCTTGAACTGCTGGGTGTTGCTTGTATGTGTTTCTTACGAGACATAGTTCATCTACTTTTCTCATTTACGTTCGTATCTTTTTGCAGACTAAACTTCAGGAATTTCTACAGAGGAATCAACTGGACAAGCATCTTGATGCTGATGAAGCAATCGTGCTTGGTGCAGCATTACACGCTGCAAATTTGAGTGATGGAATTAAGCTGAACCGTAAGCTAGGAATGATTGATGGGTCGTCATATGGCTTTACATTGGAACTAAGGGGGCCTGATCTCGTGAAAGATGAAAAATTTGATCATCATATTGCGCCAAGAATGAAGAAGCTACCTAGCAAGGTAAGATTCAGAGTAGCTACAAGTGTATCTGCTACTTGCTTTGATTTTAGTTGTTCTGACTTTGAGGTTCAAACTGTTTTTGCAGATGTTCAGGTCCCTTGAGCATAATCAAGATTTTCAAGTATCTCTAAGTTATGACAGTACTATAGATTTGCCACCAGGAGTTTCTCAAAAGAAATTTGCTGAGTTTTCTGTTTCCGGTCTGACTGAGACGAGTGAGAAGTAAGGATTTTTTTTTTTTTTTTTTTTTTTTAATTTTGTTGTTGTTTTTGTGGTCACTGTCTGTTTCATAAGTTAGCAAACAAATGTTATGACTTATGAAAGAAGTCATAACTAGTTAGCTATCATGGCATTTCTTTCTTAGACTAGGAAAAAAGAAAGCTAATCATGCATTGGTTTAGGTATTCTACTCGCAATCTTTCTTCTCCAATCAAAGCAAATCTGCATTTCTCTTTGAGCCGAAGCGGCATCATTTCACTTGATCGAGCAGAGGCAGTGATTGAGATATCCGAATGGGTTGAAGTTCCTAAGAAGAACTTAACTGTTGACAATAGCACCACTGGTTCTGTTATAGATGATAGAGCAAAGTCCGGAAATGGTGTGGAAAACAAGAAGGAAAGTTTGAGTTCTGAAAGTGATGATGCCACCAAAATCAACAGTGAAGATAAACCCAGTGAAGAAGTTGCTACAGAAAAGATACTTAAGAAGAAAACATTCCGGGTGCCATTGAAGGTGCTAATTGCTCCTATTTAAGTTTTCTTGCTAGCTTTCTTTCAAGTAGCCTTATGTCGCATGGTCCCATGTCATTGCTTATCTTTCTATTTTATTTTTTTTTCTCCAGATTGTGGAGAACTTCTCAGGACCTGGATCTGCGCTTTCAAAAGAATCATTGGCAGAAGCTAAAGCTCGATTAGAGGCACTAGATAAGAAGGATGCAGATAGACGGAGAACTGCAGAACTCAAAAATAACCTGGAAGAATATATTTACGCAACAAGAGAAAAGGTTCAGAATCAGTACATTTATGTTCCATACATAGTAGGAGAGCTTTATTCAATTAGTAATTTAGTGCCTTGATAGGCGAACTAGTTCAGAACTTCATTTAAAAAGGGCGCAAACTTCGAATAACTCTGGAATCTACCTTAATGTGCCAGTGTGACATCTGTTCTTAATTTATGACTATTAAAGCTATCATTATTTTCACTAACTATTATGATAGATGATTGCAAAAATGGATGATACTGAACCACAGCTTCTTTAAAGAAAGAAGTTAAGATTACAGTATATAAACCAAAGTTCTTTAATTTATCAGCTCTATGATATTAGGATGAAAGCTGTTTTAATGTCACTGGTGTTGTATATTTGAAGTGGCAGTTATGGAAGGCTGATAAAATGAATGAAATAAGTTTATTCATCGAATTATTGTGTTGCAATGGTAGGAACTTGGCTTAAGTTTATGGGAGCAGTGAATAGAGAATGCTCAGTAGGTTCTGTATCACATATCTTCCTTAATAAGGGTTATGTTCTCTATTTGTCAATCTGTTGTTATACGCTAAACAAGCTTCTCTGTTGCAGCTAGAAGATTCTGATGAGCTCAAGAAGGTCTTAACTGAGGATGATATGCAATCCTTTTCAGAAAAACTCAATGAGGTGAGTACTGAACGCTCTGATTGTATTATTTTGATAGAAAAAGTCTTTCTTCTCAAGCTTTTTTTGTTGAAACATTCTTACTCCAGGTGCAAGATTGGTTGTATACTGATGGTGAGGATGCTTCTGCCGATGAGTTTAACGAGCGGGTTGACGCACTCAAAACCATTGGGGATCCTATCTTTTTCAGGTTAACATTAGCAACTTCTTCAGTTAATAGCAATGGCAACCTAAACTTTTTTTAGGATTTTCACCATTGAGCAACTGGATGTGCTTGTTTTATAGATTGACAGAGCTTAATGCACGACCTGCTGCTTCCGAGTATGCTCGTGTCTACTTGGGAGAGCTGCAGAAGGTAATTTCTAGGTTTTGCTGCAAAAGAAAAATCGCAGCTTGCATTGTGTGAAGCATATTTGCTTATACTATTGGAACTTTGAAGCCACATTTTATCCACGTGTGATGAACTAAAATGTGCTTCTTGAAACAAACACGTCTGTCATAATTGTAGAGTTATATTTGTCTATAGTGGGTTTCTTCTATAAGAAACCGGTTCTATTCTTCAACATATTGCTAAGTTTCACTTTCTCATTTTTTTAAGATTTTGGACAACTGGAAAAAGAACAAGCGATGGCTTCCTAAAGGCAAGATTGATGAGGTACGCTGTTGCTTTCGTGACTTCTTGTGCATGTTTTCGCATAGCATGCTTCCATGGCTGTTCATGAAGAACTTTTGGTAAGCACTACGAAAGGCTTTTATACATTAGGATATTTTTTTATCAGGTTGTGAATGAGGCTGCTAATGTCAAGACATGGCTGGAAGAGAAAGAATCCTTGCAAAAGGAGTAAGTCTCTAAAATCTGTTTGTCATTATATTATTCAAGGTTTTTTAGTGCCGGGCCAAGCTGAGTTTCAGTAAGCGCAGCTCTGGCACGTGCTGGTAGTGTCATGCCAACCATGCCAATATACATCTATTTGTTAAAAGTTCAAAATTACTTTAAAAGCTTCAAATATATCTTCAAAACACGAGAAAAAAACAAATCAACATGTTAATTTTCATCACCAAAAAAAAGGGAGCAGTAAACTTGATTTGTCGAGATCCGAAGCAAGTCGTAACTTTGATAATTATGGAGTTAAAACCAAGGTTTACCGTGCCGTGCCGTTTCGAGTTTCGGTAAACTCAGATCTCGAGACGTGCCGATCGTGCCGTGCCGACTGTGCCGACCGTGCCGAATCGTACAATTATATATAAAAAAAAATATTATATAAATAGTAATAAAAATTTAAATAACAAGAAGTCTCATTCATTTGTTAAAATTCAAAGCACATATTATAAATTATTACGACATTGAGTGTTGGTGTGGTTGATATCGTCGAAATCTAAATCATGTAAATCTACTCCGTGCGTTGTTTGAAAATAATATACCAACATATCCCATGAATAAATATGATGATGCTTATTACACAAAAAAAAAAAAAAAAAAAAAAAACGAAATGTGCCGACCGTGCCGACCGAAACGGTCGGCACAGGTCGAGACGGACACACCGTGCCGACCGAAACGGCCGAAAAACAGCCCTTTCGGCCGTTCCGGTGCCGCCAAGTGGCGGCACCGAGACGTCAAACCATGGTTAAAACTAACCGTTGTTCCACTGATTGTATTATCTCATGTTCAAAATCAATGTCCCTACCGTGTTCTTCCACAGATCTTTAAAAGAAAAAAAAAAATCAACCTATCTCTACGTGGTCGTGACATGAACGCTCCTCCTCGCTGCCGCCTTTTTCTCCGACGCTGCTCTGCATCGCAACATATGTGTTACTTTGAGCTTGTTAGAGGAAAAGCGAGCATCAATAAGAAAGGTTGGGGGATCAAAAATATGAATCATCATATATATGCTAAAATCATTTGGAATTTGAGGTCCTCGACTGCAATAATTTGCTGATTAACTCTGTTCTGCTGCTTCTACCAAGGCAATAATGCATCAATGATTTTGAAATAAAGTTTAAACCGAGTATTTATCATATAAAGCAACTTAATTTCATCGTAGTTCATTAACAAGGTTTCTTATTCTTTTATCCCTGAGGTAATTGCTTCTCTCACTTATGCCTCTGCTTTTCCCTTTTAGGGTTTCTGAGTTTAGCGCCCCAGTCTTCACATCAGAACAAGTATATGAGAAAGTTGCAAAACTCCAAGACAAGGTAATCTCAACTACTTTAATTAACTTTTAATTCCCTCCATAATTTATATCCTTTTTGTACGTGATATCCATAGGTTGCGAGTGTCAACAGAATTCCGAAACCCAAGCCCAAAGTTGAGAAACCTCCGAAGGGAGAACCAAAGAACGAGGACAACACCTCGAGCAACACTAATTCTGATGACAGTACCTCCGAACCCGACCAGGCTGTAGAAGACCCTGCAAAAACAGCTGGAGATGAGACTGCAGAAAGTGAAGCTCACGATGAGCTGTGATTCATTTTTTACTTCGTACATACAGATCGTCAAAATCGTGAGGTGGCAGGCTGCGGCCAACCTAGCGGATGAAGAGGTAATCTTTTTGTTTATGCAATTACAAAATTAGGAAAAAACTACTCACCCCCAATAAATCACACACAACTAATCTCCATCACATATTTGTCTCGTGATTTGCACACTTATCTCGTATCCACAGAAACTATCAAAATTACAACTATACCCATTATGATATTTGGTCCTGATGTTGCCACGTATGCTATGTGGTTTATTGTGTAATTTCTTGGGTGAGCATAGCAAAACCCTTACAATTAACTTACTATTAACAAGTGAGTTTGTGGAAGACATAATACTTGACCAGGCTCAATACGTTATCATCCACATCCTTGTTTTCTGGGTCACCCTTCTATAAGTAAATTTTCGCAATGTAATATAGAGACATTGGTACATGCCGAAATTTTGTGTCATGCATTCCTTTGGTTGATCAAACTTGTTTGTGATGCTGCTATCAAATTATTAAGCTTCTTGTTCATTCAATTCACTTTCGAGCAGCAGAGTAATAACATGCCAAGTAATCACCGATTTTGTTCATATCACCAATATTTTGCTAAATCGGCCTCTGTATTGTTAGTTTTGGCACCTAGCCATCAGGTCCCTCTATGCGTAAAAATTAGTATTGTGGTCTCGGTTACTTCTTTTTGACAGTATTTTACATGAACAGATCCTGCATGATTAGGAAACCAGAGAAATGAAAACAGGAGATCGTTTTGCTGAGGGGGTTGGTAGTGCAAATTTAGAAGCTTCCAATTTTCTCAAGAGCTTTAAATGCTTATTCAACATAACAAATATAATTTCTTTGGCCATAACATTAGAAGCCATAGATTGAGTTGTCTTTCAATCCGTAACCTTGCCTTCGCACTTTATAATCCTGATGATGACTAATCCTTGTGGCACTCTTATGTTGCAGGTGTTTATAATCAATCCCACTTGGAAGAGGATGGACAACATCTTTGGGAAATACTACCCCAATATGGAAATGCAGTGCCATGCTGGGGAAATGGAGGACAAAAAAAAAGCATCTTTTCAAGCCAGGCTTTACGTTAGTCTCCTCAATCTTTAAACAAATTATTATCTTTAAGTTAAAACATTTTATTTTTTGGAAGATTCCTGCTCATCATAGTATAGAGGATTTTTGTGTGTTATCGAGCCACGAGATCAACTTGGAAAAATCCCAATTATCCCGCGCACTGAATGGACGAAAGGATTTGATACAAGCTGGGGGTACGTACCATGGTACTAAATTGGATATATTTTAACCCGTGTGTCGCTCTGTTCGTTCTAAATTCGAGAAAAAGGCGAATGTGCATGGTAAGTTGGGACAAGCTGACATGAGAAAAAACTTGTGGTAGCTTGGTTTAAAAGGTGCATGAGATGTGAACATAGCTTTGCTTGCTAAACAAAGATGGAGATTCGTTATGACGCAAAGCGTGCTCTATTTCAAGCTATACATGCAAAATTTATTTCAAGCTATACAATGCAAAATTCGATAAGGAATAGATGAAAATCTGATTATATAAATTTCATAAGCATGTATTCCTAACGGAGAATGCCATTCAACAAGAATTCAAAGTGGCAATGCTGCAATTGGCATTACATTGTACCAGAATATACACCACATTCTGATGTAATTGTATGGTTGAGATGGTCTCAAATCCTCTGCCCTTACTATCTACCCGCCTTCTGCTCCAATTCTTTAAAACACATATTTACAAGTATTTTTTTTAAAAAAAATTTCAATATTAAAATTGTAGATCTCATCAATCTGCAACTTTTATATTGAAAGTTTTTTTAAAAAATACTTCTAAATATGTAGTTTCTAAAATCTTAACACCTTAATGAATTTTAAAACTATTTTGAAACTTATTAATATTTTGAGGCTTAAAATATATATTTAGAAATATTTTTTTAAAAAAATTTCAACATGAAAGTGGTAGATTTCATCAAGATCTATAATTTTATGTTGAAAGTTTTTTTTCAAAAAATATTTATAAATATGTATTTTGAGAAATTGAGACAGAAAGCAGGGTAGAGAGGGAGCAGAGGATTTGAGTCCGGTTGAGATTAAGTCAATCAAGACTAATTGAATGGTCTCCGCCTCCCAAAATAGATATCGTCAAGTCAAATTTCATGAAGTCTTCCTGCAAGAGTTTGGAAAAAAAAAAAGCCAAATATGCATGTTTAAAGCCGTTGTAATTAATTACAACAGCTACAATCACATTATCTACGACAACGAAATTTTTAAAAAGCCCATACATGCTGATGCAGCCTGCGGGGTGAACCAGCTCGAACTGGCCATATAGTGCGGCCTACGGTCGAGCTGCAGGTTTACAATTTACGTCTCTAATTGTACCATACGATTTGTAAATAGAAGATAGATAGTCATAGAGTTAGACAAAAACAATGACAGCATTCTGTTCAATAACATGGACGCGAATCCGCTGCACCCGTTCGGTGCTACTGTTTCGTGCACCCGTCTCTAAAATATCTATTTAGAAGCATTTTTTTGAAAAACTTTCAACATGAAAGTTATAGATTTTGATGAAATCTACAACTTTCATGTTGAAAGTTTTTCCTGAAATGCTTCTAAAGAGATGTTGTGGGGCTCCAAACTATTTTAAAATCCGTTAACTTTGGAGCCCCACATCTCTTTAGAAGTATTTTCAGGAAAAAACTTTCAACATGAAAGTTGTAGATTTCATCAAAATCTATAACTTTTATGTTGAAAGTTTTTCAAAAAAATACTTCTAAAAAGATATTTTGGGGGCGTGTGCACGAAACGGTAGCACCGAATGGGTGCAGCGGATCCCGATCCCAATAACATATTATCCTCCACTCAACTCAATTGTATTGGTCATCTTTATTCTCCTTATCCACATAAACTAAATAAACCACAAACCAGATCATACACCACTCTTCTACACACTCCTCGACCCCCTTTCATAACAACACACACAACTATGACCTAGACTATCTAAACCACAATGACTCACCTTCTACCATCCGTCCAGTCACTCCTTCAACCACACCTTCCTCCGTCTACGCAACCGCAACCGCAACAGCAACAGCAACAGCAACCACCGACCCTCCTCCCGAACCCATTATCACTCCAACTCCCAAACCTCTCCCGCCGAGACCTCGCCATCGCCGCCGTCGCCGTCGCCATATCTCTCCCTCTCCCGGCTGCATTCGCGGCCAACGACAACCTCTGCGGCGATCTACTGATCACAAAGCGCGCCTTCCTCGACGTCTCCATCGACGGCGCACCCGTAGGTCGCATCACCATCGGCCTTTACGGCGACGCTGTCCCCGTCGGCGCAACCCGCTTCGCCGCGCTTACTAGCGGTGCCGCCGGGATCAGCTACCGGCGCAAAGAGTTCACCAAGATAGCTCCGACCTACATCCAGCACGCGGGGGTCCGCTCCTACGGCGCCGACGCGGACCTTGCGAGGCGTGGCTCGGGGAGCGACGTGTCGGCGACGTCGAACGAGCTGCTGGCGGAGTGGGAGAGGTGCAAGAGACCAGCGGTGGAGAAGTGGTCGGTCGGATTGGTGGTGAGAGATCCGACGAAGCCGCCGGCGAAGGCGAAGTTGGTGGCGAGGAAGGGGAAGCTGGAGGTGGAGGAGGAGGAGGTGAGACCTGATCCTAACGGAACGGAGTTCGTCGTCGCGACGGAAGATGATCCTGAGCTCGCCGAAGCAGCGTTGGTCGTCGGACGGGTAGTTGACGGCGTTGACGTTGTGAAGAAGGTAGCAAATGTGAAGGCTGTGCAGGATAATACAGGCTCACCTTATTTCCGGTGAGTTTTTAGTCAGAAATAATTACTATTCAGCCCCCCGTTTTCTATTTTTGACTGTTCAGCCCCCCGAAACTCGTTTCCCCGCCGACGTGGCGGCGCACGTGTGCCGCCACGTGGCGTTTCGGGGGGCTGATTCGCGACACCCCAAAATTAGAGGGACTGAACAGTACTTTTCCATTTTAGTTATTCATTTATTTATTTATTTATTTATTTATTTTAGTTATTTAGTTTCCGTCCGGCACGACCGAAACCGACTCGCAACCTCGTAAAGGATCCGGACTGTGACCTCCCAAGGGCATGGAGGCACCCAAGGGACGGGCCAATATTGAACCCCTGACTAGATGATCGCCGTAGCTCGAGGACAATTAGTAATATTATGACCATATTATACTAGGCGACTCAAAGTTTTGCTACATTGTAGATTAATAATTCGGAAATTGCACTGCAGTCTTCCATATTATTTCAACATTATTTAAGCCTTTTTAAAAATATTTGCACTTTACTTTTTTGCACATTTTAATATATTTATAATACATTTTAATGAGTTTTTTACACCTACGATCCGACGACACCTTATATCTCTACACATTTTAGTAAGTTACAAACACTCTAGTGTCAAATTTTGATACCCTCATGTTAAAGAATAACACATTAAATTCTTCTAATAACTTACACTTTCTTGATAATTTTTGACACCCTCGAGAAAATGATCTAAATATAAATTTTTTTTACAAGTGGACTACATTGCAACGTAACTTCTTGCCTTGGACTATAGTACAAATCTCCCTTAATAATCAACAAAACTACTAAAATTTTTTGTTTTTAATTGAGGGCTCAGTTAGGGATCTGTTCGCATACTCTTCACTGGCTCTCCAAGGAGGTCACTTGGATGTGCCTCGTCATACGCGAGAAAAAGCATTTGCGTATATCCGTCAGTAAAATATTCGTAAATACACAACTGTAGATACATAAAATCGTACCCAGAACGGTAAAGCTTCATGAGATCCTACCATTGCGACACACCGCCATACCTACTACTGCTAAAGTTATATTTCGAGATATAAGCATTGGGCTTACATTTCGTTCGTAAAGGATGATACGATATGGATCCAGGAGGCCCAACCAGGCCTGTAAGGTCCGCCCAAGTGGTGGAGATCAACCAGATACTCGAACATAAACTAGATTGCAAGCTATTTGCATGTGTCAACAAATACGAATGCAATTGAAAGACGCCACAATAGATTTAAAACTTATAGTCCCCGTAGACAACACCAAAAATGTGTTGCATTCAACTAGGACCTCAACGACGTCGCACATGCGTCGATAAACTGAGACAAACTGTTCATTATGTATGAGAACATTGTTATGTGCATTAGGTTGATCGGAGGTGAATCAGAGACTCCTTTTATTACCATTGGCTTTAAGAATCTGAATCTGAATCTTTTTTTATTTTTTTGGCCTTGATTATGGAGTTTGACAAGACAAATTCAAAGTAATGTCCCCCGATCTGTTGACGACATCGTACTTATTGATGGCACAAATAAAGAGATTATGCAAATATATAGTAGAGGGCGACATTATAATTAAAAGGTTTCATGCTAGATGGAACCGAAATCTAGTATATGGAGTGCAAGTTTAATTTTTAGCATATATGATGAGTGTGAGCTAAAGTTGTGAATGGAAAGTATCTCAGAGTATGCAAGTTTCAAGTATTTGGATTATATTATGCAGAAATATCGGAAAATAGATTGAGAGTAAACTAGATGGTACAAGTAAAAAAATTAACGCGAGGAATCGTATGAAATAGAAAATTTTCCTGGTCTAAGGAAAAACTAGTTCGTTAGAGTTTAAGATTGACTATATTTTAAGGTATAGACACCATCATATCTGTCGGATATGATGGTTATTTTATCAAAGACATAAGACGTAATGAGGTGATACGATATAAATTAGGGGTGGCTTCTATTGAAAACAAGATGAAAAAAAATACGGTTACAATGGTTTGATCATATGATACAGAGGCTAATAAATGCATCAATTAGAAGATACGAGGAATTGACCAATGATAAAAAGAAGACATGTTAGGGCAAAAAGGAGATTCAAAGTAACCATCCGATAGGATTTTTGTAATTATTTTTGAACTAGGTGAAGACTTAACTATTAATCGAAGAGTGGCGGCGAGTGATTCATGTTAGTGATAGCATCCTTCGGAGAATAGGGGTTAGATTATATCCTTATTTTGTCCTTGTGGTGCCTTTTTTTTTGGTTTTTTGTCTTTGTATTCTCATTCTTTGGTAACAACAAATTTCATTGCTTATTTGTGTGCATATTCTCCTTGCTGTTCTTGGGCATGTTTGGTTTCAATTATTGCTACATGGACTTATATGTTTAAAAGTCTGCTCTAGTTTTTATTTTCAAGACCGAGGATCTTAAAAAAAACCACCTCTTTTGGGCATAATTGTCTATCTATTATCCTCTTCGAATTATGTCTGGCTAGTTTATTACTGGTGATGTTTGTTTGATGTAATAGATCATTTTGACGAATAACCTACGTTAAATATCTGTCAATCTCTTCTGTCTCGATTTGTTCACCTACCATAAATACAATATAGGAGAAATGGCAGATCAGCCCACCTCTGTCAAGGGCCCTTGCAAATCAACCCCTCTTGCACCGACGTGGCAGCGTGTCATATTGCCACGTCGGCGTTTTCAGAGGCTGATTTGCACATTTCGGGAGAAAAACTGAGGCTGATATCCAAGAACCCCTACAATATATACACTCGTGACATCATCAAATAGTCCAGTTGGGCAAAGCATCCTTACCAAGAAACTAATGCTTTAAATGATGGTTTTTTTTTTTCGTCCTACATGTCGAGTTCGATTTCTATTTTATATCTCGACCGAAAATGTTACGTAATAAAATAAAATTCCTGCTAACTAGATATTACTAAAATTCGAACTCTCGACTTATTCTTTACGAAAAGTAACTCATAGTCTCCTTCCAGCACCCAGCCGCTTTAACCAACTGGGCCAATGCAGATTTGTTTTCGATAATACTTTTGATACTTAGGATTCAACGAGGGCTGATACGTAATAACCCCATGCATGAATATGAATAATAATATTGGTGAAGATATTAATATTATTTTTTTTTTATTTTTTATTTGCAGAGTTGCAAAGCTGATTGGAGACAAGAGAGCTGTTGTGGCAGAAAGAGGATTCAATCGACCATACTCCAAAGTAGTCGTCACCAATTGTGGCTTGTTGGATTAGATCTTCTTACCCCCCTACTCCATTTCGTTCTTACTCTCTATTTTCTATATGCCAGAGAAAAAAAAAAATGACAAACAAACAGCAGATCCTTTTTAATAAATAATTATTTATATATAATATAATATACTATATATATACACACCTATTAAAAGAAGTTTAAGTTATACATAATATAATATTTATATGACTTATATTTTGTAGAAGGCTATAAAATCGTCTATTTTTTTTTTCTTTCTCAACCTGCAGAGACGCTTCCTCCTCTATTTTTTCCTCTCTCTCTCTTCATCCTTTGATATGACGTGAATTTTTTTTTTTTTGGGTCAAAAAAAAAAAAAGAATATTTAGGTGGTAGTAAAATTTTGACTTTTACGTTTATGGTTTTCTTGTTTAGTTAGTTTTGTTTAAGCCTTCTATAAAATAAGTTGTTGGTGTTAGATCGAGTATCTTGATCATGATCAACGATCCATATCACATCTTGATCAACGGTCCAGATTATATCTTAAAAGATACGATATGGACCGTTGATTATAATCAAAATATTCGATTCAACGATCCACGACTTATCTTACGAAGGACTATTCTCAATTCGAACTGAGATATATATATATATATATATATATATAAGGACTATTCTCAATTCGAACTGAGAATATATATATATATATTAGGACTTGTAGGAGGAGTTATAGACGACAATCATCTCCGCAGTACCCTCGTAATGTCATGCTCGTGTGTAGCAATGTTCTTCTCGTCCTTGTTGAGGCTAGCATTGCACTTTGATGATAAGACACAAGTAGAAAACTTTGGCCATCCAGATTTTTATCCACCATTTGGGTTAAAAAAATCGGCGTACCGAAGGATTAGTGCTAGTGCGGTTCAAAAATTATGGCATGTATGAACGTTCATATGCTTTGGAGTGGATAATAAAAGAGATTCGCTGGTTGCAGCAACTGTAGCACTAAAAAAATTATCCAGACTGATGTGGTACAATCTGGATGGTTATTTTGGTGTTTGGTGTTGTGCAATAGAAGTAAGAGAGAAGAATTTTTAAGTTATATATGAATGGAGGATTTTTTGGTAGTACAATTGACCGCACCCAGTATTTTTCTTTAAAAAGTCGGTGTTTTGCTGTGGATATGAGAGATATGAACATAAATAACACAAAAATATTTGTTACTCCCATTGTGCCACAAAAAAAAATCATCAATTTATATAATTACAAAAAATATAACAATATTTTTGAAAAAAAAAAAAAACTTCTATTATAAAAGTTGTATGTTTTGAGAGATCTACAATTTTATATTAACAAGTTTTTCTAAAAATATTTCTAAATAGATATTTTGGGACTCCAAATATTGACAAGTTTTAAAAATAATTTTGAAATATGTTTCAAATCCATTAAAATTTAGCGTCCCAAAAACTTATTTTTAAAATATTTTTAGAAAAAATTTTAATATTAGAGTTATATCTCATCAATTTTTAACATCTATAATTTTTATATTGAAAAATTCTTCAAAAAATATTTTAAATTTTTTTTTAATTATATAGATTAATAAATTCTTTGATAGTGCGGTTTGTACCACTAGAGAGCACCCTAAATAATAAGTTTGTATGAAAAAGAAGTTTGGATAAGAAAGGTTTGGTGGCATTATTAACACCTTTGACACCTTGACACAAGCAATGAATAACTGAAACTTTATGAAAAGGGGACAAGAGATATATCAGGTACACCCGATTCTATACATCGACCGTACAGCAACACTTAAAATAATATATACATATTTTTTTAAAAAATTAATATAAAAATTGTAGATTTTTATGAGATATATAATCTTTATGTTTAATAAATTTTTAAAAAATACTTTCAATAAACGTTATATAGAATCCAGTTGCAGAGCGATGTTCCAAATTATTAACGGATTTAACGGGTTTTAAATATTATTTTTAAATCCGTAAAAGTTGGGAGTCTCATAATATTTGTGTAAAAGTTTTTTTTTTTTGTGAAAAACTATTAAATGTAAAAATTGTTGGTATCATCAAAATCTATAATTTTCATATTAAATTTTTTAAAATATATTTAGATAGTATTTTAAATGTCGGTGCACGAAGTGATACATAGAATCTGGATACAGAGAATTCTCATGCCCTATCAGCCATGATTTTATTGTTGCTCTATCTAGCATGACTTTTGTCATGCCTATCACTTTTTTGATACCGTAATAACTAATAAATTTCGGATGACCGTTTCATATTTTACTAACCGAAAAGTCAAAATCTTTCGATCTGGACAAATCTAAAGGCCCGTGTTACCCTCTACGTGGAATTAAGGAAAAAAAAATTCATATTTTTACAGGTGGCGCTTATAAAATTTAAATATAATAACAATTTTTTGATATAAAAAATTTAAATACTTTTTGTCTGATAAATTAAATATTTTAATCTTATAGAATGATACCAAGCATAATACTTGCTATCCATCATTCTTCCACAAAGACAAACCGTGGATCCCCACTGGCAGACACCCTGGCACTTGCACCCTTCGATCCTCAAACTACCTAAATGCCCTAAGATCATTGAGTATTTACAATCCTACCATTGCGTTTTTTCCACGCTGCTGGACTCTGAATAGTAAGTAGTACTTCTGTAATAAATATTAAAGTTTAAGGGTACTTTTGTCATCCGAAGAATCACCCACGTTGGGTTTTTAGAGCAGCCGCCTAGAGAATTATTTACACTAGGTACAATGACCGTTATGCCCTTGAATGATGTATTACGTTCGCCTTTTTTTTATTTTATTCGTACAGAGCTTTTGTACAGGGAACGAAGATACACTTTGTACCTCTCAAAATTTACACTCCAAAGTTGTTCGTTGAAAAAAAGAAGAATAATTACAAATCAACTCCCATTTTAAAACTATTTATAAATTAGTCCTTTAAAAATTTTATAAATCAGTCCCATATCAATAGTATTTTATTTTTATATAGCATTTATTTGAGAAAATTTAAACAAAAAGATTGATTTGGATGTGATTTATAATTTTTATATTTAATATTTTTTTCAAAAGTACTTATAAATATTCTAAAGTCTACCTATTAAGATTTTGGAGCTTTAAATATATATTTAAAAATATTTTTAAAAAATTAAATATAAAAAAATATGTTTTAATATGATCTATAATTTTTATATTAAAATTTTTTATAAAATATTTTTAAATAAATATTTTTGGACGTAGAAATGACGGTTTTAAAACGAAGACTTATTTAAAGTATCGTTACGAAGATAGTGGCTGATATGTAAACTTTCTAAAAATGAACTTGCGGCTTAAATTTGATTTTGGAGATAACATATGTTTATATATAAATATAGTGATTAAAATTATTAGGCCACGAGCTATTCTTATATATATATATATATATATATACACAAACACACACACACACACAAAAATCAAATGGTTGTGATTTAGTGGTAAAGGGTGTTGTTAGACATGGTAAAGGTCTCGAGTTCAAACCCCCACACAATATTAGGAGAGTGAATTATTTTAAATTAGCACTATATCGCCTCGGTCTGGATTGCCACTCAGAACGGAGTCAGATACCCAAAAAAAAAATAATAAATAATATATAATATATATATATATATATATATATATTATATATATAATTATATATATATATATATATATATATATATATATATATATATATACATATACAAGCAAACACACACAATATTATATTTTGTACTAATATCAAGTATGTCATATGTTAATTATTTAAAACTTAAATATGGGAATCTTAAAACAACCTTTCTTATGTCAAGTTTAAAATTAATATAAGAAATGTGATCATTAATGACACTTGTGCTCAAAATTATGTTAAACATAATAGTAAATATATGTGCGATAGTAATCATATATTTTTAATTATATCTATGCAGGTACGAGTGCAAAACTAGTCTTTAGAATAAAAATATGATTGCAAGTTTGAGCGAGTATGATTTCTCTCTAGTTTGGACCTGATGATAATATTGCTCCAAATTAGAAAATTCTATTGCTTGAATTTCTCAGTTAACCTTTAATTTTAAACATTAAATATAATTAATTATGTTCTTCATTATATACTAGCATTTTTCTTTTTATTAGTTTTTTTTTAAGAAAATCAAGAGGAAGAGGACTCTCCGCAATCTTATGAAAATAGTTTATTTCGGAATATGGATACGTACATATATTTGAAAGCTTATGGGGACGGATATTGTTATTTTTGTTGAAGGTAAATAATCTTGAGATGTTTTGGAGATGCAATCTAATTATAAATCTATATATAAACAATTCTTGGAGAGCTTCAATTATAATAATACTAATACTAATAAAGACAATAATAATATATACAATAAAGATAATAATAATAATAATAATAATTGTATTAATTATAATAGACACCAACTATAATAACTATCATCATGTCATTGTCTATTCAAATGATACAAAATTAGATGTCCCACAATGTAATCTTGTTATATGTCCGAATTATAATATTTACAAACTAACCGTCATATCGATCAATAATTATGAGAAGAAGAATTGACAATTGATCAAAACCGTCGTAGATTTTGTCTTGAGGTAATATCATGTAATATTATATAATTTAAGCCGTCGACTTCTCTAAAATGAGCTTTTTTTTTTTTTAAATATCGGTCGTTATTGGACTTGTGATAATGTTCAGAGGAATGTGAAGATGTACATAAAGTTGTATTTACAAGTAGTTTGGGGTTCAAATCCTAACAGACACTGGCTGAAAACAGCTATTATTTTGCTCAGTTTATAATCCAAATGTAAGAAAAAAATCGAACTTGATGGTCACAAACCCAAAAAATTATGTATTTAAGGTATATGTCCTTAAGAAGCCGATTTCAAATTGTTCTACTAAAAAATCCTACTTGAAGGAACATCCGTAGTTCGTTTTGGAAGTGGCAGTAAGTGACTTCCGTGCTTTTGAATGTGGCAAAGCAGCCTATAAACTCTTCAATCTTTCTATGTTCCCTCTTCGTCAAACATTTCATAATTCATGTACTCAGCTCATATGCTCTTTAAATAGTTGACAGAGGGGTTTGGTAATTTCGGAAATTAGACTCACGACGCTGTAAAGATTGACGGAAAATAATCACAAAGCACATAGATATTTACGTGATTCGGTGAAAATGTCTACATCCACGAAATGGGATAACGCTTTTTTTCACTATTTCTATGGTGAGATAGCCATACCTTAATTGTTAGGATTATATATATATATATATATATATATATATATATATATAATATATATAATATATATATATATGCATAAATCCGCCGCCTCCAATGCTAAGTCAATATTGAGGTTGCCTTTAACGGCTCTTGGATCACCCGGAAACGCCTGGCGACTCAATCCGATTTTGACACCATCAACAGTAATCTAATCTACTTCATAACATATAACATAATACAGTATGTGCCAAATATGACGCTTCGTGTAACATATGCCAACCCATGCATATAGAATATGATGTGATGAGAGATAGACATCGAGATCCATAACCAAGCCTGCTAAAGAGCATGCGAAGCATCACCCTACCGACTCTGACCGTCCGTCCAGAGCCCTCTTCAGGTCGGCTGGTCCCACCTAATAATAATAGGCACCAGAGAAAACATTCCGTCTATAGCCAGCATGAATAATCTTTTTATCTTTTTCCTATTTATTTCTCCACCCACCATCGCGACTAGTAGAGTTTGCATTTGCTTTTGCGGATGTAGCATGTGCTATCAGCTGAACCACGTAAAAATTCCGTGTCTCTTTACTGTCTACATATTCTATAAAAATTATAAAATCTTCATTTTTTTTCTCCTTTATAAAAATTTTTAGATTAAATTTATTTTATTTGTGGTTTTGTATGTTTAGATTTTTAAGATCTATTTTTTATTATATACTCTTTAAAGAATAATATGTAATATATCGGTATAATTGAGAGAATTATACCGATATATTATAATTTATTGAATTAAACAAGTTATAAATTTTACCAGTTATAAAATTTTTAAATGGTTTTTAATTATTTTTAACACATACATTATATATATATATATATATATATATATATATATATATATATATATATATACGAAAAATACGCTGATATAGTAGCACGTATGTAACGCCATATCAGCATATTTTTATTTTAATAGAAACTAATTTGTACAACTTCTAGAATAGGGACTGATATGTTATTTACACTATGTATGATGCATCATTTTTTCTTATCATTATAATTAAATAAATATGCTCAATAGAAGGTCTTAAGTGCTTAAAGACTTTTTTATGCTGAAAAATTAAAACCCATAATTGGAGGATGATAGCGACTGCCATTCATAACCAACAACTCTATGATTTTACAAAAGTACTATTTTTTATGAGATCATGATTCTCATGTAAATAGAATATATATATATAATATCAAAATAAATATCATATATATTTTGATATATTATATGTTATTTTGATTGTATTAAAAATTTTGATGATCCTGATTCCGGATACATAGCGATGCTCTAAATTTATAAAGTTGTCTTGGTATAGATTAGATTTTACCTAGGAAGCAAGGATACCGCAATTTCATCCCATAAGGTATCCGAGGTTGGCACGCTGGCTGGACATGTGTTGAATATTTTAGAAAAATATTCGAAAAATAAAAACTAAATTTTTTTTTTTTTTTTTTTTAAACACGTTAGTTGAACACACCATATAGGAATATCCAATATGCTTGTCCATATTTATATTATAGTTTTTTTTTAAGAAAACTTTTTTGGTGAACAAAATTAAATATTATATACGATTAGCAGTATATAGCGTATGTAAATATTTTTTTTTTAAATTTTTGTTGATATGAATAGATTCTTGCTATTTAAGATTTAACTTAATAACGTAAAATATTATATTTTTAAATATTTAAGTACTTCATATAAATTATTTTTTATTTTTTATTTTTTAATATCAAATTGGGACTGTATTTATATTTTATAATTTTTTTAAATTATTGTTTTAATTTTATTTTACACATTAATCCCAAAAAATATTATTACATAGGCAAAGTGGATATAATCTGATGTCATTCTTCCGCAAAATTGTTAGTTGGAGTGATGCAAGGGGCATTTTCGTCCAAACAAACCCAGCAACAGTAATTATAAATTTATTATTTTGCAATAAACAATTTAAAAAAGTGACTAAGTGCATAAAAAAGCCTGCCTATCAAAAAGCCACCACCTTCTCTCTCCGCTCTCTCTCTGCATCTCTCTGTCTCTCGAGTTCGAAATCTAGGGTTCCGCTCTTCCCCCAAATTCTCACCAATTCCCTCCAATTTAACACTCGAATTGCTGATACTCGGCCGAAATTCATTGATTCTTGTATCCAATTTCGTTCTGCAATCTTCAATTACGGCGAAGAGCAGGAGCAGAGGCTCGTGATGTTCACGACGCCGCAGAGCCAGCGGAAGGGGTGGGCGGGGTGGGCCTTCTCTCCGAAGTCAGGCGCCACGTCAGCTGCAGGGAAGGGAAAGCAGGTCGCCGACGGTCCGCCGCCGCCGCCGCCCCCGCCGCCGCAGGGGTTGCTCGGAGAGAACAGCGGCGGCGTCATCAATGCGGAGGTGGAGGTCTGGCGGGGATTTAAGGAAGCTGGGTTCTTGGACGAGTCTTCTTTACAGAAGAGAGAGAAGGATGCTTTATCAAGACGAATCGCGGAGCTCGAGCGAGAGGTTCGTGCAGATGATACTGTAGATAGCTCCCTATGGTTTTATGTGTTGCCTGTTCTACTTTGGATGGAACACATGTCTGGCATGAGCCTTCTGGTCTGTTTTATTTGCTGATTATGTATTATTCTTGTCTAGGGCACTTTTACAGCCTCATAGATGGAAATCTGAGCTTTGGCGATCATGTATCTTAGTTATAACTTATATCTGGTAGCATACAAGTATGTCGAGTCTAAGTTTAATCTGATATCATTTTAACATAGACTAGCACTGCTTGCCTAAGCTTATCTCAGTGGAATATCTACTATTGAACTTTTAAATTTAGTTGATGTTCGGTAGTTTCTTTAGTCTGTCTGTTGGCATATTCTAGAGAGGCTGTGTAACTAGAAGAATGTACTCTAAACTTTGGGTGTATGTTCAGAATCTCGCATCCTCGCAAGTGCGGCATTCAGACCTTGTTGTACCATTGTAAAGCTTTAATCTGTACAAACATGGCTCCTCTGTAATTCTTCAGCGGTGTTTAGTTTTTCTTTTGTTTAGTCATGACTTAGCCCCTTTTTGTGAATTAGCACTTAATTTTTGTCATATCTGTAGAATACAGACATTTTTTTGTCTTTGTATGTGCTGGTTGTTTTAGATTTTGTTATGCCATATTATGTTTGCTTATATATTCCTTACATCCTGTTTCATACAGCTTCATGAAT
Organism: Xerophyta viscosa; assembly: GCA_002076135.1. Lineage (NCBI taxonomy): Eukaryota > Viridiplantae > Streptophyta > Magnoliopsida > Pandanales > Velloziaceae > Xerophyta > Xerophyta viscosa. The sequence goes on from MJHO01000154.1 coordinate 259,716, forward strand.
ATCAATACAACATGGGTCTTCTCCTAATTGAGAAAAAGGAATGGACTTCAAAGTTTGAAGAACTTAAGTGTTCGCTTGCAGAATCAGAGGAACTTCTCAAACGTGAACAGTCAGCCAATTTAATTGCAGTTTCGGAGTTAGAGAAACGTGAAGAAAGTGCACGACAGGCCCTAGGCATTGAGAAACAATGCGTTATGGATGTATGGCAAAAATCTTTATCTTTTCTTGATTTTGTACTTAGCGTTTTTCAGCGATTTGATGTCTTACATTCCTACCTTGCACACAGCTTGAGAAGGCTTTACGCGAGATGCGCGCTGAAGTTGCTGCAGAAAAATTTAAATCGGAAAAGAGGTTAGCTGATGCTCTTGCTTTGGAGACCAGTTTGGAGGAGAAATATTTGGAAGCTCAAGCTAAGGTGCATGCTGCGGATGCTAAGTTAGCGGAAGCAAATAGGAAGAGCTCTGAAGTAGATAGAAAAATAGAAGAGGCAGAGGACCGTGGACGTAAGCTAGAGAGGGAACGTTTGTCCTTGGTTTCTGAGTAAGTCTTTTAGTGTTTCCGCTTCCTATATCCTCTCTGTTTGGAGTACTTGAGATTAGATGATGTTGTTTATGATTTAGGACTAATATCTGATATTTGAAAGAAGTTAAATTTTAAACACAGGCGAAAGGCTCAGGAAAATGCTCTTTCTCAGCAAAGAGCTTATCTACAAGAATGGGAGAAGAAGCTCCAGGAGGGGCAGAAAAGGCTGCTTGAAGGGCAGAGTTCTCTTAACGAGAGGGAGCAAAGAGTAGACGAGCTAAAGAGGGAGCTCAAAGAAAAGGAGAGAGAACTCAATGAATTGCAGGAAAAAGTTCAGTCCAGTATTAGTTCTTATAAAGATCAGGAGGAAAATATGCAAACAAGATTGAGGGCTCTGCTTATCAAAGAGCAGGTTTTTTCCTTATCTGTGAAATTCTCTATGCGTAGGCAATTGCATCTTTCATTATCTGTCAACTGTTATTGCAGGAAGCTGAAGTTGCACGAAAAAACCTCGAGAAAAAAGAGAAAGACTTGCTTGAGTTGGAGGAAAAGCTCAATAAAAAAGAAAAGGTGATTAGATACTAGTTATGCCCTGATTTTTTTGCTAAGTGTTCTATATTAAGATTAGACCCTTACAGTTGTCGACTTGCTATTATTAGTCTTCTTATGATAACTGAACAATATATTGTAGATGCAAACTTAGTCTCCATTTTCTGTGCTTCTTCCACGTCACTAAATAAAATATGCTCTGCAGTTAGGGTTTTGTGGAGAAGTTTCTCTTGCAGCAGATGCTTGACGGCAAATGTTAGATATTTGTGTGGGCATGTGGGGATTTACTGCTTAATTCCACTTATTTTTCCAGCAGTATAATCCATTCACTTGATTGTGCATTAAATAGGCATGTCTTTTTTATGTTCTCTCGATTCTTTAAGTGCTCTTCTTTGTACATCTTTGACGTGTAATCTTCACTGGTTAGACTGTTTGTCCCCATTAATATTTCTATTCTTGTTCAACCTAATTACATACAGGATCCATTTAATAATAATAAAAGTTCATGAAAACGTGTTGTATAGTTCCTTCCCATGTGTTTTTATATGTGGACCATTCTGGTAGCCTTTCTGATAGAACAATCTTTGAGCATTTATTTGGCATGAAGGAAAAAAATTGAAGAAATCATTTAGTGGGCGGGAAGGTCGCATTGCTCTTGTTCTTTATTTTATTGAGAAGTGCGTGGATATAATATGTCTGGAAAAACTAGGCGAGTTCTTTTCATAACTTCTCAAGTGAAATAGTGCTGTTTATTGGGTGTTAAGAGCAAACCCTTCCTTTTGTTATTCATTTAATCCCAAAAAACCAACTTTGACATTAATTTTTACTTTGTCGTCTAATACAACAACATCCAATCATGAGTCCAGCAGTGGTGGGGTCTTGGGAGGGTACGATGTATGTAGCCATGCCCTCAGCGGGCTGTTTTCGTAGGATCCTCGGCTTGAGAAAATATGATGTGTATGTTGCAGCAGGTTAGAATCATTTTACGCCTGTTGGCCCCAACGGACAAACGATAACACTTGTATGCTGTAAATAGGCAATGGTCATTAATGGTACCAATGTTCCTTGTTATTAGTGCTGTACTAACTAAATTACTTCTAATATATACATAGATGTGTAACTCTATGTACAGGTAATTGTCCTTGATACTTCATATAGAGGCTGGATCTGCAGAGGTGATATGAACTTAAATGGTGTGACTAATGACTTAACATCTACTTACGAGGGGTTGAGTCTCATTTGTGAGTCTCCTATGGTAAAATGAACTTGACTTAACATCTACTTTCGTGGGGTTGAATCCAGTCGAGTCGGTAGTGGTGAATTTCTGTTGTTGTATTTGGTAATCTTCTGTTATCTTTTTTGTTTGAAGTTTGTCCTTTTGTTATGTGTTATTTTATTGGCTGAGTTTTGTTTATTGCGTAATTGCTTTTACTTTTCCCTGATTATCGAATACTTCTTCATCTCATGTGTTTGTAGATATTTGTTTTTGGCTCAGCTTTTCTGACTTGTACTTATCTCATTTATTGAAAGGTGGAGCTGCAGAAGCTCCTTGACGATCACAATGCTGCTCTGAATTTGAAAAAACAGGAAGCTGAGATGGAGTTGGAAGAAATGAAAAGGTCATTTGAAGAAGAAATGAGAAGCAAGCTCGATGAGCTTGAGAAAGTTAAAATTGAAGTGCAGCATAGGGAAGAATTGGTTTTGAAAAGGGAGGCTGCTATTGAGGATAAGATGGAGAAACTAATTGCAAGAGAGACAGATGTTGACAGAAAATTGAAATCTTTGGAGGATAGGGATCTCTATGTAAATGAAGAAGAGAAAAAGCTGCTTGCTGAAAAGCAGAAGATATCTGAAGAGTATGACACTCTGATCAAATCAAAAGATGAACTCCAGAGTATAAAGGCTGCTATAGAAGTTAAGGAACAAAAACTTGTTGAAGAAGTTAATAGTCTCAGAGTGGCCCAGCAGGAAAGAGAACAATTTGAGCTAATGCAGTTACAACTGAAGAGGGAGATTGAGGATTACAGAATGATGAAAGAGTCTTTGCAAAAGCAGATTGAGGATTTGAGACAAGAAAAAGAACATTTTGAGAGGGAGTGGGATGTTCTGGACGAGAAAAGAAGGGTATTGGATGTAGACACAAAGCTGCTCAATGATGAAAAGGAAAAGATTGAGAAGTGGCGTAGATCTGAGGAAGAGAGATTGAAAAATGAGAGGCAAGTTGCAATACTGAAGATGGAGACAGATTTGGAAGATCTCCGATTAAAGCAAGAAGCCTTTGAGAATTTGAAGGCTCATGAACTGTTGCAGGTTCAGGAATTGCTCGAAAAGGAACGTGCTGATATGTCTAGGGAATATGATCTTCTCAAGCATGAACTTGAGATCAATATGCAGAAGAGGCTGGAGGAGATAAGAGGAAGCACCATGAAAAAGAAGATGAGTTTGAGAGAAGAAGGGATATGGAGCTTAACAAAATCGAGTCTTTAATCAACTCGAATGAGATTAAGTCGCAGAAGTTAAGGGCTGAAGAAGAAAGGATTTTGAGAGAAAAAGAAGAACTCAATCTAACCAAGAACAAACACGAAGCTGATCGACTTGAAATTCAAAAGGATATTGAGACACTCGCCATGCTTAGTCGAAACTTGAAAGAACAACGAGAAGAATTCATTAAGGAGCGGGATCGCTTCCTTGCCATGGCCGATAACTGCAAATCGTGTGGTAGTTGTGGTGCTGCAATTGAACTACAACCCGTCTTAAGGAGAATCGAAGACACCGGAAATAACCTCCTACCAACAATTGCTGACAGTGTATTGGACGAACATACAAGAGGAACAGAAAAATCTCCTCCCCTACCAGGTTCACGAAGTGGTCCTTCAGATGGGCGTATGTCTTGGTTAAGGAGCTGTACAAGGTTGTTCAACTTCTCCCCTCGTAAAGTCGAATATGTTTCCGAGGTACCTGGTGAGAGGTCTGGTTTATTTGCCGAGCGACTTGACAAGGAAGCTTCAGACAGTGATCAGGGGTTAGAAGCAGAGGCATCTCTTGGTGTTACTGGTAACACTGTTGATTCTGAAATGGCTCCATCTGGTCAGGGCCTCGAGGAGAATGAACATTCGCAGATGCACGAAAAAGCTGGTGATATGCCGGAACGATCCGTCGGCGTAGCAGACAATTCAAATTTCATTGAAGATCAACCTGCTGAACAAAATGAAAGGGGTGAGTCTTCGGTACTTCAGCAGCCCCAGGTGGCAAAGGAAGGAAGGCACCAACCTAACAGGAAGACTAAAGGGGTCAAGAGGACCCGTTCTGTGAAAGCTGTAGTTGAGGATGCAAAAGCCATTCTTGGTGAAACTACGGATGAGATGGAAGATTCACAATTGAATGGAGATGCTAAAGGCTCTCTGAATAAACCAGATAAAAGCCTGGGAGACTCCATACATGTTGGCCAACCAGTTACAAGTGCTAGACAAAGAAAACGTTCTGCGCATGTTTCTGGAATACCAAGTGAGCATGAACCAGAAGACAGTGAAACACATTCAGAAAGTGTATCACAGGGTGGGCGACGTAAAAGGCGTAATATAACTGTTCCTGGCGCTGAAGCTCCGGTGGAGAAGCGTTATAATCTCAGACGTCCAAGGATGTAAGTTTTTCTCCTTGTGAATTCAATCAGGCTTTTTTTTTTAAAGCTTAACATAGCAAGCAGCTAACTGATGTTTTCGTTTGGCTGGATTTCTTTGCTAGTGCTAGCACGGCATCAACTGCCCAAGCAATATCCAACCAGCCAAGAGGGCAGAAGAAAGGAAGCAATCTGCAGCAGCCTTCTGAACCCATGGAAATTAATAATCATGTTGGAGAAGAAACATCTAAGCATGCTGATGCAGACGGACATTCCCAGCAGACTGAGGCTGGACATCTTCTGGCACATCAGAGTAACCAACCTCACAATCTGGTAGGAACTGTTTTTTGGTTTTATTTGTTTGGTGGTGGTTCTCTCTCGTTCTGTTGATAATTATGTTCGTTTGACGTTTTGCTAGGATCATTCCAAACTTTTTTTCTTTTTTGGATAAGTTTAAGTGTTTGGTCGTGGGTTGGGTGTTTGATATTGATATCTTTATTAGTTGGTCATTGATTTTGTTGCATGTTTCTAAGTAACAAGTTGGAAAACCTAACTGATTCGACCTATTCGACTGTTTTGTTGGTTAAGATCGAAAGAGAAGTTTGTGCAAAGAGTATCGTTGAAATTGTCGTGCAATCTGTCGAGATCAGCGAGCGCAGCGAGGAAGAAGACGGGGAGGAAGTGGACAGGGCGATGAGAGAGACTACGCCTGCAACGCCTTCAGGTAGAGACTCGAGCGGGGAGGACGGAGATGATTATGAGGAGGAAGATCAGCAGAATACTTCGTTAAGGAAGAAGATCTGGACCTTTTTGACAACATAATAAAGTCCTAATTTAGGTCTCTCAAATTTCATTGGAATTGTTAGCCATTTTGAGGCTTTTGTAAGATGTCCGTGTATTTTATAGTCTGCACCGGCCTGAATTTACGGCTTCAGAAGATGTATTCTAATGCTTAGGTGAAGTAGGGTTTGTTTGTATCATTTTATTTCTTCAGGTTTGCTTTGTAGTAAAAAGGATTACACCGCAGCGAAAAGACTACAACGATTTCATCATTTCAGATGCTCCTTTCTCTAGTCCATGTATGTTTGTAATATGATCGATCCATTGCATCATTATTTATTGGCATTATTATTATTATTTTATTTTATTTTTTCTTCTAGAAATCCTGAGCTTCAGCAGATTTATGCTTGAAGAATCTGAGTGTTTGTTTAATTGTGGGTTAATTGGGTATCAGCTTTCCTACATTCAGGGGCTGTGTAAATTAGCCCGTAAAATGTATTTTCATTTTTAGGAGTCAATTTTTACTTTTTTCAGAAACAGAGGGTTCATAGGCAACCCCCCCAATAATTATTATGCTTGCTCTTCAGCTTTGTTGGATTTCTTTTTTTTTTTTTTTTTTTTTTCCTTTCTAATCAGTTTCATAAGCAGTGTTTACTAATATGTTCGGTAGTTATGGGTGCTACGATAACAGGGACAATAAAGGTAAAAAAAAAAAAACATTAAATTATTTTAACTAATAATTGATATTATTTTTAGTTATTTAAAAAAATAAAATATGATCGTATATTTAACATGCGATTTTGTGCCAACAAGACGGTGCTAGGATACGTGCTGAACGTTAGCATAGAGTCATCTGTTTAAAATGCAACCTTTGAGTATCCTGTTAAACATGTGATCTTGATGTCATCTATTATAAAGGCGACCTTCCGGTCGTTTCTGTAATAGGTAGTAGTGCGAGGACTAACATCTTTGAAATTGCCTACTTCGTCTTCCTTATACGATTCTTCGTCAAAGAAGCATTCGTGTGTATTTTCTTAAGCATGTGTATTTTGATAAGCGTCTGCATCATCATCTCTGCAATCATCGCTCAGAGAGATCAGATGACATACACGATCAATTAATGAATGCGAGAGTTATGATGTTCTCGCACTTGGTCATATAATTAAATTTTATTTGGTTCACTAAGAACCGTATTTATCATCGAGTCCATGTGGTGGATTATCTATCAACTCCATATTCATATGTAGATACACATTTTTTATGAAAAATCCATCGAGAATTTCCATGTCTTCCTCGGAACCAATAGGTAACAACACATAAAAATAGATCTATCAGATGACAACACAAGATACTTGTGCAATAACCTAAGCAAATATTGTGACTTGTTAATACAGACTCCTCTACAAAAGTTTTCTATTAAAATTGTATGCGTGCAGTTCGGTGGTATAACTACGGCATCAAAAAACTAATGGTCATAATAAACACCATTTGGAGTTTCCACTGTACTGCGATTTATATAGTGAATAACTTGACGCTACAACATCTATCCATATCCAACAAAAATAGGTTAATATCACAATACATTTTACTAAAATAGATGTAAATATACACTCTTAGTATATATACTACCAATAGATGTAAAATTAGACGACATTTGTACTATATATATATATATAATATTTGCACAAAAATACTAATAATTAACAAATATTCTAATGGAGGTGTATCTACAATTAATATACATTTTTTATATAATATACTATTAATATACGCATATATATATATATACCTACTTATACAGCATACAAACAAACGCATAATAGTTATACAAAGTAATAATATCTACAAATTTAGATCTACAATCTAAATTTCAACCACATTTTTATATAAATCCATAGTTATACCTCAAATTTACGAATAGTACAAAATACGTAAACATGTATTACTTTCCGCATATCTGTTCGAAAATTAATAGATCTAGTTGATACTAACTTAGATCTGTTTAGTCTCTCAAAATATAGAGTTTTGAGATGAGAAATTTGCCAAATGATGTAGAGTCGGAGGTGGAGAAGAAAGAAATAAAGGAATTAAGCGCTCGGTTCATACCCCAGCGCATGGTCGGATTATACAAGGTCATCTCTGCAACAAGCGATATTATTGTCGCCTATTAAAAATATGACTCTAAATTTACCTCTTAAACAAGCGATAATGTCGTCGCGAGTTAAACAGACGATTCTATGCCCGTATGGTAGCACGTAACTTCGTGCTGCCCTGTTGGCACAACCTCGTTGTAAAATAAGCAATCGAATTTATTTTTGTTAATAACTTAAAAATGATATTAGAAAAAAAATTATTAATTGAGATAATTTAAAAAAAAAAAAAAAAAAACAATTCGACATTTCAGACTTCCTTTGGTCTTTTTTCTATGGAGAAGGATGTCATTGCCCTAGCTCTACCCTTCAATTCCCTCCGAACGAAACCTGATGGCTAATTACGTATCCAAAAGGACCCATTTGTGGTGAATCTGAGGTGCACCCACACCAATAATTGCATGTAGACAACTATAATAACAACAGTAATAACTCAGTCAATTCTCGCCACGTCATTATCTGAGAATGATAGATATATATACGATCATATTATGAAGAAGTCTATTTCTTATAGGATCTTTAGCCTGATAGAGTAATTAAGCACGCAGACAAGCAGTCATACAGATTCTCAGAATAAGAAATAACTCCGAGCATGCACAAAAGTATGACTCACACATGCATAAAATGATAATAAGAATAAAATAAAAGAAATATAGATGTAAAATAAATAAAATGAATATAATAAGATATAAAAATGGGGAGGAAAAAATGAAGATAAAAGTAACGACATTGTGAAATCTAAACTTGGATGTCACTAATCTAATTTTATGCCACCACTTCGCTCGATTGAGAGCTAAATCTTTGTCTTGGTAAGGTCAGGCTCACCCTTTTTTCCCACATGTTTTTCAAACATTCGCATCTTCTAATAGGGACAGTTGTTGGTCTTCGCTTAACATGTCCAAACCATTGCAACTGATATTCTCTCATCTTGTTCTCAATTAAGCCCATCTAGAGTTTTTGTTTGTTTAGCTCATCTATCTTTGAGAAATTGACCGAAATCACCAACCTAGCATTCTCATTTTCACTATCTTCATCCGTTGGATAAGCTGACGTTTAACCGATCAACATTCGGAACGATACAACATAACTGATCGTATAATGGTACGATAGTAGTTTTCCTTTAATTTGGTAGGAAACTTCATATTACACAGTATTCATGACACCATCATCTACTTAAACCAACCTACTCTCATGTAATGCCTGACATGTTCATCGATATCTTTATTCTCTTGTAAAATGGAGCCTAAGTACTTAAAAATATATCTTTTGAGGGATATTCAATAATTGCATGTAGACATTTAATCAAATTGTTTCAAACCCGGGTCGTGCACAACATGCTATTTGCGCCGCCACTAGCCTATTGGTGGCTATTGCGGCCTTATAGATAGCATGATCTTGAAGCAATATTCATTTCTCTATTTATTATTGTTGTTGTCATCGTCGTCGTCGTTGTTGTTATTTTGATGAGCTACGTCATTGGCATGAATTTGTAGCATGTTCGCTCCTAACTTTTTATAACTCGAAGGTCCTCTCTTCCTTTTATAAACAAAAAATTGTCGGCGGGGTGTTTTTGTCCAAAATATTGTTACTGTAGTCATTTGTGTTGAATTTTTCGCTTATTTTTAGCAACTAATTCAAGAAAAATCTTAATTAACAAAGAAAATAGATATTTTGGAAAGACATGTATTACACTTAACCAAAGCATGTACTTTGCCAAGTATATGTCTTGGATATTCAAAAAATTTTCAAAATCTTGTAAAAGAATATGGCTATAAGTAGACCTCTTAGGATTTTCCTAAGAGATACGAAAATGACAATTTCACGGCTGGAAGTTTAGCCTGCAGAAGATCGCATATCGTCAAAGTGAGTGTATCATTCTATACTTGAGAGATTAAGGGTTGTTTTACCAAGGTGAGATAGAAATTGGATGAGGTGTGAGATTCCTTATAATCTTTATGTCTGTTTAGTAATTTTTCTCGGGCTCTCCTTATGAATTTTTCTCCGTTTTTTAGAATTTTCACATATATCAATATTTTAGCTTTATTTTGTTATTTAACTTTTTCTGCGAGTTTTATCTTAATTTTCTTAACATTTAGGTTATGCTGTTATGTTATATTTGTAACTATATTGCTACATATGTAGTAAACTTCTCATACTTTCTGTTTCTGTAACTTGTTTTGCAGTAAACTACTCACTCTCACATAACAACTGCAAGGATTGAGAGTATTAGATATCAAATTATATGAAAATGGCACAAATAATTCATCAAAATTAGTAGTAAAATATTCCATTTTCGTTTTGTCGGTATATTTCTATCAAATCCTGATGTGTGCAAGCATACAGCTAAGGTTCATGAAGGATTAAAGGTATAAATCATTGATAAACATCCGAAGATAAAGACACGAGTACATGAGCTAGGATGACTCGAGGTAGTCATCCTCGTCAACTGAGAGATCGACGGACCTCGCCGGAGTCGTACCGACAGAATGTGACAACAAGCACAATGAAGAAAAAAAAAAAAAAATTCTCAAAAAAAAAGATAAGATAAGAAAGAAAAAAAAAAAAAGATCGACCGTGACCGAGCGAAACTTTGCTTTTGTTGCTTCTTCAGCGTAAGGGTGTTTATATACCGTCCAGAACGAAAAATAGATAGCACCGGCCCATTCGGTCTTCGATCCTGTCCAGTCCAGACATGGTAAAACTGCCGATTTCATCTAAGACTTTTGTTTATTATTAATACTTAATTTACTTCAACAAAATTATCATGTAGTTATTTATAAATTTATGTATACTTCCATAATTATATACTTATATTATTTACTTTTTAAATTAATAAAGAACTTTTCATCTAACTAGTCAGGTTCTATCTAGTCCAACTTATCCGCTCTTGTCCCCGGTGCGGGGTTCATAACTTATTAAGTCTTCTATCTGGTTCAGGTCGGATGAACACTCACTCACAGGAGAAACTATAATAAAATGATTAGGCACCAAGAATCCATCAACGACCTTTTGTGTTTTTGTGCCACTGCTAATTATATTTGGTATTTTTATATTATCTAATTGGATTTGGTATTTTTATGCCCATTGTCATGTGAAATGATAAAAATTTTCTTAATTTTTTATTCTGAAAAAATATAAAACACGTGAATAGTCACGAACACCCACGAACACAATCGAACATCCACGAATACAAACACACACGAATATCTACGAACACCCGTAAATATCTGTGAACACCTACGAACACCAACGAACACCCTCGAATACTCACGAATACTAACACTACGAACACCCACGAACACAATTGAACATCCACGAATATAAACACACACGAACATCTACGAACACCCGTAAATATCTGTGAACACCTACGAACACCCTCGAATACTCACGAATACTAACACTACGAACACCCACGGATATAAATACCTACGAACACCCGCAAACACCTATGAACATCTGCAAACATCTAGAAACATTCATACGAACATCCACAAACACCTACGAACACACACGAATACCTACAAATATCCACGGGCACTCATGAATACTGCTACAGTGTTCGTGTGTATTCGTGATGTTTGTAGTGTCAGCGTGTTCTCATATTTTTTCTGAAAAAAAAAAAAATTGAGAATATTTTGTCATTTTACATGACGGAGGTATAAAAATATCAAATTTAGTTACGAGGTACAAGATTACAAATTTCAATTAGCAGGAAGCATAAAAATATAGTATAAAGTTTGTGGATGTTCAAATTCATATGATATAAATTTATATAGGCTAAAGTTATTATGAAATAGTCTTATTTAGTCCGATATTGACTAAATAAATAACAAGATTTTAGTTTATATTGAATTTCATACAAGAATAATAAAATGGACAAAATGAACTAGAATATGGTCCACGTATGCGACCTTGAATATTTAATAGTCAAAAGATTACACTTGGCATTTAAGCCGTGGGAAGAACAGAGTGTTCGAAAGTGTTTCCTCAACACGGTTAGCAATCTCCTCCGAGTGTTTTTCCTTGAGTGTTCTTTCCGAACGCAATGGATTGAATTCTAGTAACTGCAAGCAGTTATGAGAAGTTACAACTACTAGATATTTGGACAGTTATAACTGCTCGGTAAAAGTGCATTTTCGTACTCTATATAATAAAGAAAGTGGTTTTCCGGAATATACAACAACGTTGTACAATTCCTCTTGTGTTTTCAGAATAAAAAATATCATCTCTAATAGTGTCTGCTGCAAAAGATATTACTAGAGTTAGATAATTCTATCATATACTGGTGTGTTCATATGCTGGTGTGTTCAGTGGTTTGGTGTCGTTAAGTACAAAATGTCGCCGAACAGACTTCATTATGTCCTAGAGGATCGACTAATCTATATTGCACGATCTGGTGGGGGGTGATGCGTGTCGATTGCACCAAAATAATTTAACTCTATTCAACCTAACTTGTAGATAGGGCAAGCAGAGGTCGATCCCACAGAGAACTGTACTAATAATCCTAACTAGCGTCCGAGAATGACAATCCAATTGAGGTCAAGCATACAGAAAATTTTGAGTTGAGAACTGAATACAAAAATTAACTAAACAGAAACTTAAACGAATAATCAATCAATCAGATGAATCCAGAGTATACAACTTCCCCTAGGGCAATTTCTAATTTGATCAATTCTCTCACGTACCTTCAGTCAATTATTCTTTTGTTAACCAGAGGTTTATTATCTCCTCGCACTTCTTCCGATAGTTACGAAGACGTATTCCCATGTATCAAATAGATTACACTATTCCTAGGTAAACAACTAGTGAGAACCCATTATGAACAAACCTTAATTGGTTACCTAAGGTGATTGATTATTCCTAATCTTCTCACAACTTAATCCCGTTTTCCAACGTCAATTAATCTTAGGCTATTTTATTCCAAGACTAAATCATAAATTCCTCTTCCGAGTTCATTAAGATTTCTAAATTATTCTAATCGGTGGCCAATCAATTAGAAAGCATTAATAACAGAATAAAAACAAACATCGAATAATCAATTGAATAGTTAAGGAGAGAAAATCACAAATTAGACATAAACCCTAGGTTCCATTGAAACTCTAGAAAATAAATTAGTTCCTCATTGATCTGAAAAACATCATCCAGTAAAGTTTATCAAAAACATGATCACCAGAACAAAAGAGAAAAGGAAAGAAAATCTAGCTAGTCTCTCGCCCGTTCTTGCAATTCCTCTGCTCCTATGTTCTGCCTCTGGTTTTGCCCCCCCCCTTCTGTTCCAGATCTCCAGCCCCTTTTTGAATCTCTCCTCTCGAAATCCTCGCTCTTTTCTGAGTTTGAACGCTTCCTCTTCATTCTGGTAAGTGCTGATTTTCAGCAGATTTCTGGTGAGGATTTTCAACTATTTTAGGGGTCCAAACGACTTCATAATGTTAGAGTGTCTTCAGTAAAGTTGTTGGGCTGGATGTTAAGGTTCAATAGAATCAGGCCTTGCACTTCTCTAAACTTCAGAACTCCTCGAGCAGGCCGAACACTGAATTGGGTCCAGATTTCTGATGTAATATCTGCTCCCCGTGTAAGGCCAATTTACTTGTCCAAAACGACTTATTTGACCTCTGGGCTTTCAATAAAAGTTGTATATCTGTTTCTTAGCTTTCCAGAATGGTAAAGAATGCCCAAAACCGAGGTCTGTAGCTCCAGATATAAGCCAAAAACCGAACATATGTCAAAACAGGCGAGAATAGCTGTCCTATCCTGATTAGGAATTGAACTTCAGCTTATGACTTGACTTTGGCATTTCTGGTTCACTCGGAATTCAGCCCAAAAACCTGCCAAATAAGAAGTAAATGTTCCTGAATAAAGCAATTGCAAAAGACACAAAAAACTCCCAACTAAAGTGTTAAAACTATATAAATCATCTCAAATTATGCTCATTGTTGATCATGAATGTGTGAACTAAATTCACACATCAAATACCCCCAAACTTGAATGGTTGCTTGTCCTCAAGCAAACAAATGAAAACTGCTTCAGTGTGGTCAAGTGGATCAAAGAATACGAATAGTCATTGGTGTCTCAACAATGTATTGAGTACGTACTCTAATAGTTTCGTGATTCCATAATTCAAAACAAACAAGACGAAGAAAATACATCAAACAACCTCAGCTATCCTAGATCAATTAATTGTGGAGACGTTCCTTTAGTGTTCTCAGGGAAGACTATACTTGGCCCCAATGATTCAATTCCTTTTATCCTTTTGGCCCTTGATTAAACTAAATCACTCATTCCATCCTCCACCAAAACAAAACACATTTTCTTTGAATAAAAGAATCTCATACATGACATGTCCATAATATCCACAAAACAAACCTTTAAGCAAGACATGATTTGTAATACTTCATAAAAACATATTTCTCATCCTCATATCCACTACATCTAAGGTTCTATTCATGTTGGGGAAAATCAATTAAGGACATTGCAAAATATAATTTTCTATTAAATAGTGATCCTTGTAGCGAGTTTTCAACCAATGACTCTCGATCCAGTTGGACCAAGGCACTAGGCTATGAGCACCCCTCGGGTTTACCGACTCGAATCAACTTCTTTTTTTTTTTTTTTTTTTTTTTACTTCCATGAGTGAAGTCTTTTGACGCGAATACCCACATTGTTAGATGAAGGCACCCGGCTACTTAACCCACCATGGTTGGGGTACTTTCTTTCACCACATTTCATCAAAAATTCAATTTTTATTCCCCTGGACAAACTTTCCCTTAGATTTCACTTCCATTTGGAATAAAAAAAAATGCTCTACTTCATATCACTTTATCATGTTTTGCAAAAATATAAGATTCGCTTCAATCATAGACATGTTAAGCAGGAGACCATGCATTTTTTAAACCAAAATTTAAAGTTTCAGCTTAGGATGGTTACAAGTGGTAAACTTTAGTTCGGGTCAAGATTCAAAATTCCTCTTTTCACCAAGGACATGCACGGGGTCTATCAAACGTCCTCATTGAACAGGAATTAATCCAACCTAATCAATCATAAAATAACTGAGGTGACACACCTACTAAGACACTCCTATTCTTAACCAAACTATGCAACCCTAAGGAAAATCAGTCAGTCCTATGTAAAATGCGCACTCAGAACATCAAACTCAAAGACAATTAAGCAATAACACCTCCAAACTTAAATCAAACACTGCCCTCAATGTTATGTATATAAAAATAAGCAATAAGAGGTTGTAGGTTAGAAAGTAACTCCCCTATAGACTTGAACAGATTGCTTTGAGAGGTATGGCCTGTCAGCTATGGGTTCTCCAACTCAATGCAGCTAAGCCGTCAGATGGTGATCTGTCAAAGGGAAAGGATTCTCTCTGTGCAAGGAAGAGAGATAAAATGTGAGAGATGGAATATCAGAGGAATATCAGAGAACAAAAACTTTTTTTTTTTTTTTTTTTTTTTTAATAACACATAATAAAGACTGATGAAATATGACAGCAAGAAAAGTTTAAAAACTTGGGTTGCCTCCCAAGAAGCGCTTGATTTAATGTCATCAGCTTGACCATCTCAATGTTTAGGTGTCCGTAAGATTTATCGAGGAAGTATCCCGGCTAAGAATGCCTCCCCAGTAATGCTTCAATCGCTGCCCATTAACCTTGAAAACCCGACCTGTGCTTTCATCCTGAACCTCAATTGCTCCATGAGGATATACTTCAAAGACTCGGAATGGCCCCGACCATCTTGATTTGAGCTTTCCGGGAAACAACTTCAACCGAGAATTGAATAGAAGAACTTGTTGGCCAGGCTCGAACCGCCTTTCGATTATTCTACGATCATGCCACTTCTTGGTCCTTTCCTTGTAGAGTTTGGCATTCTCATAGGCCTCCATGCGGAATTCATCGAATTCATTAAGTTGCAAGAGACGCTTTTCACCGGCCTTCTCGAGATCCATGTTCAACTTCTTAATAGCCCAGTAAGCGTGATGCTCTAATTCAACCGGTAGATGGCACGCTTTCCCAAAAACTAACCGATATGGAGACATGCCTATCGGTGTCTTGTATGCTGTCCGGTACTAAACAATAGTCTACCAATAGTAGACAGAACGGCGACTAAACAATAGTTACTTATCTCATGTGACATTGTTTTTATATTATTTGATTTTTTTAAACAAAATAATAAACTGAAGTAGGTATAATTTTTTATTCTTCAGCATTGTAATACATTTTTTTTTCTGAAATTACATTCAGGCACAAAAATAAGAACTGTTATACATATGTTGTTCTGACTATTATGGCATACTATTTGATATATTTACTAATATTTTTTTAAAAAATTGTGAACTGAAAGTTATTAACCAAAATAAAATATATATTATTTTAGTTTATTATGTGATGTAAAAATATTGAAGGTATAAAAATAGAAGCTCTATAGCATTTTGGAACTACATTGTATTTTTACAAGGGTTAAAAGATTAAGTATTATTATTTAATATAAGTGATAAGGAGGTAGCTAGTCTCACTAAGATCGCATTTTAGATTAGCGACCTTTTAGAGCGCCTGTTAAAGAGGCAATCTCAAGGTCGTCTGCTGCATGATGCTGCCAGTGTGGCGCACACACGCCATGCTTTGGCGATTTGATTTTAGTTTCTTGAGTCTTAAACAATAATTTTACAAATATATAATTAAAACAATCTTAAATTAAAAAGTTTCTTGGCTCCGGGCCCCGCCTTCAAGCCCCGACGGCACTACACGATCGGGTCCTTTTCCCTTCCGAAAAAGAGAAATTCCCATGGTGGTGCTAAGCAAGGGCCTCCCACATTTATTAACCCAAACATATCTCTCACACAAGAGTATGTGGGACAAACCAAACCAATCCGCGTGCGGCCCAAACCTTGGCCCAACTTGCGCATGATTCACATCTATCGGTCGACCGAAACCTGTGCAGATCGCTCACTCTCGTGCCGATCCAGTCCAAATCCGGGGCATTACAGTAATGCTTATCTTAGCCCAGTTTCTAACTTACGTCATGCATAACTACTTCGTATCTTCCTTTAGGACTTTTATAGCCGATACCATTGTGTTGTGCACCCGCTTTTGGGTCCGGCAAAATAATTTGCACAACGATTAGCTTTACTAGTGCGTTTTAGTTAAACATGACGGCTTCGGCTACGCTTTTATGCTTAATATGGCGCGACAAAAAAATAATTAACCAACACAAAATGCTACAATGTAAAATTTGTCCCAAAATTTCTCACACAAAAAAAAAAGTGTTTTATCGCTTCAAGAAGTTGATTAATTGCGGTTTTCTGCCCTAGCAACATGTTTTTTTTCAATAAAGTCATGCTTTTTTTAATAATTACTAAACTAAGCTTTTATATATATATATATATATATATAATATATATAATATAATATATATATAATATATATATATATATATATTTATATATATATATTTATTTATTTATTATTAAATACTCTACAATTAATTTTTTAAATATCTCCAAATAAATATTTTAAGCTTCAAAGTCTTTACCAATAATAAAATATTTGGAGTTTCATAATATCTATTTATAACTATTTAAAATCTTCAAAACGAAAGTTTATTAAGCACATAAAAGCAGTGAATTATTTAAATTATATTTGGGAAAAAAAAAAAGACTTTTTCAAAAAACACCCTTATTTTTTTTTCCTATTACTGCATCTCCTAAAATCCATCAGAAAATATCCATATCACGTTATAAACGGTCTTGAAAATGGGATAAAATCCGAAGAGTTTTTTTTTTTTAATTTCCACCGTACGTCCATCAACTGAATCCATCTCCACCGTCCAATTACCAGTACAAGTTAAGTAGAAGAGACAGCTGTTATAGTTAGTAGTGCTGTTATTTAATTTCCAGCTTTGAATCTTTTTGTACACTTGCACCACAACCACAAGATCTGGTGGCCACAAATTACTGCCCAAATTTGTGCACCTCCTCCATCTCCACTCTCCATCTCCCAACACCCATCCCGAGACGGTGAATCTTGACCCATCCCCGCCGTTTATCTCACAACCGACTCACCGCAACGGTGCAGCTGCTCAAGCACAAACCTAGAACCAACGTAAGACGAGAACTTGATTCGAGAAATAAATTCATTAGATTTCAAATGTTAGTACGTATTTTAACAATAACTTCATATTAAAAGCCCTCCATGCATGCATGTTCAAAGCTGTTAGCAGGCCACCGTGCTGTACAATTAAATCCTCTACGTCCAACTATTACCAATTCGGAAGCGTCGTTCTCCGATGACCCTGATCGTTATGATGTAATCAGAATTATATATTATACGTCGGGATGTTTACCACACTCATCCCGATATATAATATGTGTTTATGATTGCATCGGAAATGCAGACCACCGTGCTGTACAATTAAATCCTCTGCATCCAACTATTAGCAATTCGGAAACATCGTTCTCCGATGACCCTGATCGTCACGATATAATCAGAATATTATACGTCAGGATGTTTACCACACTCACCCGATATATAATATGTGTTTATGATTGCATCGGAAATGCAGACCACCGTGCTGTACAATTAAATCCTCTACATCCAACTATTAGCAATTCGGAAACGTCGTTCTTCGATGACCCTGATCGTCACGATATAATCAGAATCATATATTATACGTCAGGATGTTTACCACACTCACCCGATATATAATATGTGTTTATGATTGCATCGGAAATGCAGACCACCGTGCTGTACAAATCCTCTACGTCCAACTATTAGCAATTCGGAAGCGTCATTCTCCGATGACCCTGATCGTCATGATATAATCAGAATCATATATTATACGTCGGGATGTTTACCACACTCATCCCGATATATAATATGTGTTTATGATTGCATCGGAAATGCAGACCGCCGTGCTGTACAATTAAATCCTCTACATCCAACTATTAGCAATTCGGAAACGTCGTTCTCCGATGACCCTGATCGTCACGATATAATCAGAATCATATATTATACGTCAGGATGTTTACCACACTCACCCGATATATAATATGTGTTTATGATTGCATCGGAAATGCAGACCGCCGTGATGTACAATTAAATCCTCTGCATCCAACTATTAGCAATTCCGAAATGTCGTTCTCCGATGACCCTGATCGTCACGATATAATCAGAATCATATATTATACGTCGGAATGTTTACCACACTCACCCGATATATAATATGTGTTTATGATTGCATCGGAAATGCAGACCACCGTGCTGTACAATTAAATCCTCTACATCCAACTATTAGCAATTCGGAAACGTCGTTCTTCGATGACCCTGATCGTCACGATATAATCAGAATCATATATTATACGTCATGATGTTTACCACACTCACCCGATATATAATATGTGTTTATGATTGCATCGGAAATGCTGAGTTCTGATGAATAGTAATACTGCTCTAAGTAATTAGCTAAAACCATTGGCATAGATAATTTATCATAGCGAATACAGAAACGTAATAGATAAACTGTGTACATGATAATAGCAAGGAAACTAAAGCCCTCTCTCCCCATGTTCGACTCCATATGTAGCCATTGCTCGCTTTTCTAGCCGATGGTAATGTGCACGTGTCCCCTAACGGGCTACAGATGACTCGGCTCACGGACGGCCATGAGTAAATCTCCTCCTGCATAGAGCCGGCTTTAGGGTTATACAGATATTTCCTATCCTACAAAAAAAAAGGAATAGATAATTGTGTACATAATAATTCCAAGCAAACAAAATTTCAGGAACCTTCCCCACCCAGCTGCAGGTTTTGCAGACAACACCCTCTCGTGCGACTGATGATTCAGTTCGTTAACAGTCACAAGTAAGCCCCCTTCGGGATATAGCAGGTGTGGGATTATGCGGACAGTGTCCTATTCTCCAAAAATACGTACCAATCACTTGAGCATTGGCCTTATTAGATTTGGCCTCCACCAACCCAGACAAGCCTTCTATAAATGCCTCATTTACACTTTGAATGAACTCCTATTCACACTCATAAAAAATAAAAAAGAAGATAGAAAGACACTACTTCAAATGATTAAGTTTAGATAGCTAGCTAGCTATGGCTCATCCCTACTCACCTCTTACAATTTACCTCTCTTGTTCTTTTATCATCATGCTTCTACTATCCCATGGTGTATATGAAGGGCACATATCTCGAGAAAATGGTTATCGCCGCTCTCGGTCTTCCAATTTTCTCCCTAGAGGGGTGCCCATCCCTCCGTCGGCGCCATCGAATAAACACAACTCGGATATCAGCTCCGGTGGCTCGTGATGGTTGCTTATGTTCGGAGGATGCTGAGCTCGTAGGTAAAAAATGAGTGCAACGCGAGGACTTAATTCGTATAATATCATTTTGTAGGGGATGTTCCATCAAATACTTCTTTCCAAGTTCTCGACATCACTCTTCTTCCAATTTTTTCTTTTTTTTTCTTTTTTTTTTTTTTAATTTTGTGTTTTTCTTTTCCATTAAGAGCATCGAGAATATTGTGAGATTTTTGCGATTAATTGTAGTCTATTAATAGCATACATCCTTACTAATGTTATAAAGATCTCCTCCATTGAGCACTTTATGAAAATGAATTTTTCTTTCCCAACTTTAGAAGGTGGGTGATGTTCTTGCCTTCACCTTTTAACTTGGTCATTACTGCTTTCAACCGTACTAGTCGTCCACCAACAAGCTCATCCGAGCCGAGCCAAGCCGAATTTCAGTAAATTCAGATCCTACAATGTGCCAATATACTTTTTTGTTAGTTTTCAAAAATTAAAACAAAATAAAATAAAATTAATGTAATAGTTCATATATAGGATTTGTTGGCACGTACTGTACGGATAACTTCTGAAACAAAAAGGTGCTGCCGTTCTTTCCAACCAGCACGTAAAACTATGCTTAGAAATGGTATTTTTTCTTATATATGAGATGTGTTGTGGTGTAAAATGGATCTAGATACTTCAAAGTTTGCCTTTTTAAAAAAAAAAAAAAAATCATTTTAATTTATTTTCATGTGTTACTCCAAATTATTGACTTGTTCCTGTCTAAAAATCTTTTTTTTTTTTTTGTTTTTTTTTAAAGTAGTATATAGAAGTATCACTTAGTTTTAGGGGGTTTGATTCTAGCAAGATATGATGATAGATGGCTTCATGTGAAAGTGCAGTATTGGATATTTGGGGTGCTCTTCAACAAAGAACTGCTCCACTGTTGATCATTGAAAGAACAGCACATCTTCTGATGTTTCATCCAATCAAATTCTTCTTATAAAGCCTTTTGGAACAGGTCAACTGGGTCCACTTACTTGTTTTTACTTTAAGATCAAATATCAAGTTTTTTTGAGAATTTGCCAAAATATGCCCCCCAAATCGAAATTGTTAAAATATATCACCTTAGTTTGAAATAACCTTTTTATATCCTCCCTGATCTTGTAAAATGAAGACAATTAACTTGATAAGGACATCTTCGTCATTTCATATGGTAATTAGGACATAAAAAGACGATTTCGAATTAGGGAGGCACATTTTAGCAAAAACCTTTTTTCCACTTTCTATATATTCACAAATGATGGTTGTTATTCATGCAACCAAACATTCAAGGTCTATAAAAAAAAAAAAAAAAAAAAAAAAAAATTCAATCTACGTTTATTGTTTCTTTAATGGTCTATGGCAAGATATTCAGTGCCGTACCAAATCAAATTTTGGTTAATTTAGAACCGGACAAGTGCCGATATGCCAATGGTGCCATGCCGACTATATCAATAATACATTTATATATTTTTTTTAAAAAGTAAAAAAGATTAAATTAATTTAAATTTTATGTAAGCTTTTTTATATTTGTCGTGCCAATTCGTACCGTACAACTAACTGTATGAATAGACATCTGGCTGGCAAAGACATACTGACCGGCATATAAAATTATGATCTATGGTAATTTTTATCATCCATACCCCTTGAATACCTGCATTGGCTCTAAAATAATAGATTACTATGTCGGCATAACAAAAAAAAAAAATGCTTCCATTCTGTAAAAAAAATCTTCCAAAAAAATGAGCTATCTAATTATAATTTTTTTAAAGAAAATTATCTAATTAAAGAAAATTATCTAATTATAATTTGAACTAGAGGTTTTTTTTTTTTCTGAAAACCTATTGGGAGCTATAGCATTACTCCTATAGTTCAACTTTCGTGAACCTACTGCATGCAAAGAAACATGGAATAATGCTAAAAAAACCCATGCTTTTCAAAACTCATATAAATCTGCCTCTACTTTTTAAATATTTTTTTTTTTAAAAAAATACTAATCGAAAACTCAGAAGTATTTCAGATGATTAACTTAGTATTTCAGATGGCTAGTATAATGCGACAATTGCCTCGTAGTGTTCCAGACAAGCTAAAAATTATTCCCAGAGAGCTAAAAAGTGTTCTATAATGTGAACATAGTATTTCATTTAATAGATTGATTTGTTCGAATTTTGCAAAATTTAGAATTTTTTGATAAAGGGCAATACTTGAGAACACATAGGGGGTGCACGGATTTGCGCATGAAAATGGTGAAAACGCATTTTCCGTGACTGTGCAATGCATTTCACGGTCACAAAAACATGTTTTCCACCATTTTCGTGCGCAGATATGTGTTCTTAAGTATTTTCCTTTGACAAATCTCCAAAGAGACACTACACATAAAACCCTTGCACATTACCAGGGTACAGTAATAGACTGAAATTATTCATCAAAAAAAAAAAAACAAAAATAATTAAAAAATTAAAAAAGAGTGAAAATAACAGCACCCAGTTTCCTTTAACAATAAAAAGGGGCAGTCCCCGGGCGCAATCACAGAAGCGAACACCGTAAATTTGAAACTAACCAAACCCTAACTGGAAAAAAGAGAATTAAAACATACTTCAGATAAATCATATATAAGTTATACAAGCTACAAAGAATTTCTGCAAAATGTAACGATATTTGACAATTACAACAAATTAACTACCGGATGGCGGTTATATGTTTAAATTATCAATATAGGAGAATTAGGGTTAGATTCGATGCAGCATGTCATTTTCTACTATGGTGGAATCGACGCTCAGATGGCCTCTCTCTCATTGACCGGGATGCATCTGAATTCGAACCCTCGGCACCGGGATGTTGAGGTGATCGTCGAGCTGGGCTAGAGTTGTAAGGGTGCGAGCTGTAACGGCTCTGCCTAGGTGAGCTGTCATAAGCAAGGGGGCTTCTATGACTTCTGTCGGAAAGAGATCTTCCCGTGTTCCTTACAACTATATGATCACTATCATTGAACCTATGCGAGTAAGGTGGCAAAGAGGCAGCAAGTCCGTGCTCCGATCCAGGCGGACCATCATCTCTGAAGTTTGACGATCGTCTACGTTCATGGTAATGCCCTCTGTTTAAAAATAAAAAAATTAAAAAAAATCTGAATATTAATAAAAGCTAAAGGGTAAGGGTTAGCCTTTTTTAAAAACAAAGTATATATATATATATATATATATATATATCGGAATATTAATAAAAGCCTAAAGGGTAAGGGTTAGCCTTTTTTAAAAACAAAGTTAAAAAAAAAAAAAAAAAAAAAAGAAAAAAAGGTAATGCCTGAATAATTTGACCTATAGTGGGAAGAGTTCTTGTATGAGCCGGAGAAGTATGATCCGCTTGGTTGGTGATCCCAAAGTCTGTCATCTGCATTCTCCGGGATCGGAGCGTTGATACCAGGAAATTCAACAGTCATCTTTTTTTCTGGTAGTACAGGCTCATCTTTTTCTGGCAATTCCCCCTCTTCATACTCTTCCTTCATCTCCTCATCAGCAAAAATTGTGATTCCAGATGGCTGGTCTTCATCCTCCACAACATCTGCAAAGTGCTTGCATTAGTGAATGGAATGAGAAGATGAACCCAAAAACTCCAGTTAATGTGTTGGTGGTTTTTTTCCATGTAAAAGTCTAATACTGAGTGTTTAATTAAGAATGGGAATGAGTATACGGTCAAGATAATACTAAAATTTGTTCCTGTTAGGTGGGCAAAAATCTAAGCAACAATTACATCCCTTTTCTCCCTGTTTCTTATAATAAAAGCAATTAAATTGATCACCAATCATATAGAATGCACTGCAGAAAAGTTTACCTAACTCGTCTTTCATCCCGACGACTCAATACAACCAGCGGAAAAGATAATACCCAGCGTGGCAAATTATACTTCTTTGACTTCCTTAAGATGCGTATACCGATGAGTGTGCGATCGATGGTTAAAATTAGATCTTGTGTAAACCAATGGAGAAGCTCATGGATTATTACACCTTTGACCTCCTAAAGCTTTTTGTTTTTTTTTTTTTGAGATAACGAGGCGAAACCCCTCCCTGGGTCTCCGCTAACTCGCAGACCACAGTTTTCTATACACACCTATAGAACCATTTTGAACCCAGGTGCGCGCAGGAGAGTAAAACCCCGGTCTGGCGTCCGCCTCCGGACAAGACAAGGAGTATTGGGAGTTACCCAGCCACCAGCTTCCCCGCAACCGCTGTAAACTAGCGGCCACGGGCGCATCCCCATTACAGGCACCCTTAGGGTTCGAACCGGGGCGCTCGCTTCCTGAGGCGAGCGTTTGGCTGACTGACCCAGAGGCGGGGGACTTGACCTCCTAAAGCATTATACACCCAAAGTTGCATATAATGGATAAGCAAATCTTCTCCACTGGATACATCCAATGGAGAAACTATTTAAACCATGCAACAGATCAGATTACTGAATTTTTATTTCCTAGCGAAAATAAAAGAAGCTTCCACAGCTAACCATGCACACTTCAACTTGGTCTTACAAGCTACACACATTTCTAGCTAAGCTATGATAGCATTTGTTTCACAAATCAGCTCTTATAACCAAGGTTTTCTGTGCCGAGCCGAGCCGAGTTTCGGTAAACTCAGATCCCGGCACGTACCGACCGTGCCGATATATATTTAAAATTTTAAATATAAGATTTTTTGACACGGGCTATGCCGACCGGCATCGAAAACCATGCTTATAACATTGCCTCGACTGTATAGCTCTATTTTGCAACACATAAACTAAGATGGATAGAGAATTAATATTCCTAGAGCAACCAAGAATGATCGTCTATGGAATTCACATGCATGTTTTTTTTTTCGCCTGCTATTTTGCATTTTCTTCAGATTTACCAGAGCTCTGTAAACTTTGCATTTTCTTCAGATGCTCCAGAGCTCTGTAGATTTGAGATATTAATGCAAGGCTTGTAAAAGATTTTACTGCCTTACATGTTTAGATTCTAAAATACGCACAGAATCTCAAATCTATGCTACATTTACAAATAGGATCCTCAAACATATATTTTAACCACCAAGAAACATATTTTGAGAAATAAAAGTAAATCCAAGTAGACACTCAAATAAAAAGCTTGATACAGGAAATGAAGACAGGATAAATAGGACTTGCTCACCAAAATATCCTGGTGGATAACCAAGTTCACGCATTCGGTTCAACCACGGTGGAGGATCAAATTCCTGTTGATATACAAATCTCATTACAAGATGATGGATGGTAACAAATCATATAGCAACAAAGTAGAAGAAGCAGCATATGACGCATATTATCGAGAATTGACATTGTGCGCATCAACTAAACCTTCTAGATTTTTGGTGGGTGGGTGGGTGAGTGCTGGCAACACCATGAATTATTAAAATTCTAAAACTTGAGCACCTAACATACTTTTTTTTTTTTGAGATCACGAGACGAAACCCCTTCCTGGGTTTCCGCTAACTCGCGGATCACAGTTTTCTACGCACACTTATAAGACCATACTGGACTCAGGTGCACGCAGGAGAGTAAAACCCCGACCTGGCGGCCGTCCCCGGACCAGACATGGAGTACTGGGTGTTACCCAGCCACCAGCTTTCCCGCAACCGCTATAAACTCGCAATCACGGGCACATTCCCATTGCAGGCACCACCAGGGTTCGAACCCGGGGACTCGCTTCCCGAGGTGAGCGTCCCGGCCGACTGACCCAAGGGCGGGGGACAGCATCTAACATACTTATTTAGACAAAGTTGCATAATAAGATAATTGATATTTGCTACATACGACTTCTATTTTAATGATTATGGTATAGAAACGATGTTGCAACTTGTGCATAATGATTACTATGTGCCCAACATTATTTCCATCTTTGGGCTGCAAACAAGTTTATAACGTGGCGATCGATAGAACTTCCTACATTACATTACAACAACGGGGTCAGCGAAAAATCGCACCCAAGCAGGGTCTAGAAAGGGTAGATATATGTAGTCCTGCCCTGCATGAGGTTGTTTCCATACAATTCTCGGTCGAATAGGAAACACCCAAGCACACATTCACAGTTACAATTTCTATTAACATGATTACAATCACTCCCAAAAACAAGAAAATGATGGAATACACAGGAAGACGTACAAAGTCAACGATACGAGAAAGGGCATTACAAAGACACCACATAGGCAAAAAAGAAACCACAAGCACAAAGAAATTACGACGACAAAAAGACAAAAAGAGAAACACCACAATGACAGCAAGATAAACTATCCAAACAATAGTATCAATAATATGAATTCTTCATCGCCATTCAGCTCAATCAAAAGCTAGCTCCCCATGAAGGTCTAAGGAGGTCAGATTATGCTTGGTCGTCTATCTCCAACTCTTCTTTGTTCTACCTCTCTTCTTTTTCCACTCATTTATAAACCCTTTGCATCTTATACCGGTGCAGTTAGTGGCATTGGCAGACCCACAGGGGTGGGGGTGCAGTGGTGGCATCCAACCCCCAAACTTTCCGAGGGACACCTATTTATATATTTCAACTTGAACATTGCCAATTACAGTGCAGATGGATCTGATGGCTGTGATGGCTTTGAGCTTCATTCTAGCAGGTCACATGTTCGAGGTCTCCCACCAATCACCGTTTCTTTTTTTTTAAGTTTTTTAAAGCTCTCTACTATTCTTCTTTTTTTTGTCTTGTTTTAGAGCTATTTCTTCTTCCCTTGTTGCTTGTTTTTAATAGCTGGTAATTATTTAATGACTTTCTAAATATGACATTAGAATCAATTAACTTATGAACAATAAGTATTTTCTTGGAATAATTACATATCAATCCCTGCTTTTGAAACGCACTTTCTCGTTTTTATGCGTTTAAGTTTTTTCTATCCTCAAATAATTAAGTAGTCAATTAAAGCCAAGCCAGGAGAATACTATCTAAGTTGGGCCAAAATAGAATATTTCCAAAACTAGTCCAACAATTTCATATTTGTGAAGTGTCATTTTCTATATTACCTTTGATTTTTGGAATAGCACAGATTGATCTTAAATAATTTTGTGTGATATTTTGAGATGATGTCCAAACGACATGAAAACTAGAATGGCCGCGTGTGGGTACCAAAGCTTGTTTCTTATCCCACCATACAAAATTAGTATTGCTTTTGTCACCTTCTTAGGATGAACTGTACTCATGCACCAGACCAAGTGCCAACGAACAATTCGTGACATGATGCTTGTTGAAGCACTAGGATATTAGTTAAAAGCAAAATTTATAAAATAAAAAACATGGGATACTAAATTGTTGGATATCAAAAAAAAATTGTAGGTTTGTAGCTTGCCCCCCTCTCCCCCAACTAAAATCCTGAGACTGCCACTAGTTAGTGGTCTCCCTCTCACATGACCAAACAACTACAACAGCATCTTCCCCATCTTCTCTTCAATAAAGGCTATCCTAAGTTTCTTCTGAGACTGATTGCGGATTCTTTCATAAACTAACGATAATCCATCATAGCATCCTCATCTCAAAAACTTTCATTCTCTTAACATCCTGATGTTTAGCCAACTATTCAATATGGTACAACATAGCCGGTCTCGTAAAAGTAGTGTTAGAGGTGTCAAAAGAGACAGTGACGTATGGCTCCGCCCTCGACCACATAAACAGCATGGGCAAGCATGGCTTGCTTAGAAACAATGTGGGCCGATCTGGCCCGCACTTTTTTTGCTTAGTGTTCGGACGGACAGGTGTTACGCCCCCACTAGGCAGGCTACGAGCCGGGTGCGCGACAGTGTGGGCTATGGCTCAGCCTTCCGTTGCGTGCCGGCCTGCACGACTTTACATCACTAAGTAACGTTAGACCTTCTCTTCATAGGAAAACTTCATATGTTGAAATAGAAAGATAATAGTTTAATGATATTGATCGAATACATTGAGAATATATATATATATATATATATATATAGCACTTGGCTCTTACTAGACTAGGAAGCCTACTAAATAAGAAATCCTAATATATTATCTCCTAAGTTTCTTAACACTCCCCCTCAAACTTAAAAGTATTGAACATTGAGTTTGGACATTAAATTACTAGAAGATAAACAAGCTCGATAAGACTAAATTCTTAAGAAAATAATAAAAACATCATTGAAGCCCAACCATCTTCGACAGTCCCGTTCTTCTGGTTAGTGTTCAACACGAATTTCTGAAGAAGCTCAACAATTCACTTGATTCACTCAAACTGAAGGATTGATATCCAGACTTGCACCGGAAATAGATGACAACCCGATGTCACAGACCTAATATGAGTTGGAAGAAAGTGATAACTTAGCATCAGCTTAATAGTGAACTCTAAATACTACTCTCCCTCAAGTTGAAGGATTGGCATCATATTCTACGCCAGAAGAAGATGATGACATGGCATGAATAGATCCTAACCTGTACCAAGGAAAGACAACTTGGTTCAATGACTTCAACTTGATGAAGGGGATGACACACGATAATTACTTTTGGTTTGAAAATCGAACACCAAAAACCTTCTAAAAGGGATAATTTGAATGCAACATTAATCGAACATGTGGTAGGCATTAAAAGAAAGCAGATGACACTAAAGATGAGATCTAAGGTGTAGACGACGATGAATACTAGATCTAACATATGGTGCGAACGACGATCTCGCAATGGAAAGGCAGCAGTGGCACACGATGGAAAATGAACACCACCGATAGGCGGCCGTGGTCAAAATGGAACTAGATAGAGATAGCAACTCTAGGCCAAAGGAAAAGGCTCTGATACCATGTTGAAATAGAAGAATAATAAATTTAATTGATATTGATTGAATACATTGAGAATATACATAGAGGCCTTGGCTATTACTAGACTTGGAAGCCTACAAGATAGGAAATCCTAATATATCCTAATATAATATATTATCTTCTAATATGTTTCTCAACATATCACAGAAGAACTTCATATATTACCTTGAGTGAAAAAGAAAGTACTATGACAACACAACTATTTTTGTAGAATACGCTCAAACATCTCAGTACTACCTTTAATAATCTAACCACAAATACTCGGTTCATTCAAAAAAAAGGAACAATGCTATTATAAAAAAGTAAATTAAAAAAAAAAACCTCTAATTTACAAAACTTGTACAAACTAGCCCTGTTTTCAACTTTTTCAAAAATATTACTGGCTAGATGCATCTAGGTGTTCTGGGTGAGCAAACACGGTGTTGGATCGAGCAAACACAAAGTTGTTAGCTTGTGGCACGGTATTAAAAAACATGGTGTTACGAACGAGCAAACATGATGTTGGGCGAGCAAACAAGGTGTTGGAATGAGCAAACGCGATGTTCCAAGCTAGCAAATAAGGTGTCCGATCGGGCAAACAAGGTGTTGGGTTGAGAGATTGATTTGTTCAAGTTTTGCAAAGTATGGGTTTTCTTGACAAAGTCCAAAAAAAAAAAGGAAGGCCAATCTGATTTTATCTTTTGCTTATTAATCTTTTATGACGGTTTGTTAGATAGAAAGGCACTATCCACTTCAATAGTTGGAGACATACCATAGAGTATTTCTGCAGCACTAATGCATGGGATATTAACAAGAACCAACGCATGTTTCAACTTTTGGCTTTTAAGTTACTCGAATTTTGTGAGAACACTTGCTAGAGATTATTGAACACAGTCTTGTAGTTTGATTAATGTCTACAGAAGAAAAAATTTACTATTATTTGTTATTACCCCAATACCCAAGGATGCTCTTGTTTCAGGACCAAGGACCCCTGCCTTCAGATCATCAAATTTTCCAGTAGCCTTCACATAATAACGGGTTTGTCCACAAGCTCCAGGTGCTGCATTTCGCTTTTCATTGTGCAGCTTACGAGCGTTGCTAATAGCAGCATTGTCGCGAGGTTTAGGGCACTCCTTCAATGAGTGGCTATAAGATCCACAGTTAAAACAGCGAGAAGCTTCTTTTGCTTCAACCCCGCTATCAAGTAATACAGGTGAATATTAGATGGTTGAGATAATTCAATATAAGTGAAAAAAATAAACGAAAAAAATTACTCTAGATGACCACTGAGAATCTGAACTGTAGCTACTACCACAAACCAGTACTTTTTTCTCTCGACAATAATCATAAAGGAGAACTTCACAGTAATCAAAGACAAATTTTTACACAGGAAAGCGGTGAGAACAACGAATAAAACTTCTAACCTTACCACCACTAAACCACTCAGACGTAGATCCAACAGAATTGACAAATAGGAATAGGAGATCACCACCGAGAACGTGGCTGTCATGAAATTCAGACTTAAAGATGGATGAACCTCCTACGCCTAAACATCCCAACTTATAATAGCATTACCATCAGGATAGTTTTGGTTAATCTATGGACCACAGTTGTAAATAAACAATAGAAGCGAATGTAACCTCAACTTCCAATAACAGGGAACTGAATATATATATATATATATATATATAGAGAGAGAGAGATGCTAATCTCCACTCGACAGGAGCACGGCTCGCTCCTGTCGACTCAGCAGCCGTCGGATCGCGACGATCCGACGGCTGAGATCACGCGCGTGTTTTGTAAGAGCTCGGATCGGTTTCAGCCGTCGGATCACCTCAGCGATCCGACGGCTGACATCACGCGCGTGTTTTTGAAGAGCTCGGGTCGGATTTTAGCCGTCGGATCGCCGCGATCCAACGGCTACGGACTCGACAGGAGCGGGCCGAGCTCCTGTCGAGTGGAGATTAGTCTATTTCTATATATATATATCAATATCAAAAATAAAGTAACATTGTGAGGAAACTTTCTTCTCCATGACAAACACTTTGAAAGAAGCTTATGATACTTCTGTTGATTCAGAATAACAAAGTTGTACCTTTCAAAATAAGAAAAACCATCAACCGAGGTTGAAATAAGGGTATATCCACGATCATATAGAGGTACAGATTCATTCTCCAATTTGATGGTGCTGGCTTCCTCCTTTCTACCCTTGTCATCTATCCAAAATGACTTCAATCAAAAATGAAAGACAAAGTAAGTTACTAAAACTAAGTTACCGCGCCATGCAAGGACACCCCAATCATCTTATTGACCAGAAAGAGAGAACAAAGGAGACAGAAAGTGAGAGTATAAACTTTATCGTCATAAAAGATATTTGGAAATTTGATTCAGTTATGATAACTGAAAACTTAAAGAAAAAGTAACAACTATATACAGCATAAATGCCTCTTAAGTCAACTTCATATTGCATCTTGTCGTTAGGTCACAGTGGAACCACCGTTAGGTTCCTCCACAATAAAAAATGTCCAAGCAATTTGGTTGGTAATCAAAATCTTTCACATAGTAAACAGATGCCAAGTTCTAGAATAGGAAATCCCCGCACGTGACTAACCAATTTCTATGTTCTACTCTTGTAATATATTTTCAACAAAGAAAGTTGAAAGGAACTAGACTTGCTTAGCATGTGTTTTGTTTATTAGAACAAGCGAAAGATAACACCCTTGACAAATTGATGATGAATGTGTACTTAGCAGTATGGAACTCCATCTAAATCGTGAGCTATAGTTTGACCTTGTCTCCCAT
The DNA here is from genome assembly GCA_002076135.1 of Xerophyta viscosa. Lineage (NCBI taxonomy): Eukaryota > Viridiplantae > Streptophyta > Magnoliopsida > Pandanales > Velloziaceae > Xerophyta > Xerophyta viscosa. The sequence goes on from MJHO01000154.1 coordinate 291,254, forward strand.
AACTCCTACAGTCAAGTGCCCGCAGGCAAACTCTCCATTTGATACCCCTCCGTCATAAACAACCTACATGCCCCACCCAAAATCTGCCAGCAGCATCCCTACGAGCAGGTCCATACCTTCTGACTCCACCATTGATATCCTCATGAGCTATCAAAATTACTAGCTGTCTACTCACTAATGTTACTACAAGTTCCTCCAAAAACATATCTCACCGCAAGGAAAAAATAAACTTCTAAAAAAAATTATATATACAAAGTATCGTCTCCGCCAGCTTTACGTCTGCCAAAAAGATGAACCTATACGTTGGCACAAGCCAATTGTACAGCATGGAGAACTCTGGCATAAGTTTTCAATTACAAGTCATATGCATATTTTTTTTCACAGCATAAGCATATAAACATAGTTATTTGCACAGCATATCAGATGATTATAGCGGCATTTATAGGCATTAACTTAAGACATCGGCACTTCCAATTTCAATAAATTTGCCTATCTTTTTTTGGATAAAATACCCTTGACCCCTCTCTCGCCTTTTCATTGATTGATTTGTACATCACTAAAACAATAAAATCAGCAACAATAGATACAAGTGCATGCGCGTAAGCGTTAAATGTAAAGACACCGATGTACTTCCTTCCTGATCCATCACTTTTTGAAGGAAACAACCGGAGATTCATCTGCTTTTGACTATCATATAAATGTGGCTCTGTCAAAGGCAAAGATACTAAGGAATGGGCAAGTTCAACCAAATTCCACAATTTCCATTGTGCACTCATCTGGTTTCCACATCCAATTAGTCTTCCTTTACTGCTAACAAAACTTAAGATTTCAAAAATTACTAAATGCATCCAGAAACATGTAGAAAAGGTAGAAACAAACTCATCTGATTCGTTGTTTTTTAACATATGCACATCAAGCAGAAGAATCCTTTGTTCATTAACATATACAGAGCATACCAATTCCCATAGGACATATACAAAGGAACAAGAGGATTATACTATGGGCATTTCCAGAAAGACAAATAGGCATCATCAAAATAAAACATGCAACTTGGAGTCGTTAATATAGAGGATATTGCTATTCTTCTTTTTACCAAAAGAATCATTATACTGAAGCCAAAAGATTCAAGTTTTCAAGCGATCGACTGTTGATCCACATTTTATTTTTAGCAGATCTATACCGGAAAATAGTTAATACATAAACAAATATGCAAAACATCTGTTAATTTTAAAAGAAATATGGGGCTACATACCACAGCAGAAGAGCCACCTGAGCCAAGTGGCAATGCTGGAAAGTATGTCTCTTCACCAAACTCCAAGGTTTCCTTTGAAGATTCCTGCTAAGAAGAAAACAATATTACAATTTTGAAATGCAGCATCACGTTTTAACTATGCATGTATAATTTCCAAGCAAGCAATAAACATGAACAAAATATAATGCATCAAATCACAAATCTACAGACGATTTCTTGAGGCAGAATTCATAACATAAAGATTGGAAATATCATCACTGGCACGAGAAGTAATAGACATTTGTGATCACTGATCACGTAATATATTGAATCCACCATGATAATATTATAGAACCATAGTGAATTAAGGCCTCACGAACAGAAGCTTGAATCCAGTGTTATCTATTTTATTTTTGCCACTTAACAAATCACTTATAATACTGATGTCCATATGAAGGTAAACTATGATTGTCACTCTACAAACCTTCCTTCTAAACATACACGTCATGAAAGTAACAAAGCTGGCGTATTTAAAATGATAACAGTTACAAAGAAGGCAAGCTTGACGGTTTGACAAATCAGCAGGAGTTTATGGAAAAGGCAGTATCCACACTGAAAGGAACATCTGTAAATCACTATGTGGTACAGATGCTTGAAGAACGAAAAATAATTACAGTGGAAGAAGTTTGATGTTGAGCATGCCACTCAGACCACTGCTGCATAAGTTCCATAAGCTTCTTTTTGCTTTCTCTAAATTGAAACATAAAAATGTCAGAACAACAATACAACAAAGGAAGCAACTTTACACTGAAAAGGCAGAAATCCAGTAAGTTCATTGCAAATGTAATAATCGCATACGCCAAAGAAGCATGTTTAAGTAGGGAAGGATTAATTGCATACCTTGTCAAGGAGTTATAGACTATGTGTACAAATGGTCCCTCCTCAACATAAGATGTTCTAGGCCTTTTCATTCTCTTACTAGCTGAGATTCATAGTTATGGAACAAAAGGAAGCATTTAAGAAATAAAAGAATAAACTATCAGTAATTTTTACAATATACATGCACTACCTAGAAAATTGTAAAGCACTCTTAATCACATCATCCAGATTAGTGATGACTTCAAGTACTATTCCAAATACATGCTTGCAGATGTTTGAAATTGAATACATTATATGAAGAGAAAGATATAAGATATGAGGGATATATAGGCAGAGAAAGAACAAAAGCAAGAGAAAAGAGGAAGGGAAATTTCAAAGAGAGAAAATAGGGCATAAATAATTAGTAGGATACGGCTTTCAGCAACGAAAGAGTTGCTGATAGTTGTACCACTTTGCATGACAAAACATTCAATCTCACTGTCTGCCTTTGCCTCATCTTCGTTGACTTTCCCCAAGGTGACTACTGATTGAACCAAGTCAATGCTCTTTTCCAGAATGGGTTGCTCCTGGACATCATTCGCTTCAATATCCCCATTAAGCATGCATTTGATGCCATCTTTTCCACCATTTTTTTCTAATGCTTCAAATTTCTCTAGAGCGGGTACATCTGTTGTAGATTCATTCATTGCAGATGAGCCATTTTGACAATTTTCTCCAGAAGGGGTAAGTTCCGATATTTCTTGGTCATTGTCACCATATTTCTCGTCAGATTCAGATGACGAATCAAGATTGATGACATCATCTGAAGTCATCGCCTTCAAGAGTTTGAACCACCAACAAATGAAAAGTATGGAGCAGCATAAGTTGAAATTTCAAGACTTAATCCATGTTATCGGGCTGTAGTGATATAACATAATAAAAACAAAGGAGATCGGCAATGGCCAAGTCAAGAATCTCACAGCTGTTGAGATTTGTGGGTACTCTGGCAAAATCCAGCAAGTCGGTGGTCTCTTGTACTAGACTTCTAGGTGCTTTTAGCTGAGACAGAGGCCACTGCAACAACGTCAGAAATTGAGCTAGCGTTCTCCTCAACATATCCAAAGGCAGAAACACCATTTTAAGTTAAGATAGACTACTGTCTGATTGAAAAAGTAAAATTATCTTAAAATTAAAAAAATTAAAAAATAAAAAATAAAAAAAGAAGAAAGGTTTATACTTAAAGGGAATGCTAAAACATGGGTATACTGAGATTAATGCAACTCTATAAGCATGCACAACCACTAAATAAGCAAATCTTAGTTACAATAGAAGCGCTACTTGGCACGTCAGATACTATTTGTTCATACTTATACACCATATATTTGTTCATACTTATACACCTTGCAAGGATCTTTGAAGACTGAACCATGAATACTGATTTAACATTATAAGAAAGATTATTGCGACCATAAGAAAAACCATACATATACCTAAAAGACAATTAAGTATTTGTGCCATCCAACGGGTAGGTCAGTCATCTTCTTGCTAACATTTGAACCATGAAATGGCAACAGAAGGGACTGATGGAAACGCCGATAGTCATGGGCGGATCCAGTGGGCTCAATTGCTCCCGCTCAAACACTGTAAAACTAAGGCGCCAATGGCGGCCAAAAATACCTCGCTCGGCAGCGGGATCAGAAGCCGGAGGCAGAGCAATCACGGGAGGAGGAAATTCAGTCAGCTGGAAAAGAACGGTCTGTAGAGAGGGTCGCTGAAACGGGCGAGGAGATAGATTTAGATAGAGAATTGCGGCTTAAAAGACTATAATTTTTGCACGTAACCGTTTCCTACTCAAGTATATCTTTTTTATATTTAAATTAAAAATTAAAAAATTATATTTAAAAATTTTGATAAAATATATAATTATATTTAAAATTTTTAAAAAATATTATTTTGATAAATTTATAATTTAAATTTTAAATTTTTTTAAATATATATTTTAAAACTCCAAATTTTAAAAATTTTGAAACGAATTTTAAAAATTTTGAAGCAAATTTTAAAATTGTTTTTGAACACGCTTCAAAATCCATTAAACTTTAAAAATTCTAAAGTACCTATCCATAACAAAGAGCTAACGGTGAGGATAGGGGATAGTAGGTCCACTCCGAGAGACACCACCACATCCTCGCCAACATCCCAGAAGGGAGGGCGAGGACATTGGCGAGGGCATCTTAGCGAGAGAATCGGTAGCGTCGTCACTATGTATTCCTGCGCCTTGGGATCTCAGACAGCGTTGTTGTTCAATACTATTAAAGGATTTGTGGATTTATAAATAATATCTTGCTAAAAAAAAATTTTAAGCGATATTAGTGTCAATTTAAGAAGTAGAATGGACGAAATAGTTATTTTAAAATTATAGGATTATCGGCGATGTTGTTGGCTTCACGATAGATGTGACAAATATGGACCTCTCAATCTCTACGTAAAATAGACCGATATTCTGCTACTAAGTTCCTGGCCGGTCCCTCTGGTAAAAAATCTGCTTCCAGGTATTAGATGAGTAAGGATGAATCGACTCATAAATTACCTTCTGACGACCCATCCGCCAACCCATTTACAAGGACCGCATACATCCTCGTAGTCCAGCTTCTATAGTGGAGCAAATATCCAGGTGCTCGCTAAAACCACCCAACCAAGAACCCCCGTGCATCCCGAACAACTCCACCTGCCGTTGCGGCTCCATTTGACTTACTCGCTCCGTCCGAATTCACCCATCAGCAGGGGAGTCTAGTGGACATTACTCACCTAGCAGCTAAAGTTTTTACTCTACCCTTACGAGTCTATTTTTTATTGCACCTCCTTCAGAGGTGTCTTAATTTTTACTTCTTAATGTATCTGGTATTGCTTTTCCTCGACTAATGAAAGCATAAGGGACAAAATCCCTCCCTTCTTAACCCAAACAAAAAAAAATTATTATAGAATTATTATTGAGTTTAAAAATAAATTATAAATCAAAACAAAATGCGAGGTTATCCATAATTTCCGTAGGATAACCTCGGCGAGTCGGCAAAATTTTTTTTAATTTAAATTTATTTAAAATAAAAAATACGAAAATAAAATTAATTTTAAAACTTTTTTTAAAATAAATTCCACTCGCCATTGTAGCTGGCGAGTGGGTGCCACGGTGCTCTGCGCTGCCACCGTGGCGACTCTCGCCAGTCTAACTGACGAGAGTAGTACATGGTTTTTCCTTTCCAAAGCCAATCAATAGGTCTCAGGTTCTAATCTCTGTATCATAACAGATTTTATTCTTTTTATTATTTTCTTTCTTATCATCACTTATTTTTCCAAATTAAATTTTTTTTTGCTAATTTATATTTTTTAAAATTTTATATTTGTTAAGTTGATTTCCAACACTCAAATATTTATTTTTTTAAATTAATATTTAACTTCTAACTTAATTTTAAATATTTAAATTTCAAATTTAATGTCAAACTTTATAATTTAATTTCAAGTTTTTATATTTCAAATTCAAAATACACCTTTTAAATTCTAAAGATCAATATATAAATTTAGTATTTAAATATTTAAAATTTAAGAGTTGATAAATTTAAGTCTTCAAATTAAATGCTGCACTATGGAATTACTATTAAATCTTGAAATTAAAATTCTCAAATTACACATTCAAAATAATGGTATTTGAATTTAAAATTTAAAAATTTGAGGTTAAATTTAACTTGAAATTATATTAAACATTAGGTAAGAAATTTAAATCCTACGTGATGGGATTAAATTAAAACAAGAATTTCTTGAAACTAAAATTTCAAATATTAAATTTAAAAAATTTGAATGTTGTAATTTAAATTTTGAATTTAAAAACATGAAATTAAATTATAAAATTTGAAATTTTAATATATAAAATTAAATTAAAAACATAAATATTTGAGTGTTTGGAAATCAAACTTAACAAATATGAAATTTTAAAAATATAAAATTAGTAAAAAAAAAATTTAATTTGAAAAATAAATGATGACATAAAAAAAGCAATAAAAAAAAATAAAATATGTTGTGATGCAGGAATTAGAACCTGAGACCTATTGATTGAAAGTGGAAAGAAAAAACCACTGCACCACTCTCGTCTCTTAGACTGGTGAGAGCGCTCTCGCCACAGTAGATACGCGTTGCCACCGTGGCACCCACTCGCCAGTTACAATGGCGAGTGTGAGATTTATTTTTAAAAAATTTTAAAATTAGTTTTATTTTCGTATTTTTTATTTTAAATAATTTTAAATTAAAAAAAAAAAATCGCGAGTCGGCACACCAAAGATTGAAGCTCTTTTTAAAGCCACGTAGGATTAGAGTACCAAAGGTTGAAGCTCCCCGTTCATAGAACAGAAGAAGAGAAGTTTGGAGCTTTAGGAAAGGGATCAAATTTAACTATTCGGAACTTGATTCGGACAGGGGGGCTTCGGAAGTTCTCACTATTGAAGAGTTCCTCCCATCCTGCTCGGATTTATCGGGCTATAATGAAAAGGGAGATTGGTTGCAGATACCGAGAGAATAGTACGGATCACGAGATGTATATATGATAGAAATTGGTTGTGTGGTTTATTGAATAGTTTATTAGAAATGAGTAGTTTTTTTTCTAATGAAAATATATATTTTTTAAAGAGCCTTTTTTGGTCTGTTCCTAAGTTTACGTGAAGGAGGGATATTACCATACTTGTTCCAACTTACGATTATTTTTTGGACTTTTACGTATCAGCCATCCGTTTTCATTTTTTGCGCAAATCAGTCTTCAAAAATGCGGAGGCTGATTTGCTTTTTTTTTACAATCAACCTCCCGAAAACGTTTCAGATGCTGATTTGCGAACCCTCAAAAATATGGGGGCTGATACGGCATTTTCTAATTATTTTTAAAAGGATGCAACTTTCCTCTTTTTTTTTTATATAAACTAATTGTGTATTCGTACGATATACGGAGATTAGCTATATATAAAAAATAATAATATTAAAAACTAAAATTTTACTTTTTATATTTTTAATAGGTTACTAGTTATTTTTATTAAAATATTATAATTAATTCGTTTCATTTTATTAGAGTAAAAAAAAATTTCATATTGTATACATACAAAAATATTTGAGTAGTGACGTAAAGTATTGATGATATTAAGATAGATATATATATATATATATATATATATATATATATATATATATATATATATATATATATATATTATATATATATATATATTGACATAATTTTAGTTTAAAAAATTAATACTATATAACATATTATATAATTATATTTGTATAATATTTATATATGTATTTAGATAGCTTTTTATAAAGTATATTTTAATTAAGTACTTTTTTTTATTATCGGACCTTTTATATTTAAAAAAAAAATTATAAATTCTTATCAATCAATACAAATGACATATAGCACACTAAAAATTATTCAAAATGACACTGGCATAATGACTTTGATCATATATATATATATATATATATATATATATATATATATATATATATATATATATATATATAGTAATAATCCGACGGCCGACGACCTGAGAATAGTCCATCAATCGTGAATGATCGAAGGCCGAGAAATTAACCTGAGAGAGGTTATTATCAGGTATAGACCTTATTAAAAATCTACAATTTTAAAATTTTAAAAATATATACGTAAATATTTATTTAGAATATAAAAATAAATAAGGACTTGAGAACAGAGGATCCGTTTCGGAGGCTTACCAGTAAACACCCTGCATCTTTTAACTGGCGTTGAAAAGCAATGAGGATTCGAGTTAAAACCAAGGTTATCCGTTATGTGCCGTGCCGAGTTTCGGTAAATTTTGAACTCGAGACGTGCCGATCGTGCTGACCATGCCGGTAATAAAATATTATTTTTATTTTTTAATTAAATTCAAATATTAAAAAAAATCCAAAAATACAATAAAAATAAAAAAGAAACAAATAAAAAATATTTTAAAAAATTTAGAAAATACAAAGTTTTAAAATATATATTTTAAACATATTTTAAAATTAAAAAATAAAAAAAAAGGTCCTTGTGCGTGCGTGGACCCAAATCAGGTCCGCGCAATCACGCGTTACCAAAGTGCCGCGAGGAAGACGATGAACAATATTTATTAAAAAAAAAAACAAAATGGGAGCCGCCGGTGCCGAGCTCCAGCGGCTTCGGCATGTTTCGGGCGGGACGTAGAACCTTGGTTAAAACCCTAATCAGTCATCCCACATGTCGAAGATGTATTCATCGATCCAAATTTCTAGCAATGTCATCAAACTTTCTTCAGAGCAACTCAACTACATACTTCTAGTTTAAGGGGGATCCATACCTAAGGATGGCAATTGAACCCTGATCCAAGGCTATCCGATCCGACCAGAGGCCAATAAATTCGAATCCAATCCGAAAAAAATTAACCCGAACCCGAATTTTAAAATCCGAACCCGATTCGGGTTTGGGTCGGATTCAGGTTGGTTTGAAATATATATATATATATATATATATATATATATATATATATATTTTATATATTTATTTATATTTTATATATTTATTTATACAATTAAGAATATATATATTTTTTATGATTAGAACTACATGGAGGATATTATATAGACTAAATACCCCTACCACTCTTACCACATAGGTGATATGGGATAACTCCCTAACTCTCAACATTAGCTCACTAAGTGTTGAGAGTTAAAAGAATTGTCCCATATCACATATATGTTAAATGTAATAGAGGTACTTAGTCTATATAAGGTCCTTCATGCAATAGTTTTCATCATAAAAAAAAAGTTCCAATTTTATATATGTATAAACAAAACCCGAACCCGAATCCGATGTAGACAAATCCGAATCCGAACCCGAAAAAAGATAACCCGAATCCGATCAGGGGACGCGGATCGCCTACGGCCGCTGCAACTTAACTACATACTTCTAGTTTAAGGGGGATCCATACCCGATCAACGGACATGGATCGCTTGCGGCCGCAGTACCCATACCCAATCAGGGGACACTGATCGCCTACAGCCGCTTGCTGCGGCCGCAGGCTGCACCCGCCATGTTTTAGGGTAGTCTATGTATTTTTTTTAAAAATATATTCAATATAAAAATTTTAGATCTCATCAAAATTTAAGATTTTCGTGTTAATTTTTTTTTTTTCTAAATAGGTATTTTCGGCTCCAAAGTGAACCGGTACAAGCGGGATCAAAATGGATTTTAAAAATAGTACAAAATTCGTTAACTTTGGAGCCCCAAAATATCTATTTGGAAGTACTTTTTTGAAAAACAAATATAACATAAAAGTTATAGATTTTGATAAAATATATAACTTTCATACTAATTTTTTTTTCAAAAAATACGTGACCGTCCTGCATGCGATCAGCGTCCTCCGATCAGGCCTTATCGGACTTGTATGGTCATAAGCCAGAAGTCGATATAAACTCGAATTTAGCCAGGTCTTGGATAATTTTTTTTAGAGCCCAAACACCTACCTAGAGTTAGGGCTTTATACGTATAAGGCTCTTATTTGGCTCTTCAAAAAGAACATTTGGAAGTGTCAGCATCTTATGTGAAAGAAATACGTGCGTGTATCCACTAGCACAATATTTTTGCAATTGACAGCACAGAGAGCCAAACCTGAATGGAAAAGAGTTTGGGAATGGCCCGACTTATGTGACGGGATGCACGCGCGCACCCGCCAGCGTAATATCTTTATAACTGACGGCACATAGAGTCGAACATGAATGAAAAGGAATCATGAGTCATCCATTGCGGCATCCGTCGTCGCCTATTTAAATTTTATCTAATTGGTAAAATTAGATAAAAAAAAATTAAATATATACTGTTTATGTAATTTTCCCATAATTTAGGAAATATGGACTACTGCCAATTACTATTTTTCCTATGGTAAAATTCATTTCTTTTTTTTTTTTAAAGCTTCCTCTATAAAAGTTTTCTTTTCCTGACTTTTTCTTAAATATATGCTTGTCCTACACCTCTTGCACGATCGTTTATGCCAGTGCTATTGCTCCAATAATTTGATTTTTGTTTGGACGTGTTTTCGAGAAAACTGGAAAAATACCAAATCAGTCCCCGTTTTTTATCAGCTCCTGAAAACGTATTTTTAGGAATTTCCAGGGAATCGGCCGACCCCCAAAAAGGGGGGGCTGATTTGGTATTTATCAATAAAATTTTCTGCTATATTTTGATAAAATTCGGTATTTTCTTACAGCCCCGGGTTCGGGTCGTTACATTCTACACAAACTATTTTAGTAATTAACATAGCAAATAACATTTTCGTAGACGATAATACCTGACCAACAGGCAGGTATTTTAGTAGTTAACATTGATTTTAGTTAACATTTCCAAATATATATATATATATATATATATATATACTAGCGGAAACATCACCCGCGATGCGTGTGAAAAAAAAATTAATTTTTTTTTAAATTTTAAAAATATATAATTATTTAAAATAAAATATTTAAAAAAATTAAGTATATATATACAGTTAATTATTATTAATTAAAATATATATTATTTTAATTATATATATATATATATATATATATATATATATATATATATATATAATATGTGAGGTTGGAAGCACATGCTCAAATATTTGTACACACTATCTCACTGTACTCTTAAGAAAATTACATTATACCTCACAATTTGGCCTTTTTCGTTAGCGCTATGTTCGTTCTAGATAATACTACCTTACGACAACAATAAACAAGTCATGAATTTTACTATAACAGGGTCTGGAGAGAATAAATATACGCAGTCATATTCCGAAAAGTTGTTTCTGCAGACTTTCGAATTGAAAAAGCATATCTAAGATATATGGACAAACAAACATACAAATTTATAGAATAAAATCATACCGAACATGTCCAGAATAAGTAAGAAGTACATACACATGAAAATGATTATAATAACAATAATAATAATATTAAGGAAAAATCCTATATCAACCCTTACTTTTAAAAGGTTATGCAAATTAATCTCTCATCTAAAATGTTTTACAAATCAGCATATCTCTCAAAATTTGTGTCAGAAGTATTTTGACTAATATATAAATATTGTTTGGAAAAGTTTTGAATAAAACCGAATTGGGCCTTGGATCCAATCCAGGCCGGCCCGTTCACCAAAAAAAGGCCTTCCTTCTTCTTCTTCTTCTTCTTCTTCAACGTCCAGCAAACTCAGCCGAACACCGTCCGACCTTCACGCACAGGGCTCGCCGGCGCTGCCTCTGATCAGCAGCTATCTGTCACCGTCGCCGTTGTCTTCTCAAGACGTTGGCGTCGCTCGCCGCCGACGAAAACGCTCCCGCTCGGTGCAACCGTTGCACCCGATAACAGCAGGTCTATCAAACCGCCGGAGCCGAAGTCGTCGCCGTCGCCTCGCCGCGATATGGTGTGCTGAAGATCGTCGAAGTCAAGAACGGAGAGCAGTCGGCCGGAGCTCTCACCGAAACGCAGCAACTTTCGGTCTTGAAGCTCGCCGTCTTCTCTCTCTCACCGGCGTCGCACGCCGGAGGGAAGGTGGAGGAGGGGAGGTGCTCACGCACGGAGAAGAGCCGATCACCGTGCTAGCGGCGGTAGGGCTTGCTCTTCGTTCGTCGCCGCGCCGTCTGCTTCGAATCGAATTGAGAAGATCAGACTGTTCATGCATATATATATACACATATATTACAGAATAAATCCGAGCTTTTGCTGTTTTGCAAAAATGGCACTCAAGCTTTTGCAAAAACTTAGGTCCAACACTTTGGACATTGGCAAAAGCAGCCCTCATGCACAAATTTTCGGTTTTTCGCGATCGTGTCTCATTTGCGTGTGACCCATTAGGTTCAGTACCACGCCGGCAGTGAATAAATAGTTAATTCAACTAATTAACAAATAATTAATTCAACCAATTAATTATATTTATTCACAGATCGTGGTTAACGTCTAGCAACGTGCCACGACCACCCGTGTGGTATGAATATCAATATTCATCACTTGAAACCTTTGTGTGAATAGTTCCCATGCCCTATAATCCTTCTGTTCCTTTCTAACATCCCGAACGAGCTTAGAGTATGGATATCTGTCAAACTCTAATATAGCTCGATCAAATGTATTGTCTTAATAGATTTGCTCGTCTGTGACATTAAGAACACTTCTTAATTCACATCGTACCTCGGCCAAGGTTTTTCTGAGCTAATTCTATACAAAGACATATAGGATGTTCTCCTCCTTTATAGGAGGTGACAGATTCTCTATTGGTTATCATCTATCTTCATGTGCTATTATTTATACCCAGATGGTTCCCTTGTACAGCTGAGCTATACTTGGAAACACACTAAAGCATAAATCATATACGCATAAGATACTATGATAATCTCAAGTCTGAGGATCAAGGCATAACTATCACACTGAAGAATTACCATTGACAGATTCCATTGGTATTCTTCGAGTAAGTCAGTTCAGTGAACTCATTCATCCAATGAGCACCTACACACTTGCTTCAGTGTCGACTACACGCGTAGTAATGAGATCACTACTCTCATCGTATGAGCAAGCAAGCTGTGTATTAGTCTTTCCGGTGACATTGAGCCCCTACTCAATGCACCTATGACTAAGAACATTCTGGACTTAGGTTTATAAGACATTAGGTCTCATTATCATGATCAACTATCATGATCCTAATTCTGTTGCCTTAGTCCATGGGGTTTATCACATACATTCATACAACATATTAAACATGACGATGCGATAAATAAACAGATAACCATAATCAAGTAAATCAAAAGGGTTTATTACAAAATATGTTCGCCAAAATATCCAATATTATTGGCTTTTAGGGCATTTACTCTTTCAGTTCATTTCTTGTAGAGTATTACCTTATTGAGAATAGATAATATAATGAAAAATTGATAAGCAACCCTTTTTTTATAATTAAAGTAAAATAAAAACAGGTTCATCTAACTGATGCTGCATATTCCTCCTAATAAAGAGATTATAATCTGATAGAGAGAGGTGAAAGCAATGGTCTGAAAAGCAAACAAATTTTGACGGCCTCGAATCGAGTCAACCGAGTTGAAGTCGTAACAAGGTAGCAGTAGAAAAACTTGTGATTTGACTAAAACATTCGCGATTGAACTCGACCCGTAGCGATACAAAAGAAGGGATCTTCTCCGGGTTCGATCCCGTTCGTCAGTTCATAGTGGCGGATTATGGATATGCATGTATGAGCCTTTTTACGAAGAACAATCACCGCTTTAACATTTCGAAAGTTTGCGTATACATTCTTGACTTACTTTTAATGTTTTATTTTGCGCATTCTTTTATTTAATTCTTAAACATTTAATTAAGCATACTAACAATAATAAAGTTTCAAGTGATAAATTCTGTCCCGACGAAATTTGGAGAGGATAAGATGTAGACAAATTCTGATGAGGTTGATTCTGTAGGACGCTCGACCTGGTAACCAACAGTCACGTATACAAACACATAGACAAATTAACGGATATGAATGCAAGTTTGCAGAGCGTGATTTTACATCGTATTCTTTTAAGCAAGCTGAGAGAACGAAGCACACAACAATTATGTGCAAAAGAGTAAAACAAAGACCAACAAAAAGAAAAAGGTAATAATACGAAGAGAAGTATAGAAAATAAATCCTACAACTAAGCAACGATATTGCTATTGTGGATTTTTTGTCGCTACTTAGCTCGATTAAAAATGAGGTTGTTGGCATGTGACTCGAGTCGAGTCCGAGTCATGCAAGCATCCAATTGTGTTCGATAACCGTCAATTGGTTTCGGTAATCACCAATTAGTTTCGGTAACCGCCAATTAGGTTCGGTACCCACCAAATATATATATATATATATATATATATATATATATATATATATATATACATACATAATGATAGACCCATGGAATGCTACAAGTTGTATTATTGAGTGTATCTGGTAGTCATCCATGTCGCTGGGGAGTTCGCCGGAGCATCGTCGGAGCTTGGGAGTAAGCACGACAAGATCTTCGTTTCCGCTTCAATATGAGATACTTCGAGAGACTTCATTCCCTAGATCCAAGCATGCTAGGATCATCGTGAATCATCATGTCTTCACGGAGGTTTAAATAAATCCAGTCTCTTTGGATGATCTCTCTCTAATTACTTCTTAGTTTACTTTGTCTTCTTTTCTACCCGTTATTAAACCCTTCACATCTTCTAATATGAGCCATTATCGATGTCCGTCTCATAAGACCAAGATATTGCAACGGCCTCTTCCTCGTATTGTTATCAATAGAAACCACCTAAGTTTTTATGTGCTCAACTCTTACAGACTCTAATTTTCATTCGACTGGCATGCTGGTGTTTAATCACCAATATCCAGTGTCATACAATATAACCGACTGTATAGCATGGGGTATAGTAAATAGCATGCATAAGGAGGTATTGTCTTGAATTTGCTTCGTCAACAAGTCCATGATCAAAGCAAATAAGAAAGGGCTTAGACCGAACCCTGGTGATGGCCAATGGTGATAGGAAAGGCCTCCGAATCGCTAGAGGGCGTCCCAACACATGGAACAACATTATCGTACTAATCTTGAATGATTTTAATGTAGATTGTGGATATCCATTTATTCTCCGAACCCTTCATAGCACTTCTCTATAGGGGTGGTTATATACCGGTCTGGACCGAAAAATCGGACGAGACCGGTCGTTTCGGTCCGGTCGGGTCCGGACCGATGCGATTTCGGTCCGGTCCACGGTCCGAACTTTAACTCTTAATCGGTTTCAGTCCGGTCCGATCCAGAACCGGAAAAAAAAATGGTGGACCGGATCGGGACCGATTATAACTCTCTTTTTTTTTTTTTTTGTCTAGTTTATCTATTTAATTGAATAAGCCACAGCTTATTATTGTAAACATAAAAAGAAAATTTATTTTGTAATTTTTTACAAATATATGGTAATAAATTTTTTTTTTTTTTTTGAAATATTACAACTCCAAAATCGGTCCGGTCTGATCCATAGATTATGCGGTCCGTTCTTCAGTCTTGAACCCTTATTCGGTCTTCGGATCGGTCCGGTCCGGACCGATTAACCTCCTCTACTTCTTTAGCGACCCAATCATATGATTTCTCTAAATCAATAAAAAACCCTAGATATATTTCTCTGTCACTATCTACAGTACTCCATTATACTCATAAATAAATAGATAAATCGCTTTTATGGTCGATCTTCTCAGCATAAAGCCAGATTGGTACAGAAACCACACTAACAATATTGCTCTATTTCTACTCTCCTGAGCGTAAACTTTGATTTTTTTTTTTATTTTTTTTATTTTAAATTTTTGCATCATAATCTTTACTAAGCGAAGTCATAACTTTTTTAGAAAAATTATGGATAACTCTTGGACATCTAATTGTAAACTCATAATTTAACATCGCCAAATAAAAAAATTTAACATCAAAAGTTTGCGTATACATTCCCGACTTACTTTTCAATCGTTTTATCTTCTGCATTCTTTTATTTAATTCTTAAATGTTTAATTAAGCATACTAACAATAATAAAGTTTCAAGTGATAAATTCTGTCCCGACGAAATTTGGAGAGGATAAGATGTAGACAAATTCTGATGAGGTTGATTCTGTAGGACGCTCGACCTGGTAACCAACAGTCACGTATACAAACACATAGACAAATTAACGGATATGAATGCAAGTTTGCAGAGCGTGATTTTACATCGTATTCTTTTAAGCAAGCTGAGAGAACGAAGCACACAACAATTATGTGCAAAAGAGTAAAACAAAGACCAACAAAAAGAAGAAAAGGTAATAATACGAAGAGAAGTATAGAAAATAAATCCTACAACTAAGCAACGATATTGCTATTGTGGATTTTTTGTCGCTACTTAGCTCGATTGAAAATGAGGTTGTTGGCATGTGACTCGAGTCGAGTCGAGTCATGCGAGCATCCAATTGATTTCGGTAACCATCAATTGATTTCGGTAACCACCAATTAGGTTCGGTAACCGACCATATATATATATATATGATAGACCCATGGAATGCTACAAGTTGTATTATTGAGTGTAACTGGTAGTCACCCACATCGTCGAAGAGTTCGCCGGAGCATCGCCGGAGTCTGGAGTAAGCACTACAAGATCTTCGTTTCCGCTTCAATATGAGATATTTCGAGAGCCTTCATTCCCTAGATCCAAGCATACTAGGATCATCATGAATCTGTATGTCTTCATGGAGGTTCAAATAAATCCTATCTCTTCGGATGATCTCTCTCTAATTACTTCTGAGTTCGCTTTGTCTTCTTTTCTACCCGTTATTAAACCCTTCACATCTTCTAATATGAGCCATTATCGATGTCCGTCTCATAAGACCAAGATATTGCAACGGCCTCTTCCTCGTATTGTTATCAATAGAAACCACCCAAGTTTTTATGTGCTCAACTCTTACAGACTATATTTTTCATTCGGCTGGCATGCTGGTGTTTAATCACCAATATCCAGTGTCATACAATATAACCGACTGTATAGCATGGGGTATAGTAAATAGCATGCATAAGGAGGTATTGTCTTGAATTTGCTTCGTCAACAAGTCCATGATCAAAGCAAATAAGAAAGGGCTTAGACCGAACCCTGGTGATGGCCAATGGTGATAGGAAAGGCCTCCGAATCGCTAGAGGGCGTCCCAACACATGGAACAACATTATCGTACTAATCTTGAATGATTTTAATGTAGATTGTGGATATCCATTTATTCTCCGAACCCTTCATAGCACTTCTCTATAGGGGTGGTTATATACCGGTCTGGACCGAAAAATCGGACGAGACCGGTCGTTTCGGTTTGTTCGGTCCGGACCGATGCGATTTCGGTCCGGTCCACGGTCCGAACTTTAACTCTTAATCGGTTTCAGTCCGGTCCGAACGAACCGGAAAAAAAAATGGTGGACCGGATCGGGACCGATTATAACTCTCTTTTTTTTTTTTTTTTGTCTAGTTTATCTATTTAATTGAATAAGCCACAGCTTATTATTGTAAACATAAAAAGAAAATTTATTTTGTAATTTTTACAAATATATGGTAATAAATTTTTTTTTTTTTTTGAAATATTACAACTCCAAAATCGGTCCGGTCTGATCCATAGATTATGCGGTCCGTTCTTCAGTCTTGAACCCTTATTCGGTCTTCGGATCGGTCCGGTCCGGACCGATTAACCTCCTCTACTTCTTTAGCGACCCAATCATATGATTTCTCTAAATCAATAAAAAACCCTAGATATATTTCTCTGTCACTATCTACAGTACTCCATTATACTCATAAATAAATAGATAAATCGCTTTTATGGTCGATCTTCTCAGCATAAAGCCAGATTGGTACAGAAACCACACTAACAATATTGCTCTATTTCTACTCTCCTGAGCGTAAACTTTGATTTTTTTTTTATTTTTTTATTTTTATTTTTTTATTTTAAATTTTTGCATCATAATCTTTACTAAGCGAAGTCATAACTTTTTTAGAAAATTATGGATAACTCTTGGACATCTAATTGTAAACTCATAATTAACATCGCCAATAAAAAAATTTAACATCGAAAGTTTGCGTATACATTCCCGACTTACTTTTCAATCGTTTTATCTTCTGCATTCTTTTTATTTAATTCTTAAATGTTTAATTAAGCATACTAACAATAATAAAGTTTCAAGTGATAAATTCTGTCCCGACGAAATTTGGAGAGGATAAGATGTAGACAAATTCTGATGAGGTTGATTCTGTAGGACGCTCGACCTGGTAACCAACAGTCATGTATACAAACACATAGACAAATTAACGGATATGAATGCAAGTTTGCAGAGCGTGATTTTACATCGTATTCTTTTAAGCAAGCTGAGAGAACGAAGCACACAACAATTATGTGCAAAAGAGTAAAACAAAGACCAACAAAAAGAAGAAAAGGTAATACACGAGAAGAAGTATAGAAAATAAATCCTACAACTAAGCAACGATATTGCTATTGTGGATTTTTTGTCGCTACTTAGCTCGATTGAAAATGAGGTTGTTGGCATGTGACTCGAGTCGAGTCGAGTCATGCGAGCATCCAATTGATTTCGGTAACCATCAATTGATTTCGGTAACCACCAATTAGGTTCGGTAACCGACCATATATATATATATATGATAGACCCATGGAATGCTACAAGTTGTATTATTGAGTGTAACTGGTAGTCACCCACATCGTCGAAGAGTTCGCCGGAGCATCGCCGGAGTCTGGAGTAAGCACTACAAGATCTTCGTTTTCCGCTTCAATATGAGATATTTCGAGAGCCTTCATTCCCCTAGATCCAAGCATACTAGGATCATCATGAATCTGTATGTCTTCATGGAGGTTCAAATAAATCCTATCTCTTCGGATGATCTCTCTCTAATTACTTCTGAGTTCGCTTTGTCTTCTTTTCTATCCGCTATTAAACCTTCACATCTTCTAATACGAGCCATTATCGGTGTCCGTCTCATAAGACCAAGATATTGCAACGGCCTCTTCCTCGTATTGTTATCAATAGAAACCACCAAGTTTTTATGTGCTCAACTCTTACAGACTATATTTTTCATTCGGCTGGCATGCTGGTGTTTAATCACCAATATTCAGTGTCATACAATATAACCGACTGTATAGCATGGGGTATAGTAAATAGCATGCATAAGGAGGTATTGTCTTGAATTTGCTTCGTCAACAAGTCCATGATCAAAGCAAATAAGAAAGGGCTTAGACCGAACCCTGGTGATGGCCAATGGTGATAGGAAAGGCCTCCGAATCGCTAGAGGGCGTCCCAACACATGGAACAACATTATCGTACTAATCTTGAATGATTTTAATGTAGATTGTGGATATCCATTTATTCTCCGAACCCTTCATAGCACTTCTCTATAGGGGTGGTTATATACCGGTCTGGACCGAAAAATCGGACGAGACCGGTCGTTTCGGTCTGGTCGGGTCCGGACCGATGCGATTTCGGTCCGGTCCACGGTCCGAACTTTAACTCTTAATCGGTTTCAGTCCGGTCCGATCCAGAACCGGAAAAAAAAATGGTGGACCGGATCGGGACCGATTATAACTCTCTTTTTTTTTTTTGTCTAGTTTATCTATTTAATTGAATAAGCCACAGCTTATTATTGTAAACATAAAAAGAAAATTTATTTTGTAATTTTTTACAAATATATGGTAATAAATTTTTTTTTTTTTTGAAATATTACAACTCCAAAATCGGTCCGGTCTGATCCATAGATTATGCGGTCCGTTCTTCAGTCTTGAACCCTTATTCGGTCTTCGGATCGGTCCGGTCCGGACCGATTAACCTCCTCTACTTCTTTAGCGACCCAATCATATGATTTCTCTAAATCAATAAAAAACCATAGATATATTTCTCTGTCACTATCTACAGTACTCCATTATACTCATAAATAAATAGATAAATCGCTTTTATGGTCGATCTTCTCAGCATAAAGCCAGATTGGTACAGAAACCACACTAACAATATTGCTCTATTTCTACTCTCCTGAGCGTAAACTTTGATTTTTTTTTTTTTTTTTTTATTTTAAATTTTTGCATCATAATCTTTACTAAGCGAAGTCATAACTTTTTTAGAAAAATTATGGATAACTCTTGGACATCTAATTGTAAACTCATAATTTAACATCGCCAAATAAAAAAATTTATAATTTTTTTAACTTTGTCTAACAAATGCTTAAGTGTATATGCTTTATAATCTTACAACACAAACTTTCTATTTTTTCATCCTTAATATTTATATAAAAGTCATGTGGAAATATTGGTATGATGATTCATCATCTATATTATCAACCGTTAGATATTTTTTTCTTAATCTAGGCCCTTCAAAGTAACTTTTGAAGTGATATTATTAGTAAAAGATTATGATGCGGCGAGCCGAACGTAGTCCGAAAAGAGAGAATAATGAGAATAAATAAGAAAAAAAAAATCTAAAATTAAACCAAAAGTTTGTGAGCGGTTTAGTGATATTATTAGTAATAGCATTAGCGATCTTAAAATTATGGAATTATTATTACGTTAAAAATAGAAGTTAAAAATATTTTTTGATTAAAAAAATAGAGTTATCCAACATTTTTTGTTACCTTTTCTTTTTTCTTGACATGTTTTTTTACCTCTCAAACAAATTACCTTTATGTAGAACGATTTTCTTATTTATATGTCTCCAATTAAAATTTTATACATTTCTGACCTTATAGTATCATCATAGTCAAACTACAATGAATAATACTTATTACCGGAATGATTTATCATAAAATCCACCAAATTGTATGATTTAAAAAGAAATTTTTGGATTTGTGAGCAGTTTTTTTAAAAAATTCAACATAAAATTGTAATTTTGATGATATTTTATAATTTTAACGTTAATTTTTTTTAAAAAATACTTCTGAATAAATATTTTAAAGTTCAAAAATTTAAGAAATTTTTAAGACAGTTTTAAATATGCTTCAAACTTTAAAAGATTTTTAAAATCTTTTAAAAATTTTTTAATAATTCTTTTGATAAATATTTTACAGCACCACTCAGCTAAAATCAGTAATGCTAGAGGAACAATCCAGTGACGGACTGCATGATATGATATGCAAATTAAAAAGAACAGGTGGGGGTCACTTTTGTAAAAATTTAAATTATGAGGACGAAACTCAAAAATGAGTAGTTAAGAGTATCTGAAAGCATATCCATCGATCTAAGAAGGGTGTTTTGCATTTATGCCACTCGGCAATTTAAAATTATAAAATGCTATTCTAAATTGAATAAATATTATTTTTACCGTGAAATTTATTCTTGTCTTTTAAATAAAAAAAAAGATAGTTTTGTCATAGCACATAATTAAGAGTATATAAAGCATCTAAAAAATATAAGTTTAAATTATAAGAGTATAAAAATATAAATATTCTAAGAAATAATTGCGAAAAGGGTTGCTTTATTTCTTTTATTTCTTTTATTTTTTTTTTTTGGTCTCAAAAGGCTAACTTTCTATGGAGTTAAAAAAGAATAATACTGAAGGCAACAATAGATTTCGAAAAAATCTATCAATCCATACAATTAAAAAATAATTGTTCAAATTTTTTTTAATATTATAATTATAAATTTGATGATATTGATTTTGTAAGTTTGTTAAAAAATATTTTTAAATAGATATTTTATGATTCTAAAATTTAACAAATTTCAAGCAAATCTTAAAATTATTTTTAAAACCTATTTCAAATCCATTAGAATTATTTATTAAAAAAATGAAACATTAAAATTATATATCTTATTAAAACTATAATTTTTATATTAAAAATTAATTCCAAAAAAATTCTTAATTTTACTTGAAATATATGAATTGATAATTTTTATGGGATAAATAGTTTCCAGCCCCTCCTTTTCAAACTTCTACTCTATCAGCCTCTCAATTTTGCCCAATTCACTTTTAGCCAATTTCTTATTTTTCGTATTCTCCTATTTTGACCATTTTATCAGTATTTTTTAAAAATATTTTCAACATAAAAATTGTAGATTTTAATTAGATCTACAATTTTTATATTCAACATTTGTGAAAAAATATTGAATATAAAAATTGTAGATCTTATTAGAATATACACTTTTTATGTTAAAAATTTTTCTAAAAAATACTGATATGGTGATCAAAATGGTGATACACGTATCTCGAGGAGGGGCCTAAACAGAACGATATTTTTTTAGGGGCTGAAACCGGCATCTTTTCACCTTGTAGAGGCTGAACGCGTAGAAGCCCTAATTTTTTTGGTAAGTTAGTTGGAGAATAAATATATATTTTTTTTTAAAACTGTGCGTTTCAATTTTTTTTTTTTTTTTTTTTTTTTAATTTTAAATCTGTGCGTTTCACTTTGCACCTTTTAATATATTGTAATTTGCAAAATAGGCCTAGCTCTATCCGCGCTGCAGTCGCCAGTCACGGCCTCGGACTCGCTCCTTTTTCTTCCCTGCGGAGCGCAGAAGTTGACAAAACTCGTCTCTTTCCCACTTCCTTTCCTAATTCCATCCCCCTATTCCCCATTTCTAGGGTTTCCGAGCCCTTATTTCACTTCTCCCAACGCTTCACCGCTCCTCGTCCTCGCCGGCGATCTCAATCCCATTCATCTCTACCTACTCCCCACGGCTCTTGATCTGCAGCTTTCCCACAATATTTTTGCTGAGTTTTAGTGCCATTACAAGGTATTTGCTTTACAGAAGATCTGTTGTTCGTTTCCGTGGCTTTATGTTAGTAAAGCTGTTAATTTCGGTACTGGAATGTGTAGTTTTGTATAATTTGTGATGATCAGTAGTTTGATGTGACGATGGACGAGGATGAGCACCATCATCTGCTGCTGGTATGTGGTGTATGTGGTTCGCTTTTCGCATTTCTTGGCGCACTCTCGTTTTCAATCCTCTGGGCTGTGAATTGGCGCCCATGGAGAATATATAGGTATGATATTACTATGTTTTGCTTTCCAGTATATCCAAGAAGTTTGTGCTTTATTTGTACCCAATATGTTTCAAAATTACATTTACATCGGGAAATTTTTTGTACGTTTATTTGAATTTAAACTTAAATAAACTGTAAGTGTAGTTAACTTGGTTTGCATGCTACTCGTGGGGCTTTGTGTTTGACTTGATAGTTCTATTTATTAAGAGTGTGTTCAATTGCAGCTTATTAAATAGCTTGTAAATAGTAGATTGTGGAACAATATAACTTTAAGTTATAATATGTGTTTGGTAAAGTGGATTGTTCATAGCTTGTAACTCAACCTTAGCTTATAACTAGGCAGCTCGTAGCTTGTATTTACATGCCACATGGAGTAGCATGCAAATATAAGTTGCACAAGCTAAATTAAAATGCAAGCTATAAGCTGCAATCAAACACAGCCTAGGACTATGTTTTTATTGAGCAGCTGGGCTAATGACTTAACTCTTCTCTTTTTTTTTTTTTTTTCGGTTTTGACTTTATGTTAGAATTCTTTCACATCCCACATCAGATTGAAATCACATTTTTTAGGGAGAAATTAAACAGGTTTGAACCATAATAGCTTAGAGTTCATTTCTTATGATAGTTATTAATATCATGTCAGTTTTGTTATAGTTGCAGTTGGACCTTCATTCCCAACTCAAGATCCCCTATAACCCTTCATAACGAGTTACTTCATTCTTGATGACGAAATTCCAAAATATGATCATCTTAAAGCTTCTCTACCTAGCAAAAACCTTTCTTAATGTCCAATGATGCCAATTCATTTCATGTACAACAAGCACCAAGTAGGAGCATGAGGTGCTGATCAGTGTTATTAAAGGCGAAAGGCGCTCTAAGGCGCCAAGGTCTCAAAACGCCCGAGGCGCTAAGGCGCTCTCGAGGCGCTCGCCTAGGCGACATGAGGCGCTAATGCAAATTTATCATGAATATAGAACTAGGATAAAAGAAAAATAATGAAACTAATATAACATCATACCTTAAATTCTTCAAGAGTTTCAACAAATAAGATGCATGTCAAATTCATAACATAAATACAAAATAATATAGAACTTACAAAATAAAACAAAATATAAATATTCCAAAAAGAAAACTTATGTATATTAAACATTCCAACAAGTTTCAAAATATAAAGTTACTCAACCTACTAATATTCAATGTCCAAAAAGAGAACTAAGCAAAATATAACTAATACGGGATTATCCAATTATATTCTTCATCAAAAGTATCTTCTGCATCATCTAAACATTTATCTTCACCATCATTGCATAGATAACCTTCAAGCCCTTCTTTAGAGTCTTCCGAGTTAGTTTTTTCTTCAATCTCTTCATCCCTTAAGTTTGAAGGCTTTGCTTTTCCTTTACTTTTTTGAGATTGTACCTGGACATGACTTCTTGTTGCTCTCCTTAAACATGCTCCACTTGCCCTTGCCACATCTCCCCAAATCAAATTGTCATCCTCAAAAACCAATTCATTTTCATTGGATGTATTGGCATCTATCTCTCCAACTATCCATTCATTGCTATCATCAATATCATACAATTGAATAGGATCAATAACATCTCGTAAATCATATCGAGTCTTAAGTGCTTGATTATACTTGACGTAGACCATGTCGTGTAATAGCTTGATAATTCAAGCATTTATATTTTCTATCATTTGTTTTTACTTTTTTACTCTTCATTTAAGTTTTTTTTAACTCTTAAAAGAGAAGGGTAAAAATGGCACATTATTCTTAACTCACTATTTTCTTACATATAAGCAAGGCGCTCGCCCGGGCGCCTAGGCGAGCATCCAAGGCGCTCGCCTAGGCGCCCGGGCGAGCGCCTTAGTAGCGCCTTACTAATACTGCCTCGCCTTGACCTTCTTAAGGCGCCCGGGCCTCGCCTCGCCTCGCCTTAGCGCCTAGGCGAGCGCCCGGGCGCCTTTTAATAACACTGGTGCTGATGGTGCATGCTTAACATCTTCGACATTGACAATATAAGATGCTAAGTCATTTTTTAAGGTTACACATATACTGAACTGTACATCGTCCTGGCAAACGGATTTTATTATGCTTAATTCTAAAACAAGCAAACTATGGTGTATAAGTACTTGGACTCATCATGTTAACAAAATGGGTACGTAATATTGTTAAGTCACCAGTCAGACCAAGATAATAAGAACTTTTAGCTACTCTAGTCCTTAAATATTTGAATTGTTTTGTGCTTGGAAGAGAGGACATTCTGAACTGCCAAATAAGCTGCATTATCATTTGAAAGCATACAACTCATATTTGTATTTGGAATGTTCCTCTAAAGTGACATGTGATTTTTCCCGGCTCCTTGGAAACCTCACTTTGCTCTATTAAAGCACATATATAAGATAAGGTGTATTTACCCATCTACTCTATATTTATGTTGCGATTTTGTTTTTAATGCTTTTGTTGTTCATTAATTTTGGATGTTCTATGCTGCTCTGTCCATTTCCTCTAAAACTATGTGGGTCTTATATATCTAGAGTTTTTCTTGATTTCAGCTGGATATATGCAAGAAAATGGCCAGACATTGTGTCGGGGCCTCAGCTAAGTGCTTTGTGTGGTTGTCTGTCTTTGTTCGCATGGTTGGTGGTTCTTTCTCCAGTTGGTGTTGTTGCTGTATGGGGAAGCTTTCTTATAGCAGTTTTATCAAGAGATATAATTGGGTTGGCTGTTATAATGACGGGCACAGCCCTTTTGCTGGCATTCTATTCTATGATGCTTTGGTGGCGGACTCAATGGCAAAGCTCCAGTATGTATATATTTTTGTTAGTTTCTTTTAGCATGCATTTGACATTTGCTGTTTCTCTGGCTGCTTGCCAATTTGTAGGTTGCCTATTGTACTCTTTTACTATCGCTCATTTCAGTTATTTAGATTCTTCATATTGCCTAATTGCTTCGTTTCGGGCACTTTGTTTTCTGTTCTGTTAGATATTGATGGTTCTCACCTTCTGTTGCCAAAAGTTCTTTTAATTTCAAACAAGAATACATGAGGAAGGCAAAGTTTTATTTTTATGCTATTAGGATCTCTGAATGCAGCTAGCTATTGTAGTGTTAGTTTTAGCTCATTACTTGGCTAATTGGCTTGCATCCAGTCAATTACCTCTAGTGGTTTTACAATGTGCAACTTCTATTATTTCCTAGACGGGCGAAGTAAGAATGTTTATTGGATATGAAAGATGCCGTGGGTCATGTATAGAAGAACACAAATACAGGAGACTTGTTCCTCTAATGTATATTTGTGTACATTGAGCACTCCTCCAAAGATTCTACAGTAATCAGCTTTATCATAGGTGAGCAGAACCAACTCATAGAATTGCTAGGATTTCGTGATACTTGAAGGCTGTCTTGACCGGTGGAAAAATCTTGTGGAGCAGAGAAGTGTACATGTATCAGTGCTTCAACAGTTCTACAATTTTTTTGTGTTGGTCCATTTATTTGTGTTTGAACCTTTGCTGACTAATTGGATGATAAAAAGAGTAGCAAAATATGAATGAATATTACTCATGTGCAAAGATAAATTTATTTTGTTAATCTTTGGTTAGAAATGACATACTGGCTCATATTAACCTCTGGTATTTGTTCTATAGAGTGTGCGTGTGAATTCTAAGTGGCAAGAATTAAGGAACACTGCTTAGTTTGTCAAACTTAGTATGCTTTTGCTGTTGGTTGGAACTAGCCTTTCGTTTTCCTTGTATGTACTAACGCTGTTCTATAATCAGTTCTGGCTTTTAATGCATTTTTCATCTTTACTTCCTTGTAGGGGCAGTGGCTTATCTACTTCTCCTAGCTGTAGCTCTCCTTTGTGCATACGAACTCTGTGCTGTTTATGTTACAGCTGGGGCGCCTGCTTCGGAGAGATATTCTCCATCTGGTTTCTTTTTTGGTGTATCTGCAGTAGCTTTGGCAATCAACATGCTTTTCATTTGCAAGATGGTCTTCAATGGTAGAATGATTTATCCTCACCTTTAATAGAAACCAAGGTTTTCCGTGCCGTGCCGAGTCGAGTATCGGTAACTCCGAAACTCGGCACGTGCCGATCGTGCCGATCCCTACAATTTAAATTTAAATATTATTTAAATAAAATAAAAATTATTAATAAAAGAAAATTATTAAAATAAATATAAAAATTTAATTATATATAAAAAATAGATATTATAATTTATTTCGTGCAGAATTTTGCTGAGTATAGGGATATGTTTAACTTGCGATAAATAAAAAAATAATTTTTAAATATTATTATATATTTTTTTTAATTTTTATAAGAAATGCCGCCTGCGCGTGTTACTCGCGCAGGAGCGCGACCGGCAGGTGCCGGTCGCGCGCCCGCGCGAGTTAAAAAAAAAAAAGAAAATTGTCGCCCGCACGCGGGCGACATCGTCTTCCTCCTCGCGGAGGAAGACGATGAATTAAACGAAAAAAAAAAAATACAGAGATAGAGAGAGAGAAAGAGAGAGAGAGGGAGAGAGGGAGGGAGGGAAGGAGAGAGAGAGAGAGAGAGGAGTGCCGGAGCGGCCGGCTCGGCACCGTGCCGGTGCCGAGCTCCGGCGGCTCCGGCACGTGCCGGGCGGCACCGCGCGTGCCGCCCGGCACGTAAAACCTTGATAGAAACATCGAAACCAAGTCACTTGGCAGAATTGTTTGGACATTAGGAGGGTGGATATGAATTTACTTAAATATTGTTATTTCTGCATGACAGGAACTGGATTTGATGTGGATGGATATGTTCGGAGGTCATACAAATATGCTTATTCTGATTGCATAGAAGTAGGTCCTGTAGCTTGCTTGCCTGAACCTCCAGATCCTAATGAGCTGTATATGCAGAAATCCAGCAGGTAAACCTTCCAATACCATAGTTCTTTGTTGTTGGTTTGCCCATTTCGGTTTACCTTATACGTAAACCAGTATTTTGCTAGAGTTTATGACACGGTTTTTATTTTCTAAAAGTGTCAAGTAGAGTTTCGTAGAGATTAATATTTGCTATGACCAGTTCACATGCTTTGAAGAATGGCCTTAAATTGCCTAATCTTGATTCAGGGCTTTTCATCTCGGGCTTCTCTATTTTGGATCACTTGTTGTGCTGGTGGTGTACTCCATTCTGTATGGTTTCACAGCCAAAGAAGCACATTGGCTGGGTGCTGGGACGTCACTTGCTGTTGTCATACTTGGTAATGCTAGTGCTGAAGTTGTGCTGAATTTCTGGATCACTATGGTCGTGACTTTTCTGATTTCATTTTGATATTAAACCATTTTGCTTGCAGATTGGAATATGGGTGCATGTTTGTTTTGGTACAAGCTGCTCAAAAGCCGAGTAATGGCGCTGTTTGTTGCTGGAGCTTCGAGAATGTGTCTTATCTGCTTTGGAATACACTACTGGTTTGTTCAACCTTGCTTACGTATCACTCATCCAAGTTTGGCTTTCGACTTTCAACCAATGCTAAATCAATTTCAAAATTTTCGCACTTCAGGTACTTAGGGCATTGCGTAAGTTATGCTGTTGTAGCAGCAGTACTTCTGAGTGCTGCAGTCTCTCGTCGCCTTTCTGTTTTGAATCCTCTAGATGCTAGAAGAGATGCCTTGAGGAGCACAGTTATTCGATTGAGAGAAAGTTTTAGGCGTAAAGGACAGAATAGTTCCTCAAGTTCTTCTGAAGGTTGTGGCTCAAGTGTAAAGCGTAGCAGCAGTAGTGTTGAAGCAGGTCAAGATTCTAATGCCCTTGAAGCTCTCTGTCGAAGCAATTCAAATATTCTGGGAGATGGTAATAACTGGAGCAATGTGCTTTTGGACCGATCAACCAGTTGTCATGAACATGTAAACTGTGACAGGGCTGTAGATAGTGGAAGGCTGAGTTTATCACTACGTAGTAGCTCTTGTCGTGCTGCCATTGAGCAATCTGCAGTTTCAGTATTTGCCGACAAGCATCCTGTTCGTAACAGCACACTACTTGTTTGTTCAAGCAGTGGCTTGGAAAGTCAGGGCTCAAGCGTATCTTGCGCCACGTCAAATCAGCAAGCTTTGGACTTAAATTTAGCCTTAGTACTGCAAGATAGATTAAATGATCCTAGAATTACATCTCTTCTGAAGAGGAAGGCTGCCCAAGGGGACCTGGAACTTACTAGTCTTCTTCGTGATAAAGGTCTGGACCCAAATTTTGCTTTTATGTTAAAAAACAAAGGGCTGGATCCTAGGATACTGTCATTATTGCAGCGGAGTAGTTTAGATGCTGACAGAGATCATCAGGAACCTAGTGACGCTGTTCTTGCAGATTCAGATAGAATGGATGTTAATCTTCCAAATCAATTATCTTTATCAGAAGAACTAAGAAGAAAAGGTTTGGAAAAGTGGTTTGACTTTTCCAGGTTTGTTTTGCATCAAATAGCTGGTACACCAGAACGTTCTTGTATTCTTTTCACCCTTGTGTTCATACTTGAGACTGTACTTGTAGCAGTCTTTCGACCTAAGCCAGTTAGAGTGATCAATGCCACGCATGAACAGGTAACCAGTCTTGTATTTTTCGCTTCAGTTATTGTCTTCTGAGAGCCTAGTAATGTGAAAGCAGCAGTTTTATCATCTGCATTAAGTTAACTGTAAACTTTTATGCAGTTTGAATTTGGTTTGTCTATTCTTCTTCTTTCCCCTGTCACCTGCTCAATAATGGCTTTTCTTTGGTCTCTGCGGGCAGAGGAAATGGTGATGACATCCAAACCTCGAAAGGTAAAAATATATGCAATAGTAACCTACTCTAGGCATATTCTCTTGAACCACCTTGTGAGTTGTGTTTTACTTTTTTTTTTTTTTTT
This sequence comes from Xerophyta viscosa, assembly GCA_002076135.1. Taxonomy (NCBI): domain Eukaryota; kingdom Viridiplantae; phylum Streptophyta; class Magnoliopsida; order Pandanales; family Velloziaceae; genus Xerophyta; species Xerophyta viscosa. Next base: position 320,747 of record MJHO01000154.1, read on the forward strand.
TGTTTTTTTTTGACTAGCAAGTTTTCTGTTTTGAAACTTAACAACCACCTCTTACTTCGTTTTGTTATGCACATCTCCTTACCTTCTAATTCTGTGTATTTTGCACAATGTTTACCACCACCAGTTTAGTCCAAGTCTCTAGGTTTACTTATCTTCCACATGTTTCTGTTTTCTCTAGCTTGGTTCATTGCTTAGTGTTACTTAAACTAAATTCTTTGGGGTTCCATTTACAATTGAGGCTTGCACCTTCTATGAATGACATTAGAGAGAGGCATGGAATATATAAAACTTTGGAAAATACAGGGATACAAGCTAGGCTAAAAATTTGATTGGATGATAATTCATTGAGATCAGATACTATATGTGTGTGTGTGTGTGTGTCAAGATTTCTGCACCGTGCCACACGTGCCAGTTATGGCAGTTATTGGTATGGCATGCACCAGCATGGCATGTGCTGTCACTTTTTTTTTAATTATGTAATATTTTAAAGTTTTTGCTTTACTATGTAAAAGTAAAAACAAATGTGCACCAGTATGGTTGGCATGGCACGTCTTGCACGGCATGGTTTGCATAGTACGATCGGAACGGTTAGTACGTGCATGTATCGGAGTTTGTTGAAACTTGGTACAGGCTCAACACTGGAAATCGTGTGTAAAACAATGTATATATAACTTTTGGCTTTGTTGTTAGAGAAGGTATAAATAATTTCAGATTCAGTGGTGATTCTCACTTCTTTACAAGTTAGTTAGCGTGACTGGTCATGTACTACTGTTGTCTCACTTCTTGTTTCTTCTCCTCCTAGTTCCTTTTCTCATTTTCTTACTTCCTTTTTAGCTGTACATGGCTTTAGGAACTTTATGCAGCTCATGTTGTCTTTTCAACTGACTGGAATTTTTTTTTCAGTACGGCTTTATTGCGTGGCTCTTAAGCACATGTGTTGGGCTGCTCTTGTCCTTCCTAAGGTAGGTGCTTATTGGCATTGTAAGACTTCAATTCTTTGATTGAGAGCTCTCATCTTGTGTAGTCTATCTCAATGTTCTGTTACTCTAATGCAATATCCTCATTCAAAGAGGCTTTTTGTGTATTGACTTATACATACATATTAAGCATATGATATGCACTGACATGGGTCACTGGAGAAAAACCCTTCCACATGGTTTCAGGAAGAGACTGCTAAGAAACTAAACAACTAAAGTAAACAAGACTAGTAACATAGCTATCCTTCTTCCATATCCCTAGTACAATGGCTATTACATATGTATAGAGTCTACTATAGGATTCTTTGTAAACAAGACTCTTATTCTCAAATATACCTAGATTCCTATGACAATGCTCAAAAATACAACTCTCCCATAATTAAGTTGATACTAAATTTATAATATATTAATATTATCTTCTATCATATCCAGACTCTTCAATATGATCACGATCGATTACAACATGTCATAAGAAGAGAAGGGACTAGTTATGTTATGGGAAAAATCTTAAACAAAATTATCTCATATTCTCATACTGCATTTAGAGCCATGTTATACAGTAATCTTGAGGTCTAGTCTACTGCATTTAGAGCCATGGTATACAGTAATATTGAGGTCTAGTCTTAAGATCAGGATAGTTTGGTGATTCTTTTGTTAATTTTTTAAGTCATATGAAGGTGATGACTTTTTTTTTTTCCCTTAAAAAATTCAGATGTTCTTTCTGATTTTATTAGCGTCTAGCCTTTAGGTTGTAACTCAAAGATTGCTATAATTGGTCTAGCTGAGCGTCTGTTATGTTTGCAAGAGTGAAACTGCTCTTAATGATTAAAAGAAAAGTAATTATTTAACAATGGTTTAGTAAGAATGGCTGCAAATTGCATGTTGGTGAAAGGTTTTCTAGACCTTTTGTTTTCATCATGGTGAGAACCCTGCCTTCTCGTTTAGGAATTTCTGTTACATATGAATTTCTACTTTTGAATAGTTCTGTACAAACTTTAAGATATTTCATCATTTTGAAGATGCTTAAATCTTCCATCTTTGTGGTCTTTGTGGCGTGTGTGCTTACTTGGTACATATGTATTTTCTTTACAGCAAATCATCTGTTATACTTGGGTTGGCTTTGACGGTACCCCTGATGGTGGCATGCCTTTCGGTTTCTATCCCAATATGGGTTCGAAATGGCTATTGTTTCTGGGTCCGGGGAGGTGATCGTGCTAATCAGGGGAGCAATCAACATTCTCTTGACACAAAGGAGGTTGGCAATCTATTATTTGTGATCAATTACATTTTATTTTATTTTATTTTTTTAATTTTATTGCTATTTTTGCAAAAACATACAAAATCTTGTCGATGACATGTCGGTCTACAAAGGCAATAACATGCACATACCATTTGTTCATATCATTGAAGCCTATGTGACAATTGTGGTGATATAATCATATAAAGTTTCGTGCTATAATATGAGAATCTTGTCCATTTTCGCATAGTAGGATTGCTGATCTTGTAAAAGATTTAATGCTGCCTGTTTAGACTCTCCAATAAAAAATGTACCATTCTCTATTAAAATGTTTATGATTAAGAATGGTTGCTGATCATGTTGGGTTCTATTCATTTGAACGGGTGGTGATTGTTGTCAAACAAATGTTCTTTTGAACTATAAGGTTTGTAGTTATATGTATACAACTCCAGTTTACATATTAACTATATAACATTTTTATGCATATGCATTACAGATTATTAAGTAGGCTTTGTATGATATATATATCTGAAGTAGTTGATCTTTCTAGTTGTGTTTGTTTATAGGTTCTGTTTGAACTTAGTAATGTTGTAGTTTATAACTTATAACAGATTCTTAACACAGATTTCTACTATATTCCTTTTGTTGCTTTTTGTCTTTCCACTACCTATAGGAATCACTTTGTTTTATAGAAGATAGCATTTATGCATAGCATCTGGCCGGTACCTAATAGTTCATGTAATCAAGTGGTAAAAGCATGCTATGTTTTCTTTTCAGGTTGTTATCTTTGCATTCAGCATAGTGCTATTCATTGGATCAGTATGCAGTCTTGGTGCTATAGTGTCTGCAAAGCCTTTAGATGATCTAGGATATAGAGGATGGGATGGCGATCGAAAGAGCTCTTATTCTCCATACACATCTTCTATGTACCTTGGATGGGCAATTACTTCAGCAATTACTTTAGTGGTTACTGCAGCTTTGCCTATTGTCGCTTGGTTTGCAACCTACAGATTTTCTCTTTCTTCTGCAATATGTGTTGGCATATTTGCGAGTAAGCCATACAAGAACCTGGTTAATGTTACTAAATGCTCTTGCTACGTTTATCTGTAATTTTGAATTAATCCCCGTGATTACTAAAATTTAAAACACAGCAACTTTAGCACTTAACATTGTCATTTTCGTAGTTGTTCTTGTGGTGTTTTGTGGTGCATCATACTGGGGCATCGTATATTCTCGCGCGGACAAAATTCCCTTGAAGGCAGATTTTCTTGCTGCTTTGCTTCCCTTGGTTTGCATTCCGGCAATATTTTCTCTGTTTATTGGCATATATAAATGGTGAGTTAAATAGCTTCTTTCTGCTTCAATTTCAGGATAATTATCTGCCGGTGTTTCTATATTTTTACTGTTCTCCTTTTATGATTTGGCTGGTCCAGGAAAGATGATAACTGGAAGCTTTCTCGTGGAGTTTATGTCTTCATTGGCATTGGAATCTTTCTATTGCTTGGTGCAATATCAGCTATAATAGCCATTGTTAAACCTTGGACGGTGGGTGGTGCTTGGAGTTTCTTTGTTTTTTCAAAACTTAACTATTGATTTCTGCTGTTAATATTTTAAACTTCTCATATTATTTTGAGTTCTTTTCACGGTAAGTTAATTAAACCGGTGATGTTTCATTGCTATTTTTTGCAGATTGGTTTTGCTTTTCTGCTGGTTATTCTTCTTGTTGTCCTTGCTATTGGTGTAATCCATTGTTGGGCTACAAACAACTTCTACTTAACAAGGACTCAGATGTTCTTGGTTTGTTTTTTCGCTTTTCTTCTAGCGTTAGCTGCATTCCTAGTGGGATTATTTGAAGGTGATGATTCTTCTTCCATAGCAATTCTGTTTTTTCTAATTTCCTAATATTGTTCTTATTTTACTACACTATGTTTTTATTTTAATATCGTTGTTAGAATTGTGACTGAGACCAATGAATTATTGCAGATAAACCTTTTGTTGGTGCATCTGTGGGATACTTTGCTTTTCTATTTCTTATTGCAGGAAGAGCATTGACTGTAAGTTCTTTTGAACTCTAGTAGATAGTTGAATGTGATGCTTCATATCTATTGTAGGCTAGTAGTTATGCAACTCTAAAGTCCTTTTGCTTATTGTTTGCTTGAAATATTTTTCTCTTCAGGTCCTTCTTTCACCTCCTATTGTTGTCTATTCTCCAAGGGTTCTACCTGTCTATGTGTATGATGCACATGCAGACTGCGCCAAAAATGTCAGGTTAGTTTCATCTTTATTACGGTTATATGATTCCTATTTCTGATTGAAGTTTATTTGCTCTAATTGTTGTCTAAATGGGTTTTGAGCAGTCATGCTGTTGTAGTTCTCTGTGGGATTGCCTTGGCAATTGAAGGATGGGGTGTTGTAGCTAGTCTAAAGATATACCCTCCTTTTGCGGGTGCTTCTGTATCAGCAATTACTCTTGTTGTGGCCTTTGGTTTTGCTGTTTCACGTCCTTGTTTGACACTTCAGGTGGGAAATGTTAGCCAACTCCTATTACCATAGATAAGTTGATTTTTGCATCCTTCGCTTTAGCAATTGTATTCTTCGCTTTAGCAATTGCATTCTTGGCATGCTTGTATAAGTCAACTTTGCTGATCTACTTTTTGAGTTGATCGTTTATCTTCTTTTCTTAATGTGGCTCTTACGTTTTCAAGATGATGGAAGATGCTGTGTATTTTCTCAATAAAGATACTATCGTTCAAGCAATTGCTCGATCTGCTACTAAGGTGAGTTGGACCTTGTCACTGTGGGACATGTTCATATACTGTAATAATTGTATCACTTTTTTAATTGATTTGTTGGATCTGATTGCCATCTATAATCACATCAAATTTTTTAATACTTGAGATTAGATGGATAGGATATTTCTGTGTGTAAATTTATTTTACTACGTCTACCGTAGCCAGTGTATCTATGTCTCTTCGATCAACTGCCTGCTGCGTTTACAACTGATTTACTTTCTGACTCAAGTACTTTTTACATTTCTCAAGCAAAGGTCAGGAGAACTAGCTTAAATTATAAGGTTAAGCCTTTTTCATTGGTTTGGACTAGATAGGTATTTAATTTAATTGTAATAATTCTCATTAGAATTACTAAGGATACAAGATACCTGTAGAATATCATAATGGTTGTGATAAGTTCCTTCTTAGCTTCTTATTTTCCTCTAGTCAAGGCCTTGCAGCTTGGTTGACTTCCCTTGTTCTTTTACTCTCTCCTTTAAGTAATATGGGCTCTCAGGTTTCAATGGCTCTAAAGACTTCTTTTTCATGTCGTAAACAGACCAGAAATGCATTATCTGGAACCTATTCTGCCCCACAGAGATCTGCAAGCTCGGCTGCTCTTTTGATTGGTGATCCTGCAGTTGCTAGGGATAGGGCAGGGAATTTTGTACTTCCTAGAGCTGATGTAATGAAACTGAGAGATCGTTTAAGAAACGAAGAGGTGGCTGCCGGTTTGTTTCACTCTTGTTTTAGAAGTGGCTGGAAGTATCGTCATGAACCATCCGCAGATGTTGGTTATAAGAGAAAAATGTGTGCTCATGCTAGAATTCTAGCTTTGGAAGAGGCTATTGACACTGAATGGGTATACATGTGGGATAAATTTGGTGGATATTTGCTCCTTTTGCTGGGTCTAACTGCTAAAGCTGAACGAGTGCAGGTCAGCTGGACTGGTTCTTGAATATTTTATTTTATTTATTTATTTTTTTAAAGAAATTCTGTTTGTAAAATGTTTGTATTAATTCCTTGACGACAGGACGAAGTCCGTCTCAGGCTTTTTCTCGATGGCATTGGTTTTTCTGATTTAAGTGCCCAGAAAATAAAAAACTGGATGCCAGAAGATCGAAGACAGTTTGAGATAATTCAGGAAAGGTAACCCCCAATTTACATTTTCATTAGGACCATTGCTTATCAGGTGCTTCAATTATGTTGATAGGGTAGTGAACTATTTCCTAATTTCTCTAAAACATGCTTGCATTTAATTTTGTAGTTACATAAGGGAAAAGGAGATGGAGGAGGAAATCTTGATGCAAAGACGAGAGGAAGAGGGTAAAGGGAAAGAAAGAAGGAAAGCACTTCTAGAGAAAGAAGAACGTAAATGGAAAGAGATAGAAATTTCACTTTTATCCTCTATCCCAAATGTTGGAAGTAGGGAGGCTGCTGCAGTGGCAGCTGCAGTACGTGCAGTTGGCGGCGATTCTGTTCTGGATGATTCCTTTGCAAGGGAGAGAGTTGCCAATATAGCTCAACGTATTCGTTTTGCTCAGTTGGCTCGACGGGCTGAGCAGGTACATCTAGAAATCTTTGTTTTATACCTAGAAGGTAGTATCAGCAAACCCTTTGGCAGTAAGTGCAGTTAATGGAGCAGTCCTGCTGCTAATTGTTAATAAATAAGAAACCCATAGAAGAAAATTTGTTCAGTCAAGCTTAAACATGATCTCCTAGAGGTATACTTCCTGATATTATGAAAGTTCGATCTCTAAAATGATGGTTTATTATCTACAATCATATTTAATTTCATCTTCATATGGCCCTTAACCAGTACCTAATTACACAATTCTGCAAATGAAGGCAGCAGTCTTAATGCAGCAATTAAATAAATTTGCCAACTTCTCATAAAGTGTTGTAGAAAGTTTGGCAAATCTGTCCCAAGGTTTAGGGTGCCGAGCGGCATGCGTCGTACCGCCGGGCACGTGCCGTATCTGTCAGGCGTTCCGGCCGTCTCGCCCGTGCCGACTGTTTCGGTCGGCGCAAACTGCATATGACGTAGATTTAAATGCTTCGGATTTTACAGATTCCTTCTATCTGCCACAACGACTCTTTATATGGCATTAATTTATGTACTATGTCTTCTTAATAGGTAATTAAGACTCTTGTATTTTCTATTTCATTAATATTTTTTTATTAATCTTGTACTTATAATAATATTTAAAAAATAAAAATTGTGCAGATGTGCACTATATGATCGGCACGTCTCGAGTTTGGTATTTATCGAAACGCCGCACAAAACGGCACCTTAAACCTTGATCTGTCCCCTCGCTCTCTATGGAATTACCATCACTACTTTTCGTTCCAGTGCACTGTCACTGCATCTCTCTTCTTCTGTTCACCTCTACCTGCTCCTTCCTGTCCCACTAAATATTCCGGTCAACCATCATAATTGCACGTAAAGCCATACTCCTACCTTGAATGCTTACTTAATTGACACTTTTCTCGTATACATACTAGTATCAGCATCATATCCACCAGCGGTGCCACTCCTCATACACTTAGTGAAGAATAGGATGGCAGATTGGTGTTAGCGAGCAGAAAAAGACTATGGTGTTGTTTATGGGAAGTTTCAAAGTCTAGTTCATCGATAGTGTGGTAGGCGATTCATAGTATTTTCTAAAAGCAAGTTATATTGCTAATGAAGTAAATCTTAAGCAAGCTTAGACCACATTAGTTGTTCTATCTTTTAGACGTGCATATTTATAAAGTGAATGAGGTACTTGGAACTGGGATCATGATGTCAACAAATTTGAGCTGGCACATTTTTTTTTTCATACGCATCATTGGATGACACAGCCTTTTAAACTAGATACGTGCCATCAATTCCTTTCTATACATGTTCTAATTTTATTTGCTTGTTTATTATAAAAGATAATCCCTTCACTCTCACAAGAGTTGATGATGTGTATTCTTCACAGACTGGTAGTATTGGAGCCGTATGCATTCTTGATGATGAGCCAAGGACGACTGGCAAACATTGTGGACAGATTGATCCAAGTCTTTGTCAAAGCCAGCAGGTTAGCGTCTCAATTGCAGTAATGATTCAACCAGAGTCAGGTCCAGTATGTCTGTTAGGAACCGAATTTCAAAAGGTCTGCTGGGAAATTCTGGTGGCTGGATCGGAACAAGGCATCGAGGCTGGACAAGTTGGTCTCAGGCTGGTTACTAAAGGTGATAGGCTAACAACTGTTGCCAAAGAGTGGAGCATTGGCGCAACAAGCATTGCAGACGGAAGGTATCTAATTTGACACATTCAAATTCGTGCAACATTTTTCTGTCTATTTATGCAGCATATTACTGATTATTGTTTTTGCAGGTGGCATATCGTGACCGTAACTATTGATGCTGATATAGGCGAAGCAACCTGTTATTTGGATGGTGCCTTTGATGGATATCAGAGTGGTTTACCGCTGCGTGGTAATGGTGGCATTTGGGAGCAGGGAACAAATATCTGGCTTGGAGTTAGACCACCAGCAGATTTGGATGCATTTGGGAGATCAGATAGCGAAGGTGCAGACTCTAAGATGCAAATCATGGATGCTTTCTTGTGGGGTAGATGTTTGTCTGAAGATGAGATCACCTCATTTCATGCTGCTACAAGTACTGCAGACTGTGACTTGATTGATCTCCCCGAGTATGGCTGGTATCCTGGTGATTCACCTTCAAGGGTATGTCCACTCTGGTGAATGGTTATGTTTTTCTTCTATCTTTCCAACTAGACAAATAGCAATTTATATATGGAGAAGTTTTGTTGTACTTCATTACCCATGCTTGTTTTACATAGTCTGAAATTCAGTGTCCAAACTTTCTTAGTATCTCAACCATCTATCTTTCCAACTAGACATACAGGAATATATATATGGAGAAATTTTATTGTACTCTATTACCCATGCTTGTTTTACATAGTCCGAAACTTCAGTGTCCAAACTTCCTTACTATCTTAACCATCTTTGTAGGCGAAATTGTTTTAAGGTTATGTTACTTTAGGAACCATGATAAGTAGCAAATATTTTGCAAGCACAATTGCTTACGTTGTGACATCTTCAAACATCTTCAAGCAGCAAACAAGCAGCAATTATAAGGAAAGCGGTACTTCTCAGACTGCAAGTCTCAGCCCAAAATCTTCCTATAGACTTTATACAAGGAGCTGTAGAAATCAGTAGACAAAAATCATAGTTGGTCCATAATCATATCATATATGTTAAGCTGCGTTATGTATTCCATGACTTAGTGTAAGAAATAGGAGTCTACTAATTTTATCGTTTTATAGAAACGATAAACCTCTTGTAGATTTTTTTTTGTTCTTTCATTGTTTGTATTGTGATGCAGTTTATTTTGCTGGATTGAGGTTCCCAATTGGATTTAATTTTTCTTTGCTCATGAATTCATTGCCACACTGCAGCAGAACTGAATTTTCAAAAATATCAATATGGCTTCCTTTTGCCAGCCTTTGTTTGTGATGTCCACCATATATGTGGATATATTTTATAGATTTCCAATCTCTCACATTGTTCTTGTACTAATGTTTTGTTTAGAAACATAGTACCATGAGATGAATTTGATCAGAAGAAACTGATATAAGTATTTCCAATAGGTGGATGACTGGGAGAGTGATGATCTTGATATGGAAGTTTATGATAGAGAGGATGTTGAGTGGGATGGACAGTACTCAAGCGGAAGGAAAAGAAAGTCAGGACGGGAAGGAGTAGCAGTTGATATTGATTCCTTGGCTAGAAAAGCGAGGAAACCAAGATTTGAGAGTCAAGCAGAAATCAATCAGAGAATGCTATCGGTGGAAGTGGCCATTAAGGAAGCTCTTGTAGCAAGAGGCGAATCCCATTTTACTGACCAAGAATTCCCTCCTAATGATCGTTCTTTATTTGTGGATCCTGTAAATCCACCGGCCAAATTGCAGGTAGGTATTATTAATGGCATGGTATCACTATCTTCATCTTTTAATCATGATCAACTTTGTCTTTTTCTCTTCAGGTTGTTTCTGATTGGATGAGACCAAATGATATAGTGAAGAAGAATGGTCTGGCTCGGCCCTGTTTGTTCTCGGATTCTGTTAATTCTTCAGATGTTTGTCAGGTCAACCTTCTTGCTTTATCATAGTGACTATGTTCTTGTGTGTGGGCTTCTCACTTGTTTTTTTATATGGTTTTCCTAATACAGCAGAGCATGATTAGGTCAATATGAAACCATGCACTTGGATATTGTTATTACCTCGTTGGAACTCACATAGTCAACTATTGCAGGGCCGTTTAGGTGATTGCTGGTTTTTGAGTGCTGTTGCTGTTCTAACTGAGGCATCTCGTATATCTGAAGTCATCATCACACCAGATTACAACGAGGAGGGGATCTACACTGTTCGTTTTTGCATCCAGGTAGAATGAAGCTAAAGTATGCATTTTTTATGTACCAAAGCAGTAAAATTTTAATAGTTTTTGGATGTCCATTTTTCTTGCCATATTGACTTTTACCTTTCATTACTAAGTTAACTAATGGATTATGTTCTCCAGTCCCTTCTTTCCAATCTTGTCACCTTTTTCTGTAGCTGATCATAGGCTGAAACTTGGTTCCTCTTCTATACATCATTATCTCCCTAACTGTTTGCTATTCATTTTGGAATAGTTAAGTATCCTTGTAGAATATTGATCTTAAAAAAATGGTTTCAGCTTTTTGTTTAATGATCTCAAAGTTTTACCTTCATCTAGAAGTAGAGTTTTATAATTCACGTAGTGGTAATTTTGTAGACTGAGCATTTAAATGTAGTTACTATGTGTGCGTGCGTGTGTAATTTGTTTTTTTTTTTTTTTAAAAAAACTTCGTTTTGCAGGGTGAGTGGGTCCCTGTTGTTGTTGATGATTGGATACCTTGTGAGTCTCCTGGAAAACCGGCATTTGCCACCAGTAGGAAGGGTAATGAAATTTGGGTCTCAGTATTGGAAAAGGCTTATGCCAAGCTTCATGGATCTTTTGAAGCTTTAGAAGGCGGCCTAGTTCAGGATGCACTTGTCGACCTCACTGGAGGGGCTGGTGAAGAGATTGATATGAGAAGTACACAGGCCCAGATTGATTTAGCTAGTGGAAGATTATGGTCTCAGCTGTTGCATTTCAAGCGTGAGGGATTTCTTCTTGGCGCTGGAAGTCCTTCAGGTTCTGATGTGCATGTCTCATCAAGTGGGATTGTGCAGGGGCATGCATACTCTGTATTGCAAGTAAGTTTACAGGCTTATGCCGTTGAGCTAATTTTGTCAAGATGATCTAATTTTTGATATTTGGATCCACAATCTGACCCCATTTGTGGGAAAAAGGCTTTGTTGTTGTGTTGCATCAAATTGTGGCATTTGAATTTGTTTTTGTATTTTAATTTTAGGTGCGAGAGGTAGATGGCCACAAGCTTGTTCAAATTCGAAACCCATGGGCCAATGAAGTTGAGTGGAATGGACCTTGGTCAGATACATCACCTGAATGGACTGATAGAATGAAGCATAAACTCAAGCATGTCCCGCAGGTGCATCTTCTTTGGCCATTGCTTTTAACACTGAATTTTGCCATTCGTAAATGGCAGTGGAAGAATTCTGTTTCCTTTTTTTTCTTTTTTGTATGGTTTATAAAAGTAAGTTTTATATACAGCGAATCAAACCACATCGGTTAATTAGTGGCTTAGAGCCATTAAAGTCTTTTATTAAATTAATCATAGATGTTTAGAACTTGTAGAAAGCTTTCCCTGTGATTGATTAGACACTGAGCATATCCTTGTTTGATCCTGTTTTACTGATATTAACATATCAATAATACAAAACTTATTTACGACGATTATAATACAATTTGGAGCTTTAATGCAACACTTGTTAGATCTAACTAATTTAGCTTGCTTAGACTACGTATTAAAAAGAAAGACTACTATATATTGTACAGTTTTTTAAAAAGAATTTATATGCACTTTGCATGTCGATATGCATAGCGGCTACGGGCGTTAGAAAATATTTGAGGCTTTATGGTATCATTGTCTTCTGTGTCTACTGATTAGATACTATGGTATTTTAATTTGATGTTTTTTCCACTTACCCATCTTATTCCTCATTAGTCAAAAGATGGAATATTCTGGATGTCATGGCAAGATTTTCAGATTCATTTTCGATCAATATATGTATGCCGAGTGTACCCCCGAGAAATGCGTTATTCCGTTCATGGACAGTGGCGTGGTTACAGTGCTGGTGGCTGCCAGGACTATGACTCATGGCATCAAAATCCACAGTTCAGACTGCGAGCGAAAGGTCATGATGCTTCCCTTCCGATCCATGTCTTCATAACACTAACTCAGGTACAACAACTTCATTGCTTCGAGGATTTCTTACAATAATATAATATACTTAAAATAATTTGCTGCGTCATTTGTGTTGGTTCTTTTATAGGGTGTGAGTTTCTCCAGGAAAACTGCTGGTTTTCGCAACTATCAATCTAGCTATGACTCCTCAATGTTCTATATTGGAATGAGGATCCTTAAAACTCGTGGAAGGCGTGCAGCATACAATATTTATTTGCATGAATCTGTTGGTGGCACTGATTATGTTAATTCAAGAGAAGTTTCCTGTGAATTGGTTTTGGAACCCTATCCAAAGGGTTACACAATAGTTCCTACGACGATCCAACCTGGAGAAGAGGCCCCATTTATGCTATCTGTCTTCACCAAGGCATCTGTTACCCTAGAACCCATATGATCGATGATAGAAGACAAGTGTTTGAATTTTTTCACCGAGGCTTTGAGGCAGCTGAATCCAAGGTCCGCAGCATCTTTAGGGGTTTCCGTCTCCAAGAAGGCGGAATAAGCCCCTAATCTGGAGACACTCGAAGATTAGCGGTATGATCATCATTCATTCTCTAATCTAATGGTTACTGTTTGTTGCATTGCTTGTAAAACTAAGAGCCAAGAATGGGAGTGCTACCCGGTACCCATCGAGGACTCCTGCGCGTGCAGGCACAAGCTCTAGGATGGGGACGGGCAAGTTCTTGCCTGTGCACACCACCACACCTTGTTTTTGCAGGTGTTGGTAAGCAGGAGCTTTATATATATATATATATGTGTGTGTGTGTGTGTGTGTGTGTGTGTGTGTGTGGTTTTTAAAAATGCACAATCCAATCCGTTAAATGTGATCTAGTGCATAAGACATTTTAAAGTAACTTTCAATAATTTTTAATATGCTTGCACGATTCATCAGAAGGTGAAAAAAATGAACAGTGCATAATTTTTGAGTTAAAGAATACATGTTACATCTAGAAAAATAGATATAAATTGTTGGATGTGATCCAAGTATAATATCATATGAATGTATTAAGTTTTAAGTGATTCGTATGTTTTGGATCATATTTTTTCAAAATTGAGCATATTGTACCGTCTATTCTATATATTTCATATTCTACGACATTTATGTCGAAAAAAACTCAATTTTGGTTTATAATTTGTTTTTATACCCTAACAAACACCCAACAATTTGTTTTTATTGTTGCTCTTTCTGGCTGTCGCAGGTGCATGTATCAGGTGCCGAAAGCCACAGGACGGAAGGTCGTAGATATAAAACTAAGCAGGAGAATACTCCACTTTTTCATGCCTCAGGATTCACTGTTGATCTTGAGCATCCAGCTCAAGAAAGGGCGGGTTTGCTTGAGAGCAAACGTCAAGCTCAACAGATGCCGAGCCCAGGGCGAGAGAGGGTTTTCGGCATTGTAAATAGTTGCAGATCCAGGCTGAAGAGATGGGTTGAAATTAGGTCCAGTTAAAAATGTGATTTTTAATCGCAAAGATCTAACAGTAAAAGAAACCAATAAGGAACGCCCGTGTTCTTTACCCATTTAGAGTACTAACCAAACCTTTGAAGCTGGCAGAAGAACGGAACTTCCAGCGGCGATTTTGTTCGGGAAAAGATGGGTCCTGGTGATTCTGAAAATTTTGTATAAAAATTCTGCGTCAAGTTTTAACGAAATTTCTACTGTAAATTTCTTGGGAAGAACAAAATGACTATTCTTTTTCTATTTTTTGTAAAGTGGCTGCTATTTATTTTGTCCAAATGGAAAATTCTTGTATTAAGGATGAAAGTTTCATTTTTTTTCAAAAAAAGTGGTGGGACTGCTGTTTGTCAACCAGGTCTATTTTTCACAGGACATGCAGAGATTTCTAGCAAACTTTGGTCAATCTCATGGTTAGTTAACCATGTGGAGTTACATCCTGTATTTTGTGGTTCTTTTCTCTAACAGGTCTCTTTTTGTAAAAGTCTGATGCTCTAAAGATCAATTACTGGCCGGGTCGTCGATTTTCAAATTGGTTAAAATAGAGGTTTCTTAACTTGTTAAATGACGATGTTTTTTGTTTTACAAATTAGTAAAATGGTGTCATCGATTTTTAAGTTGGTTAAAATATAGGTACAAATTGGTAAAATAGAGGTTTCTAAATTTGTGAGAGTGATGAAATTATTATCACTTGAAAGGGTGATTTTTTAAACCTTTTGATTTAATGTATTGATGATGTATATTTACTATGTTTTTTTCTACCTTTTCTTGAAATTCTTTTTTCCCCTAAATTTGGTGTATCTTTTGCTTGTGGAAGCTGCATATCACCCATCGTTTCCAAACGCAACGTCAGTTGTTTATATTTTATTATTTTTTTTAGGAACTGATTTGTACAGTTTTTAGAAATAGAGGGATTAATATGTATTAGTCTTTTTTTCTTTTTCTTTTTTTTTTACTATTTCATATAAAAAAGATAGTGTTGAGAAATTTATATTGACATCGAAGATAATCTACTATCACCGTATTTTATTCCTTGCACCTAGCTTCAATTTATTCCGATTTCTTGCTTACATCCGCTGAAGTTGCTTAAAATATATCTTCCATTACCACAATTTATGAGATTTATATCACACTGTAGAAATTCTTTATAAAAACTACAATTTGGATCCAAAAAAATGTCATTAGTTATTTATAAAATGTCCGCACTTGTAAGGTGTTGTGAACCATATGCTAGATATTTGAACCATATTCTAGGCGCCTTTGATCATTTAAAATTTGTCATAAGTGTTCCAAAACAATTAGAAGGTTTTCTAAATTTTGCTTATAGTATCGGTACCATAACCAAATAACATTGGTATAGCTGATTAGCAGTGATGGATATTGAAAGGAGATCTCGGCCTACCCCTCATAAATGATAGGACGGGGTTCGTATCCGAACAATACCTGATTGGAAAGATTTATTATTTATTTTTTAATATCCGATCGATATATAGGATAGAAATCGAACTCGATGATAAAAAAAAGTGTGTAATATAAATATAAATCGGAGACAGAGAGTTTGCTTTTATCGAAAAAAAAAGGTAAGGGCTTGTTTAACAAAGCTTTTCATGATGAAACTGATCATCATATGCATTACCGCGTCATGGATTGTTTAGTGTTTTGTTTGTTTCGTGACTGCATGGGATTACCATGCAGTCGAGCTGAAGTACGCGCATCTATTAGTTGGTTTCGTTTGTTTAGAACTGGTGAATAACAACATAGACACCAAGTTCTATTAGCTCCAAAAAAATTTTGCCATTTTTTTAAAAAAAAATCATGCCATTCTTTTTTAAAAAAAAAAAAAAAAATCATGCCATTTTTTTTTAAAACAAAATCATGCCATTTTAAAAAAAAAAAAAAAAAATCATGCAAGGATTGAGCTACTAGCTCCTCAAAAGTGAATCATAACATATAATGTTCAAAGTGAAATTGATTGTTTGCTGGATAACTGCGATTCGAATAACATACTTAACCAACGAGCTCAACAATAGCATACTTGATAGTGCATCACTATTGGGCTCAAACATTTAATCCAAAAACAGTATGATTTACGTTTTTCCGTACCTCGGGATTGGTAAATTACTGATCCCGATTCCGATTCCGAGGCACAAAAAAAAAATGCCGTTCGGACTTATTTTCGAACTATTTTATCGAGCCCAATAGTATTTTCGTAGTTGATATCCACCTAAAAAAGTTGATACTATAATCCAGATTCTTCCTCTTATTAGATCATTGTCTAAGGCTAAATTTTATGCACCGTATCCAGACACCCTAGAGTAAGCTGATTAGGACCAATTTATCAAATTCTAATATTATCGATCAATTTGATCGGATATGTAGAATCTTCCCCATTATTATAGCAGATCCTCAAAAAAAAAAAAAAAAAAAAAAAAAAAAAAAAAAATTATATCAAATAAGACATACATAATTGGACTTTCTTGTGCTAGAATTTTGGCTTGTAAATATAAAAGTACTAGACTATCAGAAGATCACCAATCATATAGTAGCCAAAATTAGACCAAGTTCAAGTTTGTTAAGATATTTTATACATATATTAACTCCATTACAGGTTTGAATATACGTGGAAATTCTGCATCATGTTAGGGAGAGATTGAACACCAAAAAAAAAACACTTACAAGCGTTGAACACCAAAAAAAAAACACTTACAAGCGTAAACCCTAGGCGTGATAACTACGATCTCAATCGAAAGTTAACCCGTATTCCTCATACCAGCAGCGATGCCGTTAATCGTAACGAGCAAGGCGTCCCGCAGTTTGTGGTTATCGTTGTCACGTCTCAGCCGCCGAAGTATCTCAACTTGAAGAATATTAAGAGGATTGAGATATGGAAGCCTGCTCTCGATCAGCTTTCTCAAGCTCTTATTGTTCTCCGAGAGCTTCTCATGCCCGCTAACAACTAACACATACTTTTCCGTCGTCAGCAACTCCTTCCTCAGCTCAAAACCCAGCGGCCGTCTGCTTTCCGAAACGAGGACTTCATCGTAGTGCTTGGCGATCGGGATGTCGGCCTTCGCGAGTACCATTTCGATGAGATCAATAGTTGACCGGAAGAAAGGCCACTCTTTGTACATCGCTCTCATTTCTTTCTCGTATCCTTTATCGCATGCATCTTTAAGTCCACCCCCGACACCTAGCCATGCGGGAAGGACAAATCGGGTTTGGGTCCACGCGAAGACCCACGGGATCGCCCGGAGGTGGCCTATCCCTTTGGACGCCTTCCTTCGGGTAGGGCGGCTTCCGATGTTAAGGAAACCGAGCTCGGCCTGGGGAGTGGCTTCGTGGAAGTAGGTTAGAAAATCGGGGTTGTCGTAAACGATGCTTCTATAAAATTGGCAGCTGGTCTTGGAGATGTCTTCCATGACCTGACGCCATTTATCTTCCCTCGGAGGGAGGGGAGGTCGCATAGTCGCCAAGAGAACCGCTGTCGTGTATATCTCGAGCTGCCTTACTGCTATATGGGGCAGGCCAAACTTGGCCTGGACCATCTCACCTTGCTCGGTTGACCGAAGTGTTCCCTAAAATATCATAAATTATCAAATTATAGGAGAGAAATAGTCTAGAAAGCATCACATGATAGGAGAGAAACATGCCAGAGTGTGATAATTTAGATAGTAATGTGCGAATAATTAACCAACTTTTCTATAACTAGAAGAGAGACTTTTTTCTTCTTTTTTTTTTGTTTTTTTTTTCCCTCTACAAGTCCAACATATTATTCTTTGAATCGATCGCTCTGCATCTTCTAAATAGATGATAAAATAATTCTCTTGGATGTGCTATGCATGGAGAAGCAACTAAAAACCATCATTACTAACAAGATAGACTAGGAACAGCAATCATGAACCACATATAAACCATGGTTTTCTGTAACGGTCGGCACAGTTCGTGCCCGACGGCACGTGCCTGTTTCGGCAGTTGTCGGCACGGCACGTGTTAAAAAATTGTATATTTGAAATTTTTAACTAATTTTTTATTTTTTAAAAAATAACAAATAAATATATATCGGCACGGCACCATCGGTACGGTCGGCACGTGCCAGGATCTGAGTTTACCATCAGCTCAGCTCGGCACAAAAACACCTTGATATAAACTAGACCTATAAAATTTTCTCCCAACTTCAAACAGACACTCTAATATATATTAGATTTGCTATTATCTTTAAGCTGCATATGTCATTAATATGCTAGAGCGCTTGGATGTGGTCACAAACTTTGGCATAATAGTTATGCCGTAATGTCCATGGATGTTACTATTTCTCTTCAGTCTTTTTACTTCCTTTTATCTTCTTCATTCCCAACTTGTCAACTTCTCACCTTTTCCCATCTCAATCTGACTCCTGTTTCATTGCAGATTGTTCGCCGGACAATCAATTTTGCCAAAATTCTAGCTGCTGGAAGAATAAAAATTAGTACCTCTGCTCCCCTCTCTCTATTTGCCCCACATCATGCACCCATCCCATCCGGCTGGACCACACCAAACATTTTCCTTGCTGACTACTGCCACTCAAGTAGCTTCTGCAGCAACGATTAGATTTCCGGCTAGCCGGGCCAGCAGCGGGAGAGAGAGTGGACATTAGCTAATCGGACGCGACGGATGATACACATACAGACACACTAACCTCCTCTTATTCTCACTGTACGTAAATAATTACATGAAACCCCCCACGATTCCTATTAAATATTTTCAATTTTTATTCTCGTGGAAAGCTATCAGGAATCCATAGAGCACAAAAACATTCTTCCAACAGAGATGATGTATCATAAACGTATAAGATAAATGAGGTGCATTATCCCTTTTGATTTGGATTTTTATTCTAATAAGTAAAACTTACCATAACAGAACCTGGAGGTTGCGACTGTATGGCGAGATACGTAGGCCCACCACCTCGCCCAATACTACCCCCACGTCCATGGAACAGTGTGACTTTGATTCCAAACTCCTTACATGCAGCAACGACATCTTCTTGAGCCTTGTATAGTTCCCATGCTGCTGTGAAGCGCCCAGCATCTTTACCAGAATCAGAATAACCAACCATAACCTAAGCAATGAAAAAACTCAAATTGTTAACGTAAAGATCAAAAAAGGCGTCATATTTTGATATTTTCATATATCATTACCTCTTGATGTCCGTTATGGTTTTTTATTATGTGCTCTCTGTACCAGTCTATCGACAACAACTTCCTGATGACTGAGCCAGCTCCTCTCAAATCCTTCACAGTTTCAAACAAAGGCACTACCCTTAACCTGCCTTACAGTAAGATCTCATTAGCATAAGCTTGTGATGCTGTAGGATAAAAAAAATTTGCTTACAATCAAATTGGAAATTCACGCCCCGCAAAGAGGAAAAGTTAAAATTGGGCTGTAATTGAATAATCTTACTTTTAGTTTTATCACTTACGTGGTACCAGGGCATGGCCTTCCGAGCTCTCCACTGACAGAGAGTCTAGCATCTTTTTGCAGAAGTTCCACAGCAAGAACATCACTGGCCTGTAATTGAATAGACATGTTAGTGAATGCAGGCAGTATGGTTCAGATTCTGCATCTGCAGTATGAAGATATATCAAGTTATGCATGCATGTATAGCATATGGGCTTGTGGCATACACTTGAGGCCATTGAAATCACATATGCTCCAAGATAATCGCTACCAAGCTCAGCAGCTACACGGAATGTATCCAGGACTTCTCTCACATCAGCCATCACCTGAAATCAAGTACAGCAATGGTTTCAGATAGATGAACTACACACAAACACACACACTAACTATTATGGACTAAATCTGAAGGGATGAGCCGTTGTATTGAGTCAGAGCCGAGTCTACATCTAGGTTAGTACAAGTTTTATAGGAAATACTATTATTTGGATAACGGTTTATGAAATTGTATAGGAAGTAGGTTATATTTAATAGAAGTTCTAGTTTTGATAAGAGTTTATATTTAGTAAGAGTTTTCTTGGAATAGAGTATAATTAATTGGTGTTCTAGATTAGGTAAAAGTCTCCTGCAGTGTAAAGGACTCTACTTCTGCTATTTCGATCATGGAAGAAATAAAGATATATTTTGATAATTCAGTTATGATCTTTAGAAGTAGATTATAGAGTCCCCATCCTACCGCCGGTGTTCACTCGCAGCTTCCAGGCCGCCAACGTAAGACGATTATGGTCGGATCACAACACACACACACACACTCACACTCACACACACACACACTATATATATATATATATATATACAGAGAGAGAGAGAGAGAGAGAGAGAGAGAGAGAGAGAGAGAGAGAGAGAGAGAGAGACTATTCTCAGCTCAACTTGACAATAGCCGTAATAAGCTAACATCTAAGCCGTTGATCTCCTTGATGTAACGGCTGAGATTTAATTTTTAACACTTAACGGTGCCGTTAAATACTTAACGGCGTGAATCGTTATCCCGTTAAGTATTTTCTGTGAACAAAATGTGCAAACTCTTAGGCATGTTTAGGAATGTACACAATTCTTTTCAGGTTGCTTTGTTAAAGAATCTACTCACCTCTATTGTTGGAGGAACCAGAGGCCTTTTCCCTTTCAACTCTCTGGTTAAAAAGTCCAATTTTATATCCTCATCCCACTCACTGTAAGTACCCATATCTAAGTACTTTGTGATTGCATCTAGCGCATCTGCATGCCTGCCGGATTCCTATAAAAGGTTGGGAAAACAAAAGGTAAACAACAAATGTCTCTACAGTATATGAATAAAGACAAAAATACTTCTTCACCTGACGTAGATCAAGCTTCATTAGAATCATTCCAAACGTTGAAACTCTCCGTATCAAATCTGCCAGCCGCCCATCAGCAAGTACATCGGAGCCGCAAGAATGCTTCAAATAGGGTTAGGAAAATAAATGGCAAATCGCAAAAAGTCAAGACGGTACACAAACTTAATCTCACTGATAGTAAGTTGACAGTTTATATTTGTATGAGAGGGATAGAAAGGCTCAATCCTAAGTAGTGCCAACCTTACTATAGAAAGTGTGGAGCTAAATTTTGAACTATTGAGAGCGTCTTAGATCAAGCACATGATGTCGGAGACATCTAATCTTTCAAGATGTGGTTTCTGTCACTATATGCGAGATGATGGCCCTAGATACGCATATCTAAATGCTTGCATATACGCACAATAGCAGTACTCCACACAAATGGAAACGACTGCACATAATCTACTTAATGAGGCACACTCTACTAAGAGCTAAATATACATTTCTTCATGAGTTATTTACCAAGGACTCATAGCAAAGAAGAAGTGGCTCGAGAAGTTCATCCGTCGTCTCATAGTATTCCACCAGGTCATGTTCACAAGGAAGATCCTCAAGTAGGAGCTCCAGACGTCTTCTGGTGTTCATAAGCTGAATCATCATGCAAAGAATAACTCAAGATACAGTTTAGGGACTAAAATGGAGCAGTCAGTCTTGCAGCAAGTCCCAGCTGAAGCGCTTTCCAAAGAAGGCAAAGTAATCTGCAAATACGGAAAGGCAAAAAAAATAAGCTAACCTTCTCTTTTACACTTCCAAGAACAACTCTATAGGGAGCAAGCATAGGACGGGGAAGGCTAGGCTCTAGAAGCTTCCTGAAGCTGGACCTCCCTACTTGAGATTCTGCAAAAAATTTCCTTTGAGCAATGAGTTGACTTGAGCTGAAAGAGGTGTTCTTAGCAAACATCGCTGTTTTTAAAGGCTGGTTATTAGCAGCTGCTGCTGCACGAAGATTTTCTGCTGAAGAAGTTCTATTTCCAGACTTTAAGGAAGAATTCTGAGTATTGTCCAAGCTTGAAGGAGCTGATAAGGAACTTTGATCATACTGACCTCGAATAAAGAGAACATATAAAAACATATGTTAGATTACAGTACATAAGAATGTCATCAGTGAAAAGACTAAAAACAGGGATTTAGCTTACATAGCGAATGGAGTTGCCAGGGAACTTTACAAAAGGGCTCTTGGATTCTCGATCATTGTACTCTATATGACAGGCGAAGCAAATAAGTGGTATTACTAATGCACTTCGAGTGTTAACGAATGACTATAACTACAATTGTAGCAGTTAATAACTTAATACTACCAGAAACTTTAGACAACCATAACTAGAGAATGATTTCAGGCCTTTAACCTAATTCAATTGACACTAAGATGAAATCAGAGGTCAGCAGATATTATCTATGCCACTCTAAGTTGCTATTGCATGTTACAGAGCACTGCTTCAAGCTGTCAAGACTTCGAGTGAATCAGAATGTCTAGCATCATTTGTCAAACAAGTAACAGTCATGGACATGGGTGACTGTTTGGTGTCTAGGACTTATCAGGAATATTTAACATAATTCTACTTCATAGAAGAGACGGAGCATGATTATCATAAAGATTATAAAATCCCTAAAGAACTATAGTTCCTTCTCTCAAAATTTGTTACCTGATGGGTTTTCACTTTGGCTAAATTATGCACCCAAAAGACTCCTTTCCCTTTATTCATTACCTATAAGTTGATACGGTAGAATAACAGTCGTGGATATTATTTTTGAGCTTGAAGCCTATATCTTAGCCAGAGTTAAAGCTCAAGCATCACGACAAACATTCTCAAAATGAGTATTTCCAATGTTTTACTGACGGAACTTCTCCTTCTTGTTTCAAATGCTTTCCATGTTAAACAGTGACAGACCTAGATCAAAATTTTTCTAGTGAGGTCCCTTGAAAATAAAAATATTAAGAGTCTATCAATAAAATAAAGCCCTCCTCCCACCAATTTAAAAACTAGAATTTTTAATTTAAAATTATGTTAAAGAAAAATTAAAATATTCAATATTGAATTTTAACTATTTATCAGATTAAAACTCGGTTTTAGAAAAGTGACACAGTTACACAAAGTCGTCATTCTAAATGGCGACCCACGGAGTCGCCAAGTCAAACTGACTATTCCAGCTTCCAGGGGTCGACACCGTAAATAGCGATCCTATGCGTAGGCTATGCCCCCTCCACTTCCTCTTCTCTTTTTTCCTCCTCTCCTCTCCTCTGTCCCCTCCCTATTTTACAAAAGTTTTACCCCCAGATTACTAAATGTTGGTGAAATTCATAAATCTAAACTAATATTGATCAAATCTAGTGAGCTTCGAAGATCTACCAAAAATCAATATGTTTACGAATTCCAATATTTGTAAATTATGTGTATATTGTATAAGATCGTTAAAATTTGGATTGTAGGTTTAAAAAACCATTTATTAAAAATGCGTGTATATTGTACAAATGTAATGTATATTGTGGATATAATACTAAGAATAGGTATTAACATGTACTTTAGTAATATGTGTTGTGATACCAATGTGGTTTATTAACAAGTATTTTTTGAACTAAGCGTAGATGTAGTGGGCATCAGGCTATTTGTTATATAATGGCAATTTAACAGAAGATCCAATTGGCATTTCTCATGACTGCCAGCCTATTGGTGCTATAGTTATACTACATAATTGTACTTATTCAATTTTTAATTGCAAACTTATGCAAAAGATTTCGTATCATGCCATGCCAAGCCGAGTTTCGATAAATTCCAAACTCGGAACGTGCCGACCCTTTCGATTATTAATTATTATATTTATAATTATATTTAGGATTAAAAATAAAAAAATATAAATTAAGTTTTATATTAAGACATCTCATGAAGGTCACGCGCACGCGGTGCGTGAAAACGGAAAAAGCAAGGCGCTGTTCATCTTCTGCGACGCGTGAAAACAGAAAAAGCAAGCACTGATAATACATAGTACATATATAATACATTTTTATTTAAAATAATTATGAATTAAGAAAATTCATTAAAAGCTCCCCACGCAAGAAGTAATTGGGTTCAATATTTTGTGTAAATATATATTACTATACCTAATTTGACCTAGTGACCATACATTACATAGATTGTTGAAAACTTAATTTTAACCTACTGAACACTTAAAAATAAGGAAAGTAACATACTCTTACATCTCAATAAGTTTAGTTGTACCAAAAACATTAGTAGGAGGGTCTCATGAGAAAAGTGATAGTTTGATGGGGAAAGTGATTAATCTGTTGACTTTGCAAAATGCCCAAGTGGTCGATGCCGAATATGCAAAAGTTTCATCAGTTAGTACCTTATTAGATGTTATCTTTTGCAAATCTTGTAATACGTATAGTATTATATGTACCCTCCATCCTTAATGTCAGTGTGGGTCTAGGACCATACTTAAAATACGTTACTTCGTCACTGATGTTATATTTGAATTCCATGCTAGTATTCTCTATTACCTCTCTAGTATTCTCTATTACCTCGAACTAATTTTGCATGGCCTTTCTTATATGCCAAGTGAAAAATAGAAAGTCATCTTAATTTTTACCATATGCAACGAAAAATTTACAATTCGGCAGGGCCATTTATATGATGTTTCATAAATGATGAAGAAACCATGAGAAGAAAGTGTTCATCATTTTCATCTTATTGGTCACAGGAAGAAGTAACAGGCTAACAGATAGAGACATGAACAGCAGCATATAAACAACAATTCACTATGAAAGGAGCGAAAAAATTTCTAGATTTATAATGATTCAAATGGAAATATAATGATTCTGTAGACGAAAAACACACCTGTGCAAGAAGGAAGATCAGCACCAGCAGGAAGTTTTGCTGGCAACGCTGAAGTTTGTTGACCATAATTCTTTCCATCATTCCTGCTAGAAGGTTCACGCCAAATATCCAAATACTCATCCTCAGGTTCACTGCCTGCATGTGGCATTAGAATTACAATTGCTAGATCAATGAAGCAATAGACCTTTTTAAAAAGTCTAGACAGGAAAGGAACTCTTTACATAAATTGGCTTTTTCAAGCACTGAATTAGGATGCATTTAATCAAGGACAATATCGTCGAAGGCAAAGAAGCAATTGCTCTGGCTTTCAATTTCCTGAATTATTTAAAGCATAGTTCAAAAAATGGGTATCACGATCACGATCTACCTTTGGAAGGATAGGGACTCAATCAAGTAAATCTGCAGAGTTGTCCGTATTGGATGAGCATATCAATATTGCAGAAATAATATTTCTTCCAAAATAAAATTTTAAAGACAACTATTAAAAATGTTGAAATAATAAAAATGTCAAATAAAATAAGTACATATCATTTTGCATATAAAATACATGATAAAGTATAAAAGATAACTACATAATACACCGTTTAGCTTACTCACTACGTTATTACCCCTTTTGGTTAGGACATCATTTATTATCATGCCACTAAATCTCTCGCTCGTCCATCCATCCTCTAAAATTAAAATTTTGCAAATTTATATGATGCTTCACCTAATCCGCTAATAATTTCACTATTGGAGGCATTAAATCATCCTTCATTCCCAAGAATCCCAACCTCCGCTCCCCACAGATGACTGATCACTGCTACCCACCAATAGCACGATGCAGCTGGCTACTTGAGCCAACTCGATCATGGCGTCTCTTTCCGATCCCTCTGCAGATTCCCTTATGTTTATTTTTCCCCCAATTCACCCGCAGGTAACATGGCATTCTTTTCTTCAATATATTTTAGATTTCTTTTCACGCGGATCAGCTGGTCTCTGTAGAAACAGGTCGAATTGCCCAAGTCTGGTTGATTTTGGCTGATCTGGGTGGGTTGGTCACATGGAGCCGATTAAATCAGGCCTATACAGGATCAGTGGGTCGGTCGAGATCGCAATCCAGGGGATCCTGATGGGATTTGGCCAACTATCAGTGTAAACTATTCTTGATACGAACCAGGCGATCCTGATGGGATTTGGCCAACTATTCTAAGCATGCTTTCAAAAACAGAAAGAAGTAACTTAGGTTTCATAAAACTTTTAACAGTGCTTTCACAGCAAGGCATCCTTTCTAAGGCAACTTAGAATAAAAGCCACTTCACATGCAGTTTTCGGCTATAATCCATTTCATATGTGATAATAGGTTTCTTTGTGCCTGTTCCAGTTATTTGTCAAATGAATAAGAGTATTTATATATCTTTTGTGCCTAACCTCTGTTAAGAATCTCTTGTGCCAGGCATGCCAATTTATCACTGCATCTGTTCACGGAGAGTTCAAATCTGAGATTATCAACTTCTCGGATGTAGAGATCAACTGCCATCCAACTTGACAAAAGGGCAACATCACGTGTGACCTGAAGATTAAATTTAAAAAAAAAAGGAATTATTCCAATAAATCAGTCTATAGATTTGACAAAAAAGAGAGAAAGAACTATCTGACTAAATTTCAAATAGTCAAAGTCAGGAACTTTAAATTGCTAAGTAATTCCAGCAAAGAGGGTAGAACTGAATGTAGTTTCAAATTTGCTTCTAAAATTTTCCTCAGTTATGCTGTATTTCCAAGTTTCCTAATTATACCTCTTTTATGTTTTCTACGGCATGGACCATACAGGGGTACAAAGACAAAGATCTTCAGATGTAAGATTTAACATTAGGACTCATGTCGATCCTGAATTAGGTTATTATAGGAACAATGCCGTTGTCACACCATTAATGGTGCAAATAAGCTCATGAATTGGTACTTAGTAGCTCAAAAGAATCTTAGATTACGACTAGAGCTAAGTAGAGCGAAACTGGTCACTAAAATCCTCAGGGTAAGTGTCAATAAAGTAGAAAATACAATTTCTCACCAGCTAATTTTGCAAGCAAAACAAAGAGCATACTTCAACACAAGGAACCCAACAGATAATTTAAAATTTCAACAACTTCAGAAGACATAATTTGAGTTTCAAAGTATGCAAATGAAATCTAACCTACGAAGGGTGCACATGGATTCGGGAACACGACACGACACGACACAGACACATACACGGGGATTCGTCAATTCTTGAAAAAGCATGGACACGACATGGCAAGAATTCGGCATTTTGTTTTTTAATATTCTCTGTGTCAATTGTATTAAAATGAAAATATATGATTATGTAAAGAAAACATTTGTATCTAGAAACAAAATTTTTGTAATATCTATCTAGCTAAATCACTATCCAGCTAATTCAAATCTATCTCCATGATTCGACAAGACACCCCTGCATTATCACCATCAGAAACGAATGACAGATTAATTGAAAACCTATTTAATATTCCTTGTTTGAAGTTCTAAATATGAAATCAATAACAGATTAATCTAAATCTTCGTATACCAATGGCATTAACTAAATCTTCGTATACCAATGGCATTAACTAAATCTTCCTATGAAACCAATGACAGGGAACGGACATCAGCAGAGGGGCAGAGAGAGACACAGTGCCAGCTAAGAGGGGAGTCGGCAAGAAGACACGGCCAGTAAGGAGACTGGGGCGCAGAGCTGGCGTGGTGTGACGCATTGGACGGCAGGAAGCAGGGGGCAGATGTCGGTGGTGGTTGAGAGGAGACAGGGGGTGGCGGATGAGAGCAACGGCCAGGAGATGGCGCGGATCTGTAATCGGCGAGGAGATCGAGATCCATAGCAAGGTGATTGAGGCACCGTGGCAGCGAGAGCAAGGAGATGAACACACTCAAGTCTCTTCTTTTTTTTTTTTTTTTTATAAGTTAAATGGTCCTAGCCATGTCCCATGCATGTCTGGCCGCAGATGGACTCCCAGAGAAGAATCTGTGCTTCAGTAGTCTAACCCGGGTATTATTTCAATGAAGCATATAGATCATTTTAGTTCATACACTGGCTTGCAGTAACTAAAATACAAAATCTAAGTTCTCATAGACTTTTGCAGGTGGTGATCAGTCGCAAACACTTCTATATAGAGAAGAACACGGTGAATTCATCAAAATCAAAACATCAACAATGCAAAACCTGCAACAATCTATGTTCATTAAAAGATAAATATCAAGAAAACTTACTTTTGCGGTAACGTTTGGATTTCCATCCCGGTCACCACCCATCCAAGAACCAAACTTGATCGGTGTGCAGGTTAATGGGAGTGGTCTACCTGTATGCTGTCAAGAGTAGAAAGCGTCAAGCAAGTTAAAGAATGTTCTCACTGGGAATGGTCGCTATAGAAAAGATAAAAATTAACCTTTTGCAAAGCAGCACTGACACGCCGTAGATAGTGAGGCACGGCTTTCCAAAGGGATTGTTCCACAATGTGGAGGCCTGCAAAAGGAGAAACAAAAAAGTAGAGTTCAATAAAAGTGGCGGAAGGATGCTAGTTTCTTATAAGATAAACAAAAATAATACCGGATCTTGCTTCATCAACTGGTGTAGGTTTGTGTCGTCTCAGTTCATCAGTCTGCCATAAAGCCGTAATCTCTCTCACCTAATAATAGGAGATATCAGATGGTAGTAGGATTCTAATAGGAAGAACTGAGAAAATGGATATATAAATACCAGGTCCTCAACCAGCATCTCCCGATCTTCATGGCTAAGATCAGGGCGCTCATTATACTCCAGAAGATGCTGACAGAAAAGAGTGCCTTCCCAAGATCAGAACAAAAACTAATATAAAACTAATAATTGGAAAAACACTTCGCTTGACAATCCATTAAATAAAACAACAAAAAGTGTGCCTTTTATTAAAAACATAATACACAAGATTAACACTATTGTCACAATGATCAATCTTCCTTAGAAAAATAGAAAAATTCTAGCTCAGTGTAAGAAGGCATGGCCACTTGTGCTCCAAAACAGTAACAATAAACTCACATAGTAGCTCCCTAGATTTATTGAAGGAAAACATGGCGTAAACATTACCAAATAAATAGGGTGAACAGAATTCTCTATCCTGCCAGTTATGCAATCTGACCAAAAGACGGATTATGTCATATATCTGTTTGGTTATAACATGTTTCTTTTTCCTATTGATTCGTCTAAAAATTAGGTCATGTGGAATTCAAGAAATAGCACATGAAACTATTTTTCAGTTTGATACTAAATTGGAGGGGCTGGTACTAGCCAAATTAAGCTTAAGCATAAACCAACTTTAGCAAACTTTGGCTTAGGTATAATATTTAGCCTAACTAGGTTTAAAAAAAAAAAAAAAAGAAAAAGAAAAAGTGGAGCTTATGGATGAGATAGAAAAAAAAAAAAAAAAACTCTTTCGGAAACTTTTGAATATAACAAATTTGAGTTGCAGAAGCAACAACACTGATGGCTAGGGGCTACCAAACACTCAGCACATTAGGCATTTTCCAAGTCCCCTCATCCACCATCAGCAGGTTCTTACGCTCCATCAACTTGATAATATTTTTTGTCCAAACATCATCAGCTAAGCATGTTGCCAAAATAACGTTTGCTACGAAACATTATAGTTAGAATCTTAGTTGATTAGGATGTCTACTTTGGTTGGGTGTCTAATGTAGGAGCTTTGGATATGTATATATTCCCAGCATATCTTACAGTTTTCGGTTGATGAAATATCTCGTTACTCCACCAATGCTTTGATGGTGTTACGAGCTGTCATCATGTTCGTAAAAGTCACAAGTATGACATCAGAAGAGGAAGTGGAAGAGGAGAAAAAGACCAC
The DNA here is from genome assembly GCA_002076135.1 of Xerophyta viscosa. Classification (NCBI taxonomy): domain Eukaryota; kingdom Viridiplantae; phylum Streptophyta; class Magnoliopsida; order Pandanales; family Velloziaceae; genus Xerophyta; species Xerophyta viscosa. The sequence goes on from MJHO01000154.1 coordinate 350,118, forward strand.
TTCACACAACCATGCTCTTCTTTTCCCCATCCCTGCTGTCCATCATTTGTGGATCCTCTTCTACTCCGGTAAGTATATACTAGAAATTATACACTTCTGGGTTGTTATAAACTACTAACTGATGCCTAAAAAAATGCCAAATAGGAAGATACGAAATGAGATATTTCGCTATATACTGGTCAATAAAGAAAGAATAAGCTCTGCTATTGTAAATCTCTTTAAAAAAGGAAGACATACTGCTATTCTGATATGCTTATATTGCAACGTACGCCTGTTTATTTGAGTAGGATGCGCTGTTAAAACAATTTCAACCACCTGCAAACCAAAGTGTACTACAGCTCAAACCTTTATGATCATACCCACATCTCAACTTATTAAACAATTTGAATTATACATTTGTGATGAAGACATACCTGCTTACACACAGTATCATAGAGCTCCTGTGGATGAACTCCACTTTGAATTAACTTTTTGAAAATGTCATCACATGAATTGGTCACATGAGCAACATTATGTGCTTTTTGAACTCTGAAAGTGACAGAGAGAATAGAATTACATTGATCCACTATCCTCTAGACTACGATCTTGTAAAATATTCTCTTAAAAATGCAGTTTAAGGTCATAATATAGAAAATAGAGCAGGATCCTTCTGAAACCAACATTTTTTCTTAAAAGATAAGTTGGAAATAAACTGAATGCTATTTCAAACCATTGGCAATTGATGTGAATAATAAACATGTATGTTTTTTTTTGAGATAAATAATAGACATGTATGCTAAACATGCATTTCTATAATCTAGATACATCCAGGTAGGGAACCTGAATACCTGCATGTCATATCTATGCAGGCAAAGGATGATTAACGTGAATCTATGAATATTAGTTAAAGTTCCTCGATGCTTACGTGCAATACAGTTTACTTCATATATCATGTACATATGCAAGAACAACTTGAGAAGCCAAAATAATTTAACATCTTGAAGCTAGTAATCAGCAGTTCATATAATATAACAAGGGGGAAAAAATGAATAAGAAATATCTGATTCATCTTAAAGAAATATGTTAAGTAACCAGTGACTTGTTGATATATGCATACATTTGAGTTACAGACACTTTTTATGTTCTTCAACAAGATTGGGGGACTCATAGATCCGCTTGAAAGCCGGATTCAGATAAGTCTCGGAACTATATGTCCGTGTGAGTCTTTGAGGAGATGGGGAAGGAACAAGCAGTTAGGCTGGATGTTACTCTTATTGAAATTTGGAAATGCCTAAAGAAAAGAGGTATCCACTGACTAACGAGATTGTTTAACAAACTCTTATTGGCTAAGAGAATGCCGGAAGAGTGAAGTAAGAGCACTATGATATTGATTTTTAAGAACAAGGGGGGGGGGTTACTAAAAAAGCATATGGGAGTTTTCGAGAACCAGTTTGGCTTTATGCCAGCAGATCGGCCATTGAAGCGATTCATTTTCTCGGAAGCACAATTGAGTACAACAGGAAGAGACAAAAAGACCTACATAGGATTTTTATTTGATATGAAGAAACGCATATGATAGAATCCCTAGAGAAGTGTAGAGATTTTTGGGGAAGAAAGGGATCTCTATAGCCTACATAAAAAAGCTATTAAGATATGAACGAGAAAGTTGTTACGTACAGTAGGACGACGGCCAGTGATTTAAAAGTTCTTCTATTACTATTGGCCTCCACCAAGGTTCAGTCTTGAGCCTTATAGATGACTTAACAAAGCAAATTCAAGATAGCGTTTCCCTTGTATATGCTATGTACGCATGACATCTTGCTTTTTGATGGCACAAAGGAAGGGATTTGTTTTGCATTGGAGCAATACAGATAATCAAAAGAATTTAGGCTAGATAAGGGCAAAAATGAGTATATGGAATGCCCGTTTAACCTTTTTAGCACGTATGACGAGTAAAAATTGGGAACAGAAAGTATCCCAGAGAAGACGAGTTTTAAGTTGGGTTCCATTCTCAGGAATAAAGAAACAAATGAAGACATCAACTATCGAATCAAAGTATAATGGTATAAGTGGAAAATGGGATTAGGAATATTGTTCGACAGATTTCTACTCAATTGGTAGAAAAGTATTATCGTATCATTATAAAGACGCTATGATGTATAGTGCTGAGTGTTGGCGAATTAAACATCAGCATATCCTGTGAATAACGAAGGCAGAAATGAGGATGTTGTGATGGAGCCATGATTACTCTATCAATGACCGATCCAGAATGAGGTAATAAGACAAAAACTCGAGATGGTTCAATTGATATAAATGAAGGAGCATGGTCATAATAGTTTCGTCATGTGAGATGGGGACCAACAAATGCATCCATTAGAAGATATGAATGGTTAACTAATGATTGGAAAAAAAAGAGGAGGTAGGACAAAAGAGAGCTTGGGAACAACCATCCAATAGGACCTTATATATTTAAACTTGGTAAAGATTTAGCTATTGATCGAGCTAAGTGGCGTTGAAGAATTCAAGTTAGTGGCACCGTTGTTTAGATGCTTGGGGTTTAGATTATGTCCGTGTACTGCGGTTGTCGCGCTTTTTTTGCTTATTCTTTTATTCTTGTTCTTTACTTTTACCCCTTTTAATGCTTACTTGTTGTATGCCTCTTCCTTTGCTTGTTTGGACGTGCGCAATTTGAAGTCAGGCTTTGCAAACTTTTGTGCTTGTGTCTTTTTGTGTTTTAGTGTTGGTTTTTAGGCTGAGGGACCTATCACAACAGCATCTTCCGGGCTGTGCGTATCTCATCTCCCAGATCCCACTCCGGTGGGACCTATCACTCAATTGTTGTTGTTGTATACATGTGGGTTACATTGCATATTATCATCCAAAGTTTATGAAAGTCTGTCAAGGCAGTTCTTACAGTCACCGTGCTTTGTGAAACATTGAACTGTAAAGTAAAAATTGGCGTCCCTAACTTCAAGATTTTCATTTTCATGCATCCCAATCGCCAACAGATAATGAAAGGTGCATCATGTCTTTGTTCTTGCATACAAGATCTAATTTCTAATCCATTTCTACTCCTGATTTCCAGAGCTCAAAGTGATTAGATATCTTCATAGAACAAGCTAGCAAAATGTCGTTGCTCAGTGTAGATTTCGCTAACCTACCTAAAATGGCGTTTCCTAACTCTTGATACACAAACAACTAGATAAAAGTGAAATTGGGTCATGGGGCACTCCTCTATAAAAGGTATACAAGCTAGTCCTCTTGAATATAATTATTTCAACTAAAGCTAAAGCAAAAGCCTCAAATCCCTACCAACAAGAGCCAATGTCGTCCAAAGTAGAGATCAGAAAGGTCCTGATCAATGTGTTTAAACATAGTTTTTTTTTCTTTTTCTTTTTTGGGAAAAAGAATTATATTTTAGCTTTTGCAAATAGGTACAACCCTTCGCAAACAATGCTTCTAAAGCCATTTTGCACACTGTTTTGGTCACTTCTCCTTCATGCTATTGTTTACCACAAGACAAAATGAAGATACGCATATGAAATCATGTTATTTCTGAAGACTTACAACAAACAAACACTAAGCAACAAGGATATGTATAATAATGTTTTTATGTATGAGTTGTAAGATATTGAAATAATTGCAGCACCTGTGATGAGTCTCTGCTATGCCCATGAGGTTGAGGTAGTGACTGAAAGCACGAGCAAGGGATAAGGCATCTTCAAGATTCATCTTAGAAATGTCTGCCGCCAGCTGCTTCTCCAGCGTCTCTGCCATCTCCTCCATGCCCGCATTTCTCAAATTCACAGCACTCTGCAGCAATGACTATGTATCAATCATCAAAATTAGAACTACTACGAAACATCGGGATCCAAGTTAAGAGAACCTCGAAATAATCTAAGTTCCTATGAATCCCAATCAAGGAAACCCAAATCATCACCAAATGAACAAACTGCAACAATCGTCATCAGTAAAATGAGATCAATGAATCGACCTGTGCAAGAACGCGCTTGCGCTCGACGTTTTCCATGAAGTCGGGACCGACCTCGCGGTGCAGAACATCGTGTAAAAGGTCTCCAAGAAGACGGCACTCGTCTTCAAAGGACTGGAACGATATCTCCTCCGCTATGTCGTCTGTCGTGTCCGTCATCTCTCCTTCTTCTTCTACTGCTTCTACTACAGAGTTGCACCAGAGATCCCCTCCCCACTAAAAATTTGCGTGCATTTCTATGGTAGAATAATGGAAACGAAGCTGATGAACTTTGAAGAAGAGAAGAGAAATGGTGGTAGAAAGATAGAGGAGATAGAACTTTTGCAGGGAAGGGGGGTTAATGTTCACCTTTTTTTAACCGTGTCAAGCGGGCAGATAGCGGCACGTGTGGCGGAGCGCATGCGAGCATCCGCAACTCGCGCTCTAATACGCTGCAAAACAATAACGATATTTGCATAGTCTGGTATCGCGCTTCGATAAATATAAATATAAATCTATAGTATCATGGGACTGTTGCGTATCAGTCCCTATTTTCGTTCTTCGCATATTTTAGTCCCTAAAAATATATTTTTAGGACTGATTTATTATTTTTTTTGCAAATCAACCCCCAAAGATGTATTTTCAGGGGGCGATTTACGAACTCCCAAAAATAGAGAGGCTGATATACAATTTTTCCTAGTATCATATCAATCGTATTAATATATATTTAATTATTATTTTTTAAAAATTAAATATTTAAATATAAATTTTTTACAAGTAACTATCGGTTCGTGTTGTGATAATTGCCGAAAATATGCACATACATTTCGGTAGGGGTTGTCCCTGCGAAACCTAAAATTAAGATTTTTTATGGAGCCGAGTTTTGATAAACTCAAATCACGGCACGTGCCAACCGTACTGATAGTGCCGTGCCGACCGTGCCGATATATATTCATTACTTATTCTTTTAAAAATAAAAATAAAACTAAAAAATTAACTTAAAAAATATAAAACTTTTTGATACGTGCAGTGCCGGTTTGTGCCGTGCTGACAACTACCGGAACATACACGTACCATCCGACACGAGCTGTGCCGTCCGGCACCGAAAATCATGCCTAAAACTATGTATTATACATGTAATGTATCTAATCACATTAAGGTGAATTTGGTTGATAAGTCAGAATCAAAATAAATATCGAAATCAGAATAGAAATGAGCAAATATTGTATAATGTTTGGTACATAAAATTAAAAAATCGGATTTATATTCTAGTTAACACTTAATTTTTATTATAACAAAATGAATCCGATTAGTACAAACTACAATCATTCATACTACCACCAAAATAGAGTATTGTATGTTAATATCTATAATAACCAATATAAAATAATAAAATTATTAAAAATAAATATAAAATTTAGCTTAATTAAAAAAATGAATAAAAAGTTAAAGCTCTAGATGGTATAAACTTTTTTCCTCACAGCCCTATATTATTTTAAAATTTTTAATATAGTAGTGATAAATCAAGTGGATTTTCTAGTCCTCTCCCGCACTTGGGGTGATTGGGTGAGGTGTTGCGCCTTGGAAAACGTGCGTCCCACCTAAGTTCGATTCCCAAGTGTGCCCTTTTTTTGTGGGGGATAAGTGCGCACGTCGAATTTTCAGACGCACGTGAAGGTGGTGGCCCATGGATACTCCACTGTCTGTCGGATGCGGCCTGCCAGATCAGAGTTTTATCACCTAACCACTTCCGGTCTAATGCGGGCTGAATGACTTTGATTAAAAAATCACGTCGTGCTAGGTGGCACAACTTGGCGTGATGTGGGTTACCTTCGTTATCTAAAAAATAAATAAATAAATAAATATAAAATTTCAGCTGTCGGATCTCCGCGATTCGAAGACTACGGAGAGGACAAGAGCAAGCTGAGCTCATGTCGAGTGGAATTAGCATATATATATATATATATATAATTAAGTATTTATTTAACAGAATTATTTATAAAGTAAGGGTTTTTCTGACAAAATTTTAAGAAAATTTTTGGGGGATACATTTACTCACTATAAATGATAAGCATATGCTGATCATGCAATAAATTATTATAGCATCTTTACGTACGAAAATTAGGTAGGAATGATACGTGGGTTAATTCTCATTCACCCCCTGCTTTTTTAAAAGTATCCTCCATTCACCCATGAAATTTCTCGAATTCATTTTAAGCTCTTTTTTTGTTTTTCTAATCATACTATTTTAACCACTATATCAATATTTTTTAAAAAATTTTAAAATAAAAATTATAAATTTTGATGAGATCTATAATTTTTATATTTAATATTTTTTTAAAAAGAACTATTAAGTAGGAATTTTAAAACTCCAAAATGTTAATGAGTTTTAAATTCAACTCGTTAACCCACTAAAATTTCAAAGCTTCAAACTATATATTTAGAAGATTTTTTTTTAAAAAATAATTTAAAAATAAAAGTTGTAGGAGCTGAAAAAAAAAAAAAAGAGATCAAGATTTTTTGCACTCATTTGGTACTACCACTTTTTGCACTTACCTCCAAAATACATATTTAGAAGAATTTTTAAAAAATTTTTAATATAAAAATTATAAATTTTGTTGAGATATATAACTTTCATGTTGAAAGTTTTTTCAAAAACTATTTCTATATAGATGTTTTGGGACTCCAAAATTAACCGGTAAAGCATAACGGGTTTTGAAAATTATTTTAAAATCCGTTAATTTTGAAGTTTCAAAATATTTATTTAGAAATATTCTTTTAAAAATATTTTAATATAAAATTATAAATTTAAATTTTTTTAAATTTTTTTTTTAAATAGATGTTCTATTAGAGGGTGCAAAAAATAATAGAAAGTGATAATATCGAACTGGTGCAGCATATTCGCATAAAAAAAACAGCCCATGATACGTTCCCCAGAAAGCTGGAGATCAGCCATTGGAATCAGCTAATTATTCAACCTATATATTTTCATCACCCAAAAAAAAAAAAAAAAAAAAAAAAAAAAAAAGGAAAAACTATATAATTCCCACGTGCTAATGCTCTGCTGTACACTGCACTGTATCAGTCTGGTAACAACCCACGCACGTGACTATCATGGGCTGGCCCACATGTTTCATATCTGATGGATATGCACCCTAATATTATATGTTATCCATTATAAAAAAAACTACTCATTCACAATAAATTACACATTAAATTATACATAAGTAATCTCCACCACACATTCGTCTCGTGATCCGTATATTTATCTCATAATTTGTATAAATTATTAAAATTATAACTATACCTATGATGATGTGTGGTCATGATGCTGTCACGTATCTATTATCTTAATTAGCATCTCTATTGGTGTTCCCAAATGCATCTTATATTAGCAATAATTAAATATTAACCCCTACACATACTGTTATTCAAATAAAATTTTGATTTGTTTTTTTTAATTTTTATTTTTTAAAATATCGAGGCGAAACCTATCTGATCTCGACCAGGACCATTTTCTAACCAACAGGCATCAAACCACTTTGGGCTCGGCCTGTGGTCAGGTAGTAAAATTCCGGTGTGGCGTCCGCCCCCAGACCACACAGTAGAGTAGTCCTTTGGGCCCACTACCTTCGCACAACCGTCTGAAAACTCAGCGGTCGCACTTATTCCACAGCCACCCGAAAATCGGGAGAGTGCGCTCCCGCCGGGGTTCAAACTCGGGCGCTCGCTTCCTGAGGCGAACGCCCGGGCCGTCCCAACTGAGGGCGGGGGCAAAAAAAAAAATTGATTTGTTATAATTACTAAATCAAGCTAAGGCATATACATTCAAAATTAAATACAAAAAAATGATTTTAATGTGATGATTACACTAATACAGATCAATTTTTGAGATTAATAGATAAAAACAGTTTGGCAAATTAATAATATTACAATACTATTACTATAACTTTTTTAGAAAGCTCTAAATGAGATAAAATTAGTTTCATATAAAAGTAGCATCGACGAGCGTTCTAAAGATATGTTGTTCGTCTAAAGAGAATTAGAAATGAGAGAAAATGAGCCAAGTTAAGTTATAAAAAATATAAATTATAAATACAGATTAAAAAATATAAATTTTTTTAATTATAACTTTAAAAATAATTTTTTTAATATTTTAATATATAGATACTTTATTCGCTGGTATATATATGATGATAAATAATTCGAAATGAGTGAAAGCCATGTGCTGTGGACTGATTGGCAGGCAAATGGCCACCGTCCAATATTGCCCTCCCAGGTAGTATCTAAGTCATTGTTAAAGAAATAAAAGAATAAAGAATTTTGTGCGAATATTCTCCCATTTTCTCTGATATGTTTTAGAATAATATCCAAAAGGTCTCTACTTTTTAAAATTTATATAAATCAGTTCTTATCTTTTTAGATTTTTTTTTCTAAAAATAAAATATGATCGCAATTTCAAAAATACTTTAAATAGCTAATTTAGTGTTATTAATATGATATGATAGTGTTATGGTTAAAGGAGCGAGCTATCTTAGTGATTTTTGAGCTAGAAAGTGTTGCAGGCGAATTAAAAAAGTGTTCGGGAAGAATTAAAATAAGTGTTTGAAAATTAATGTTAGAACACGAGCGGCAGATCGAACACCTCAAGACGATCACAATAACGAAAATCGAGAAGAAATAATAAAACACAAAATAGAACACCAGAATTTTACGTGGTTCGGAGATAAAACTCCTACGTCCACGGGCGAGGAAGAGGAAGATTCACTATCAATTGGGGAGTACAAGATTGACGGTGAACACAGAAGGGATAAAACCCTAGCCGCCAAATACAAAGTTCTCTCTTGAGAATTTACCCTAAAAGGTTATTACAACTCCTTATATATTAAGTAGAAACCCTAATGGGTAATTGGGCTGAGGCCCAATAAATTTCCTTCAACTTAATATGGGCTGCAATCAAATTCAAGGCATATTTCAACAAATCTCCACCTTGACTTGAATTTCATCAAGTTGCAACAGAAGATAATGCAATCTATACTCATCCTCTCCACAAGTGCTCCCTGAGCACAACTCAAATACTGCGAATGCCAAGCAAGCTCAGACAATGCCTAAACTTGCATAATGAAAGTGACTTGGTGAACATATCAGCCGGATTATCTGCAGTACCAACTTTCTTCACAAGAACATCGCCCTGAGCAATAATATCTCTAATAAAATGAAACCTCACATCAATATGCTTGGTCCGCTCATGATGCATCTGATCCTTGGTAAGATGTATGGCACTCTGACTGTCACAATATACTGAAATAATTTCCAAATCTAAAGTAAGCTCACCATATAGTCCTCGCAGCCAAATAGCTTCTTTTATAGCTTCTGTTACTGCCATGTATTCTGCCTCTGTGGTAGATAGTGCAACAACAGGTTGTAGAGTTGCCTTCCAACTAATAGCAGAACCACCAAGAGAAAATACAAAGCCTGTGAGAGATCTCCTACGATCAAGATCTCCTGCATAGTCTGAATCAACATAGCCAACAAGCGAACAAACATTTTTCTTAAACTCCAAACAAATATTAGATGTACCTCGCAAATATCTAAGAATCCACTTTACAGCATGCCAATGTTCTTTTCCTGGATTAGCCATAAATCTGCTGACAACACTAACTGCATGCGAAATATCAGGTCGAGTGCACACCATAGCATACATAATACATCCAACTGCACTAGAATACGGAACCTGTGACATATAATTCTTCTCCTCCTCCTTCTTGGGTGATAAATCTGATGAAAGCCTGAAATGTGCTGCCAATGGAGTGCTAACTGACTTGGCATCTTTCATGCCAAAGCGATCTAGGACCTTCTCAATATAATTCTTCTGAGATAGGCGCAACTTTCCTGCTTCTCTATCCCTTTGAATCTCCATCCCAAGAATTTTCTTTGCAGCACCTAAATCCTTCATCTCAAATTCACTATCAGCTGTTGCCACTTTATTTTGTAAATATCAGATTTATCTTTTTGGCAGCCTTTCAAAAATCAACTCAAATCACTAAAGTAACAAGTAAATAAAAGAACCATCTGATAGCTTTCTGAAGTAAACACAGTTGTCAAATCTGCTACGAGAGTAGCCAATTTTCACCATAAAGGAATCAAATCTCTTGTACCACTGCCTAGGTGACTGCTTCAAGCCATAAAGAGATTTTCTAAGCAAACAAACATGATCTTCTTTACCATCAACAATAAAACCCTCAGGTTGATGCATGTAAATATGCTCATCCAAATCACCATGCAAGAAAGCTGTTTTAACATCAAGTTGCTCTAGCTCTAGATCATGCATAGCTACTAATGCAAGTAAAACACGTATAGAAGTATGCTTCACAACCGGTGAGAAAACATCATTAAAATCAACACCTGGTACCTGACTGTAGCCTTTAGCTACTAACCGTGCTTTATACCTTGCATCTTCTACTCCTGGAGTTCCTTCTTTCTTTTTAAAGACCCATTTGCATCCAACAATTTTCTTTCCTTTAGGTGCTTCAACAAGTTCCCATGTCTTATTTTTATGAAGAGATTCCATCTCTTCATTCATAGCAATCAACCACTTCTGAGAATCATCACAAGAGATAGCCTCTGAATATGTCGAAGGATCTGAGTCATCAACTGTCTCTGCTGCTGACAATGCATAAGCAACTAAATTTGCACTGTATCTCTGAGGTGGTATGATATGTCTTCTCTCTCTGTCTCTCGCAATGCTATATGGTTGTTCTTCTTCTTCTGGTTCAGATACTTCTGCTTCTTCATTAGGTTGTGCTTCTACTGGAGGAGGATTATTAGAAGAAGAAGCTGAAGTCTTAAGATGAGAAGAAGCTGTAGCACCTGTCTCCAATGTAATCTTTTCAACAGGAATATGTTCTCCTTCTGCACTAGGAGAAATTGAGGACTCCTTCCTCGCCTGAAGTAGAGAAGATTCATCAAAAGTAATATCTCTACTAATATAAAATTTTGGGGATATTGGATCAGGACACCATAACCTGTAACCTTTCACACCAGACGCATAACCAAGAAATATGCATTTCTTCGCTCTAGGCTCTAACTTGCCTTCACTTACATGCATATATGCATCACAACCAAATATTCTCAAATTAGAGTAATCTGCAGGAGTACCAGAGAATACCTCTTCAGGAGTTTTGCAATCAATCGCCGTGGATGGAGAGCGATTCACCAAGTAGCAAGACATGCTAACTGCTTCTGCCCAAAACTCCTTGCCTAAACTAGCATTTAGCAACATGCATCTAGCTTTCTCTAGAAGAGTTCTATTCATGCGCTCTGCAACTCCATTCTGCTGTGGTGTATGCCTAACTGTTCGGTGTCGCACAATACCTTGATCTTCGCAGTAAGTATTGAATTCCCCACTACAAAACTCAAGCCCATTATCTGTTCTGAGTCTCTTAATATGCTTTCCTGTCTGCTTTTCAATCATACACTTCCACTGCTTAAAAGTAGCGAATACATCACTCTTAGCCTTTAAGAAATAAACCCATACCTTTCTTGAGAAGTCATCAATGAAAGTGACCATATACCGCGCACCACCCTTGGAAGCAACCTGTGATGGTCCCCAGAGATCTGAGTGGATGTAATCTAGAGTACCTCTGGTGCGGTGAACTGCTGTGCTGAAAGCCACTCTTTTCTGCTTACCTAGAACACAGTATTTGCAGAAATCCATCTTTCCGGTAGCCTGACCACAAAGCAAACCTCTTTTGCTGAGCAAGTCCATACCTCTTTCACTCATATGACCTAATCTCATATGCCATAATAAGGTAGTATCGTTGTCTGTCATATGCGCTGAAGCAACTGTAGCCGAGCCTGTAACTGTGGAGCCATCAAGAACATATAAAGTTCCAATCTTCCTGCCTTTCATCACAGTAAGAGCACCTTTCGTGACTTTCATAACTCCACCTTCACCTGCATGTCTGTATCCTAAATCATCGAGCGTTCCAAGAGAGATGAGGTTCCTGGACATCCCTAACATGTGTCGAACATCTGTCAGTGTTCTCACAACACCATCATGACCCATCTTGATTTTTATTGAGCCAATTCCAACAACCTTACAAAGAGTGTCATTAGCCATCATAACTTCTCCACCTGCAAAAGGCCTGTAGGTAGTGAACCAATCCCGATTGATACACATATGATACGAAGCGCCTGAGTCTAAGTATCCATTCATCTTTACTTCTTGCTCTGTTTTGATCAATAACCGACAGAACAAATCCATCATCCTTGCTACGCTAGCTTCTGCAGTGTTCTGGTTTTTCTGATCTTTGTTACCATTATTCTGCATCTGTTGCTTTCTCTTTAGTGAATAGCAATCGGTTTTGATATGCCCTTTCTTCTTGCAGTAATTACAAATAAGATTCTTGTGTCTAGATTTTGATCTAGACTTCTGTTGGCCACTGTTGGAATCTCTTTCCTTAGGTCTCCCCTCGCAAATAAAGCATCAGCTTGATTAGAGTTTGAAGTACTTGATGTACCAACAAGATTATTATCAATCATATCTTTACTAAGTAGAGACTGCTTAACATCCTCAATAGAAATTGTTTCTCTACCATACAAAATAATCTCTCTAAGATGCTTATATGAGGGAGGTAAAGAACATAAAAATTAGAGCCTGATCCTCATCTTCAATTTTAACATCCAAATTTTGCAAATCAACTATAATCGAACTGAATTCACTGATGTGGGACTTAATAGACGTACCTTCTGTCATACGAAGTGTGTAGAGCCGTTCCTTCAAAATCAGACGATTTGTGAGGGATTTTGTCATGTATAATGACTCCAATTTGATCCACAAACCTGCAGATGTGGTTTCTCCCAAAACCTCCTTAAGAACGGCATCGGTTAGACAGAGTTGGATCGCAGTCAACGCCTTATCGTCTAGTTGTTCCCAATCAGAATCACTTATCTCCTCTGGTTTCTTCTCCTTCCCTTTCAAAGCAATTTTCAGATCGTTTTGTGTCAACACAGCAAGCATCCTGACGCGCCATAGGCCAAAACTGATGTTGCCGTCAAACTTCTCGATATCAAACTTCGTGATCGCCATCTAAAGCTCTGATACCAATTTGTTAGAACACGAGCGGCAGATCGAACACCTCAAGACGATACAAAAAAAATTGAGAAGAATAATAAAACACAAAATAGAACACCAGAATTTTACGTGGTTCGGAGATAAAACTCCTACGTCCACGGGCGAGGAAGAGAAAGATTCACTATCAATTGGGGAGTACAAGATTGACGGTGAACACAGAAGGGATAAAACCCTAGCCGCCAAATACAAAGTTCTCTCTTGAGAATTAACCCTAAAAGGTTATTACAACTCCTTATATATTAAGTAGAAACCCTAGTGGGTAATTGGGCTGAGGCCCAATAAATTTCCTTCAACTTAATATGGGCTGCAATCAAATTCAAGGCATATTTCAACAATTAAATTTGTATTTTTATTTGAGTGGTTTATTTGTTCAAATTTTATAAATTAGATTTTTTTTTTGTCAAAAATGTCGTACTTTTTTAGATTAAAGAGAGAAGATCCATGCGTAGATATCAGGCGATATTATCGTCATAAGACGAATAAACCTTTGGAAGATGATGGGTTAGATGAATAGATAAATGCGCAAAAAGTAAAATAATAGCAAAATATAAGATTTATGTAGTTCAACGAAAGTTTATGCTAACCGAAGAGAGATGAGGCCTATGCAGAAAAAGAAAACAAATTAGAACATGTCTTTACACATTCCTAATATACTTGCTTTTGTAGTAATTATATTCATAAATGTAAGTACGATGGATCGTTAGGATTTGTAACTGGCGAGATCAGATCCATTGTGGTAAAAATTATAGAAAATCCCCTATGAGACGTAATATGAACTGTTTATCTAGTCCAGTACGTATAACAAGATCTTTTATTAACTTTTTTGTCGATTTATTTAACCTATTTTTAAATATTTTTACGAAAAAATCTGAATAAAAAGTTGTAGAATTTTATGTGATCTATGAAGTTCAAAACTTTTTTTTTTTGATAAAATATTAAATAATGTGTTAAAAATGATGATTAAGATTTTTTTTATTATTATTTTGATATATTGTTTGATATTTTTTCGAAAAATTTGGAACTACAAAATTATACATCACATCAAAATTTAGAATTTTGTAATTCATATTTTTCATAAAAATACTTAAAAATGATTCAAATAAGTCGATAAAAATTTAATAAAAAGTTTCATGATACGTACTGAGCCGGATGAACAGCCCAAATTCTCGCCACATGTGACTTCCTGTGGTTTTAACCACAGAGGATCCTATCTCGTAACTGACTGGTTAAATAAGAAAATCGATCTCCATTAATGTTGTAATAATCAAAATTTTAATATCTTTATCTGGCAACGTTACGTTGTATAGATTTTATAATACATATGATTTTTATAATACAGTTCCGTATATCGGCACCGCGCATAATTAATTCTTCGAGGCTCGAGCCTGCGACCTCTTACTTCAAATATAAGAGCTTGTTCTATGAGGGTAGAACTTTGAATTTCAAGGAAGTTAATTGAGTACCAAGCAGATACAATTTCTGTATTATTCAAAAATGGATGATATCTTGCCAACTAAAACATAAGATACAATTTCACATAATCTTTATAGTAAGGCTCAAGTTCCACTAGGCCGCACCTAGGGGTGGAAATGAACCAAGTTGTAGTCGAGTACCGCTAAGTTCAAGTTCGGATCGATTGATTTTGCTTGAGTTCGACGAGCTTCAAAGGCTGAGCTCGAACTCGACTTAACTCGAAATCTCAAGCTCGAATTCGATTTGAGCTCGGCTCGATTGTGTCAACTTAGCCGAACTTAAGTCGAACTCGGCTCGATTGTATGAATTAGGCTAAGCTCGAGTCGAGCTCGAACTCGAACTCGAACTCGTTTAAGTAATTTTGTCGTAAAAGATACTTAAAAAAAGAAAATTTTGTTTAGACTCGCGAGCCTAACGAGCTGAGTAACACGAATACTCAGGCTTGGTTTGTTTAATCATTTGAGCTTGAATATGTGGTTGAACTCGACTCGAGCTCGGCAATACTCGAGCGGAGCTAAATGAGTTCAAATCTGAGCTTCTCGTGAGCAGCTCGACTCGTTTTTACCGCTAACTGCACCACAACAAAATTAATTTGTTGTCCAAGCCAGGTCTGAACCTTTATTATATATATATATATATATATATATATATATATATATATATATATATATCAAGCTCAATCGCAACCGTCTATTGTTCATCTACAAGTGTCCAGAAATGTAGAAAGTGATAGAAAAGTGAAAAGTGAATTAAAAAAAAGAAAGTAGAATGCAAGTAGTAAAATGCAAAAAAAAAGTGATATGGTGAAAGTTTTTTTTAAAAAAAATATAGATAAAATGTACTAGAAAAGTGGCAAGAAAGTATATTTGAGTTTTTTTATTTACTTTATCAAAAAGTAGAAAGAAATTAGGATTTGTTTTATATAAAAATATTTTATTTACATATAAATATAGCGGGTTGAAAGTAGTGATAAAATTTATTTAAAATTTAATCATAATAATTCATAAAATAAATTAAAAAAAAAATTATTAATATTTCTATTTTATAATAATTATTAATAATTAAAAAAAATATTATTTAGTTAATTTAGTAATTTTATTTTTTTAGAAAATAATAATAAATCATTAAAATTATTATAAAATTAAAAATGTGTAATAAATTAATATAATTATAATTTATTAATTATATCAGCTTACTTATTTGTTATTGCTGTATTATTTATTATTTTATTTTATTAAAGAATATAAAATTATTATTTATTATTATTTATTAAAAATAAATATTTTTATTATTTTTATATCTATAAATTACTTTCATTTATAATAATATGTTATATTTAATTATTTTAAAAAAGTAATTATTAATAACTATGACTAAATGTAATAGAACTTTTTTAATATTATTATTTTAATAAAATATTATCAAAATAATATTATTAAAAACTTATTTGCCAAACTAAGATCCGCTGCGCCACGTAGGAACATCGTTTTTTATAAAAACGCTCTTCCGTGCTTACTCACCAAGGAGAAGTGCATCTTTTAAAAAAATGTTTTTTTTTCTCCGAAGAACGTTTTTCGAAAAAATGTATTTTTCTGACTTAAAAAAATTGTATTAAAAAAAAATACGGAGGAAGTGCGTCTATAATTTTGTGCACGCAAATAGACGCACTTCCTCAAAAGCCAAAATTTCATGCACGTAAATCTAAATTCGTATAAATTTTTTGTCTATTTATTTGATCTATTTTTAAAGTATTTTTAGAAAAAATTTGAACTTCAAAATTATAGATTTTGTTGTGATCTACAATTTTGTAGTTGGAAGTTTTACGAGAAAATACTAAATATTATACCAAAAGAATAACCAAAACTTTGATAATCTTTTTAGCACATTATTTGACATTTTTTCAAAATCTTCCAACTACAAAGTTGTAGTTCATATCAAAATCTATAATTTCGTAGTTCAAAACTCTTTTTAAAAATATTTTAAAAATAGATTTTATTAGTTGCTGTAAATTTGTAAAGTACAAAATATTATAACAACTTACGGTAACTTTTAGTTAGAAGTTTTTCGAAAACTTTGAAATATAAAATTATAAATTTTGATTTGATCTACAATTTTACAATTGAAAATTTTTCGAGAGTATGCCAAATATCATCGACCTCATCAAGGATCCGGTGAGTCGGGAATGGAGGTTTGTTGAAGCTAACGCAATTTTAATCTTGATCGCCGATTGTGAAGACGCAATTATGAAAGGGAATAAAATTTTTTGGTATATTATTTCACATTCTTTCGAAAAAATCTTCAACTACAAATAATAGATCAAATTAAAATTTATAATTTTATAGCTCAAAGTTTTTAATAAAACTGCTTAAAATCGATCAAATGATTTGTTGTAAGTTTTTATAATGTGTTGTACTTTACAAATTTACGGTAACTCATAAAATCTATTTTTAAATATTATTAGAAAGAGTTTTGAGCTATGAAGTTATAGATTTTGATGTGAACTACAACCTTGTAGTTGAAATTTTTTTTAAAAAAATGTCAAATAATGTGCTAAAAAGATTATCAAAGATTTGATTACTCATTTGGTATAATATTTGACATTTTTTCGAAAAATTTTCAACTACAAAGTTATAGAGCACAACAAAATCTATAATTTTGTAATTCAAAATTTTTTCTAAAAATGCTTTAAATAGGTCAAATAAGTAGACGAAAAATTTATACGAATTTTCGATTTGCGTGCGTGAAATTTTAATTTTTTATTTTGGCAGCCGGGGTGGGAGGAAGTGCGTCTTTTGAAAAGACACACATCCTCCGTATTTTTTTTTTAATTTATTTTTTATATTTGGAAAAAGCGTTTTTTCAAAAAATATTTTTCGGAGGGAAAAAGCGTTTTACGGAAGAGCGTCTTTGCAAAAACGCTGTTCGCACGTGGCGCGGCGGATGTTTGTTTGGCAAATAATTTTTAATAATATTATTTTAATAATATTTTATTAAAATAATAATATCTAAAAAAATCCAAATATAATGATTCTCACTTTCTTTCTACTTCTAATGTTTGAGTAGAAAATAATATATATATATATATATATATATATATATATATATATATATATATAATGTAAAGTGAAAGTTAGTTTCTGGTTTTTTTCACTTTTCTATCTAAACTAAATAAGAAAATTGATTTTTCAACTTTCTATTTTTACTTTTATTTTAAAGTAAATAAAAAAAATAATTTTACAACTTTTCCACTTTTCTTTCTAAATAAACAATTCTTAATCGATAAAGTACAAGGTCCCAAAATGTGATATGCACTTTTTAACAAAATGTGATATGCCAAGTTCTATTTCTATCTTATATTCGACCGAAAATGATTCGTGTTAAAGTACAATCAGAAATATTTCTTTTTTGAGCCAGTTTGATGATCCGATTTGGCCCAACCAATTTGGAGAATTCAGGTCCAGTTTAATGGGCCCATTTGGTTGGGCCAGGTTTGAGTTGGTAGCCCAAAATGCTCAAACTTGAATCGAGCCCAAAATAATTTTTTTTAAAAAAAACTAGTTAAGATTGACGCGCGTTGCGCGAACACTGCCCGTCGACTTATAATTGATGATAGTATTTAGAAATAAAATAATAAATTATAGTTATGAAATGTGCATGAATAGATGGTAAAAAATTCAATTGAACATTTTGAAAAGACGGTAAAAAATTTGAATGTATTGAATATTTTTTTACTGTCAAATCGATGACGTATATCAGCAAATTGAAAGACGGCGAAGTGGACCACCAGCACTATGATTGAGCACGATCGTACAATCACTATTTACGAAAACAAATTAAAAAACAAGCATAGAAACAAAAAAAATATATATATTAAATCAGTTAAAAATTGGATTTTTCTTTTTGGACAATTGCACAATACTACTTATATTAAGTTTCAATATCACTTCAATCCACACCTACTAATAACATTCACTGCAATCCTCACATTAACTATTTTTTTGCACTGTAATTCTTTATTTTAGTTATTTTTTGTATTGCTTTCAATCTCTCAAAATAATTTTTTAAAAGTATTTTGAAAAATACTTTTAACATTAAAGTTGTAGATTTTGATAAGATCTATAATTTTAGTGTTGTAAAGTATTCTAAAAAATACTTCTAAATAAGTATTCTGAAACTCCGAAATTTTAATAGATTTAAAAATAAACTTTAAAAACATAGAAGTGAGAATGAAAATTTCAACGAAAGCACTATACAGAAATTTAAAAGAGCTTTTCTCAATTTGCCCCTCAACATTTTAATTTTATTTTTTAGAAACTGATTTTTGGCACGAAACACGACACGGAAAAAAATACGGAAAAACGAAAAATGCTTTTTCCGGAGCAAAAAAACTCGCTCCAAAACACGACGGTTGGTTGAGCGCGTTTCCGAAACGCGTTTTCCGCTTCGGAAAACACATTTTTGTTTTCTTCCGTGTTTTTCTCCGTGCCGTGTTCCGTGCCGCTAACCATCTTCCTTTATTTTTTCTTTTTAAACCCATATTTTATCGGTACACAAGAGCGTACCAAGCATATATCTATATTTATATTTTAGTAAATTTTTTAATAAAAATATATAGATTTTGATGAGTGCTACAAATTTTATGTTGAAATATTTTTTAAAAAGGGTACTTCTAAATTAGTATAGAAGTTCTAAAGTCTTGACAGATTTAAAAATAACGAAAATCGTATTATAATACGTACAAACGCACCAAACATATAAACTCGTATATTATCGATACACACCAGCGTACCAAGTATATATCTATATGTATTTTTTGATAAAATTTTTAATATAAAAATTTTAGGTTTTGATGAGCACTACAAATTTTATATTGAAAGATTAAAAAATACTTCTAAATTAGTGCAGAAGTTCCAAAGTCTTGACAAATTTAAAAATAACGAAACTCGTATTACGAAGCGTACAAGTACACCAAACATATATTTAGATATATTTTTTAAAAATAATTTCAATATAAAAGTTGTAGTTTTTGATGATATCTATAAAGTTGATATTGAAAGCTTTTTAGAAGACGCTTCTAAATGTATATCTTGGGATACGAAAGTCTTAACGGATTTAAAATATAAAAAAAAATAAAATTGGAGGGGTATTTTGTAATTGTAAAAAGATGGAGGGCTAAATTGAAAAAATTTGTGAATTTTACTATTCATTTAACTGTAGAAGGTGGGATTGAAAATTTATATATAGTATAATAAAAAATCAAAAGTATGTTTTCCATCCTTCAATTGCCTCTTTTTCAGCATATGTGGTATTAACACCATTTTACTTCTGCCTTCTGCTTCTTCTTTTTTTTAATCATTTTTAATGAAAATGAAGGATAGGGAATGACCAAAACCGTGACGGTTAGAGAAGTTAAGAATATGTTAGAACTATTTAGTCGTCGATTTCTTTTTTTTTTTTTTCTAGTATATTTTTCTGCCGTAAATAGGTGACACGAAGAGTTACTAAAGGGTATATAGTTATGGATAGGGACAAAAACGATCTGAGCTGCTCACAAGTAGCTCAACCTCGAATTCGTTTAAGATCTGCTTGAGCTCGATTCTTGCCGAGCTCGGACCGAGTTCGAACACGGATTAAGCTCGTGTAATTAAATGAGTGGAGCCTGAACATCGTGTTATTCGGCTTTTTGCGCTATAGCGAGCCTAAACAAACTTTCAATTTTATTTAAATATCTTGTATAATAAATTTAAATAAACGAGTTCGAGTTCGACTAGAGCTTGACCTAATTCATGCAATCAAGTCGAGCTCGGTTCGATTCGACTCAAGGTCAGCTCAGTTGATACAATCGAGCTGAGTTCGAATTGAGTTCGAGCTTGAGATTTTTCGAGTCGAGTTGAGTTCAAGCTCAACCTTTGAAACTCGCAAAGCTCGAGGTTGATTAGAGCTCGAACTAAAGCAGTCCGACATATTGATAAACGATCTAAATCGGCTCATTTTCACCCCTAGTTATGAGATGCAAGGAGTTACTACATGAGTTACAAAGCTATATATTATCCATCTTATGCTTTATTTTTCTTTTCTTTTGTCTAAAAAAGGAATCGATTTCATTGACCCGGAAGCCACTAGAAATTTTAGAATTCAATAAAAAAAAAATTAAAAAAAAAAATCTTTCCTACCCAACCTTGGGCCAGATTAGATTCGGCACCTCAACCTCAATTAGAGGTGAAAACGAACTGAGTTTGAGTCGAGTACCACCAAACTCAAGTTGATTCGATTGGTTTAGCTCGAGCTCAAAGAGATTAAATGACTGAGCTCGAATTCGACTCGACTCGAAAAATCTCAAACTCGAATTTGACTTGAACCCGGCTCAATTATATCAATTGGGGCCGAACTTGAGTTGGCTGAGCTCGATTCGATTGTATAAATTAACGAAGCCCGAATTGAACTCGAACTCAAATTCCTAAGTTATTTATTTAAGAAATACTTGAATAAAATAAAACAACTCTTTTAAGCTGACTCGATTAGCTCGTTTAATTATTCGAGCTAGACTCAAATTCGTGCCAATCTTAAATAAATTCGAATAGTTCGGCTCATTTTCAACCCTAACCTCAACAATACCCAAAGCCCTTTTGGACTATGAGTTTGACCTATTTCTTAATAAAATTACTGGTTTTTCTTGGCAACCAAGGAACACCAAATGAGTCTTTCGTTGATCCGTAAACCCCTCTATATTAACGACCGGAGGGAGACGGCCATCAAGTAACCTAGCAAGAGATGGCGAGCTGCAGCGGCGCTGACGAGCGGTGGCCTCGCGTGGCGGTGGCGGTCTTCGTGCTCAAGGGCTCAGCTGTGCTGCTGGGTCGCCGGCGCTCCCCCATCGGATCGGACACTTTCGCCCTCCCCGGCGGCCGACTCGAGTTCGGTAATCCACCACCTCCGTCTGATTGTACAACCACAGAGTAATCACGAACAAATCAACGATCTAATTTCGATTGCAATGCAGGGGAGAGTTTCGAGGGATGCGCGACGAGGGAGGTGAAGGAGGAGACCGGGCTCGAGATCGGCGGAATCGAGGCTCTCACGGTCGTCAACAGCGTGATCTCCGACGAGCCCGATCGCTCTCACTTCGTGACCATTCTGGTTCGAGCCAGATTGACCGACCCTGACCACGTCCCGGTCAATATGGAGCCGGATAAGTGTCACGGCTGGGACTGGTACGAGTGGGATGACCTTCCCAAGCCCTTGTTCAAGCCGCTGGAGGATACTGTGCTGAGCGGTTTCTCTCCTTTCTTGGCCACTAAACTACCTTAATTAAGCACAAGTTTAGCTTCATAAGTGATATAGTCAGCAATGTGGCTGGATACGTGACAAGCTAGCGACGTCAGTACTCGTATGCCTTACTGACGTCTCTGTCACGGGCCTGGCTAAGTCTGGCTGACGTGGATAGAAAGAATATGTGGAAGACTCGGTCGATGGTGGCCGAGGAGGTGATTGCTTGCTAACGCTCCTTTGCCTATTTCGTCTTCGAACACTTAATATATCGGTCGAGTACGAGCTCGATCAATAAATATATTATTACATTATTATCAAATTAATGTTCGGTGTATCGAAACATATTTTTAGATAACGGGATAAAACCTCTAGTAAGGCATACAACTGATTATTTTACTAAATATAGTATTTTAATCATAGTTCGGTAGATTGTGCGTTTTTCGACATGTCATTGAATACCGGTAGATATCTGTTCAAGTTTTAAGAATTTTTCTGAAAATTTCAAAAAAACTATTATTACATTAAGTGGCGAGACTGAAAATTTTGAGTGATGGTTTATGAGCCGTCCACTCTACTAATTGAGCTATCCTGTCATAGACGTATTGAAATATAATTTTTATTTTTCATCTAAGATGATATCAGATTTTTGGATTTATATTATAATGAGTTGTGCTATGTGAAATTAGCAAAAATTTGACGTCGCTTTTAGAGGCAAAGTTAGATATAGACGGCCTAGCAATTTTCGTATTATGTAGAAAAGTTTTGGGTTAATTTGTTTTCAGCCCCCCATTTGCTAACCTAATCATTTTCAGTCCCTATACTTTACCGATGTTTTTCATACATGAGCAAATTGTAGGGTGCAAAATCTATTTCTTAAAAAATATGCCTCTTGAGTAGAAACGTCTATCCGAATAGGCAAATTACAATGTGATCTTCCAACTAATTTCCCTTTTACCGTTTGCCTATTAAGAAAATCCAAATATCAAGTTTATCAATTAAAATAAGGGTAAATATCAAATCAGCCCGTAGATTCTTCCAACTCATTTAAATCAATTCTTAAATTTTTTATTTACTGTTTAAACTTTTAAAACATTTCTCTCTTTATTCGTGCTAAAATTATTTTTACCATTATATAAGTATTTTTGAAAAAAAAATCAACATTAAAATTATAAACTTTGATGAGATCTACAACTTTCATGTTTAATATTTTTTTAAAAAATACTTTCAAATAA
Organism: Xerophyta viscosa; assembly: GCA_002076135.1. NCBI lineage: Eukaryota > Viridiplantae > Streptophyta > Magnoliopsida > Pandanales > Velloziaceae > Xerophyta > Xerophyta viscosa. The sequence goes on from MJHO01000154.1 coordinate 373,177, forward strand.
ATATTTTGAGGTTTTAAAATCTTACTGGATTTCAAAATTAATCCATTAACCCGCCGAATTTTGAAACCTCAAAATACCTATTTAAAAATATTTTTTAAAAAAAAATTTTAAAAAAAAATTTATAGATCTAATCAAAATTTATAGCGTTTATGTTGAATATTTTTTCAAATAATATTTCTAAATAAATATTTTATAGTGTCAAAGTTAACAGATAAAAATAAAGAGCTTATTTGTCAAGTTTGAGAAAGAGGGGTTGATATGTGAATCTCCCATTAAACTATACAAAGCTTGCTGAGCGCAGTTAGCTCAACTGGATGAAAAACATCACCAAGCATCACCATTCAGGAGTCCGCGTGGGGTAAAATTTTTCGCAAAAATTTCTGAAAAATTTTCTATATCTCGTAACAGGAGATTTTGTTTATAAAAGGTCTTATAGTCGAATTTCAGAACGTTGGTCAGAACTGGAAATGAAAATTTTTCGTGAGTTTGAAATTTCTACGAAAACGTGCGCTCACATTACAAATTTCACCACGATAATCTCAAAAATAAATACAAAGATTCAATTAAATATGTTGTTTAATATGCGAAATAATTGTAATTATTTATTTTATTTTATTTTATCATGAGTATTATCATTTAGCACGTTACTATAAAGTCCATGTCTTGAGTACCATATAACTCTTGCAAAAAAAGACATTTCATAAGATCGAGCTCCTACAATTAATTAGTAGTAAAATCAAGATTTCTTAATCAATTTTGGCATTAAAAAAAAGATGACAATATTTCTTAATCAATTTTGGCATCAATTTTGGACGCATAAAGAAGAATCCGAAATCAGGCCAATTTACATTTGAGATTAGATTAGAGAAATGACATCCAATATGAATCCTAACTACTGACACAAAATAAACCTTGTTGATTGAACTCATACGCGATTAATGTTATTAGAGCTCGAAGACATAAATAACTAAAAAAAGTAACACAAGAAAGTAATGCAAGCAATCTCATGACAATCAACGAAATAAAATCACGGATCGTACAATCAACGAGAATAAAAGGTGAGCTGAGATATACCACTTCCTCACAATCTCTCAGTACTTAAGATCCGAAAAGGTATAAACTCCGACCCTTCTCTCTGCAGGAGACGAGGATGACTATTTATCAGTGCGAATTGACTAGTCGACACATTCGCAGCTCGCCATGTGACAACCCAATGTTCTTCGGGGAGTTATATGTGCGCCATGGGCTCCCACGATCATATGACAGTTATGATTAACTGATTCGTGTCGCTAAATCCTCCAACCGTCTGGCAGCCTCGCACCTGGCCTAGCCTCGTAACTTCTTGGCCACATTCCTGATCGAGCCTCGTACTTGCTCGGCCACATACATAACCAAACTCATACCTCTCCAGACACGTTACCTGCTCGGCCTCAGCACATCCATGTGGCCTACTCTTGCCTCGCATGACTAACGCGTGGCAAACTAAACCCATACTATATCAGACTTATATATCGAAATATTTACTACATACATTCTAACATATAATTCTGATTGCACCAGAACTTTCATTGGCCGATGAATAACGGTGCTCTTTAGATTTTAAGTTAATGAGTGAAAAAAAGAGCATACAACATTCATCCAGGGAGTCAGGTTACCTCACCAGAAACCTTAAAAAAAGGGTAACATAGACCACATTTAACAACCAGTAGATCAAGCAATGATATAAGTTCCTCACTTAAATCAGACAAGCCAAGCAAAAAATCAATATAAGATGAAAAAAGAAGAGCAAAAGATAGAATACAAATTTGGCAAAAACCTACAGCATAAAAGTTCAATGGTAAGAGTGATAATTTACTTTTTACAAGTCAAAATTGCAAAGCTCGGCAAATGGTTAGGCCTTGATGAGCAAAGCTGTTGTAAGCAAGCTTTGTAATGAAAGATTGAAACTCCTCGATTGGTGGAACATGAGACGGTACCATCCGCGAATTTATCGATTATAATGGTCATATAAAAGTGGGCATGTTATAGACAAAATTTCTCCACAATAGTCCCAAAAAAGAAAAAAATATTGGTGATAATCGTCAAGGGAGAAAAGTTGCATACCATAATGTCAAATGATTTTCCATTTCATTTGTAATGACATGCATATCTGTGATAAGCAGCACGCCGCACTTAGTGGGTAATTCGAAACTGCAGCGCATTAAAATGGAAAATTTTCAGATATCACTCGAAAAATAAGAAAAATAAGTGGAAAATGGAAATTAATGTAAAAATGAAGACAGAAGGCTGAAGGCTGCTTCAAGAAGAACAGAATTCATACCAAAAACAAGTAAAGAATCAATACATTTAAAATCAGTAAGACCTATTAGTTCATGGCATGTGACAGATGCATGAAGGATATATGATCCAGAAAATTTGCCAACTGAGGTCCTTCAAACTTCAGTAACATATAACATACATGTTCACCTCTTTTTTTTTTATGATTGAAAACTTTATTTTATGTTAAAAGAATAATAAACTACTTAGGTATTGCACGATCAATTAATCAAGACCAAGTATTAAATATAAAGATAAACTAATTCAGTATAAAAGAGTAACAAACAATTAATAATAAAATAAATACTCTAAAGTCTAACACATAACATATTATAATTTAATTAAATCAGCACATTCAAATGATAAAATTCTCTTATTGCTTTTAATCAACTAATACAAGTAATTATCAACTAATACACATAATTAGAAAATAAGATCTAAAAACCCAACACCTAAAACACACCAGCAAGAAAGTCTACAAAGTTCAAACAGAGCATGCTCAAATAAGAAAAGAAAAATGCAAACAAGAAGTACACAGTAGAAGTAAACCAAAGAACGAAAAAGCTACCACAGTGACAACAAAAAAGGATAGAAACCAAACCCTAAATCATCTAAACAACACCATCACCAACCCATCTTCTTCGCTGCCACTCAGCTTGATTAATAGCTAAGTCTTCACAAGCTCTAAATAATTAATGTCAAGTCGGATGGTTGCCCTCCAACAATTTTTTGGCTTATGTATCTTCTTCACGGCCACTTAGCTCAACGGGTAGTTGTTACAACAACAATGACAACAACATATTATTATCTTTAAGAGAGTGGCCGCAAATCCAACGCAACATCCTCATTTCCACTACCTTTACTTTCAAAACAACTAACTATTTTTGTCCTAAATAGTAAAAAATAGGAAGTGATCGAATACCAGTGTACAAAAATGGAAATACATAAGCAACTTCCTGTTTTTGCAATCTACCAAAACCTACGAGTTCACACTTACTAGAATAATTATTTTTAGTAACTAACTTATAGCACTAAATTTAGAATCTCTCCAATTTTCCTTATATAGATGACAATTAAGAATATATTCACTTTTTTATAAACTTAATAAACATGTTTATCTGATATCATTAGGGAGGTATACATACTTGATATCCATTCATCCGCATAATCCCGAGTAATTTGCCCATGTGCCATAGCGCCAACCTGATGGATGCCCGATACGAGAAATTAAGAGCCAGTATCAATCAAAGATCACAAGAAGGAACTAAGAGCATACCACAAAAACCAGTGGAGAACTATCACTAGCCGCAGCCACAAAGTCCCACATAGGAACCAAGTTCTCTGAGCTATAAGACAGGCCTGAATGCGAACCACATTAATCATGATGTATTCGGTTACAAGATAAAAGTATGTTAAAGAATCATTTTCAAGTTTTTTACCTATTCTCCTGGAATTCACAGGTAAATGACGTGTAACGGGGTTCTTTATGACATTTAGAAGTTTTTCACGCTTTCCAGCAGCACTGATGCTCAATTTTTGCAATAACTGCACTGTAAGAATCAAAACATTAAAATAGTAAAATCTGTAGCTCTACGATATGACAAAGTACAATAAGGAAAATTAACAACATACACATAAGGCCAGAAAAGCGATCAAGTGTCCGAGGCATCCGAACATGTGGTTTAACTTCAAAAAGTACATCCTTCTCTGTTTTCACATATAAAGCCTGCAATCTACCCGCCTTTGTTATAGGACTATCCAATATTGTGAGAAGAGCCTGACACAGACGAGAATAATTTGGTTCTTAGTGAATAGGTCACACTTGATAAACATTGAAGGTCCCAAATCTCTTTTGGTGAATGCTCTCAAAAGAAAGCTCACGAATTTTCTGCATGTCAATAGTATTTTCTGTACACAGTTCAACTACCAAATCACAAGTAAATCCAATTAGGAAAAAACTACTCAACCCCAACAAAACAACACATTAAACCACACACAATTAATCTCCACCACACATTCGTCTCGTGATTTGCACACTTATCTCGTGATCCGCAAAAATTACCAAAATTACAACTATACCTATTATGATATGTGGTCCTGATGTTGCCATGCATGCTATGTGGTTTATTGTGTGGTTTCTTGGGTGAGCATAGCAAAACCCATCTAATTATAACAAATTTTGCATCCAAATCTCTTGGACCCCTTAGATACATCCATCTAGAACACACATCTTTGATGGGTCCCCACTGGAACTTCTGATTGCTTGACTCTGCAACCAATCAATAGTTCCAAGTAGTGATCAAAATCGAAAGTGACGCAAAGAAGGTTAACATAAAAAGAACAATTTATTAGTTGCCATCCCTATAACGTTTGTTTTAAACTTGTTTGTTCTCACCCTATCAAATATTAACACCAAGAGATTTAGCACATCAATCTAGATTACAAAAGTTGTATCATAATTTGAAAACTACACCATTAATTGGGCAAAAACTGTGTCAGAACCACACATGTATAGTCAAAGAAGCAACGTTTATTTTTCACTTTTTGCGCTTCATATAAATAGTTCCAAGTCAAAGAAGCAGCAGGTTATATATTACTCACCTGATGAATAATGTCTGGCCGATAATCAGCCGGGTTGCGGTTATGTTTCCTCAAGTAATTAGCATGCTTGTCTGAGCTCAATAGTTGAAAATCCTGAAGCATTATAGCAATAAAAAAAAAGGTAATATTATGCGTTGATTTATAAATTAGAGAAAATGGTCCATCACTAATGATTTATCATAGGCCAGATTCGTTTATTCAAACAACTTCATGAGAATTAAGCTTATATAAACTAAAACCTAAAAATAAATGCGTATATGTTAGCCATGACAGAGCAGAAGAAAAGGTTGAAAGGTAGTGTCTAACAAGTAACGACAACAGAATCCAGACACTTAGAAATTCATGCAATCAAACACCATTCCTCACTCCACTCATATAACAATTACTTCAATTTTTGCATCTCACCTTGCCGACTTTGGCGATCTCAAGAGAGGCGCGCTCGAGGACGAAGATGACACCGGGCTTCTTCGAACTTTCTAGAGGCTTCAGAACTGGAAGTCCAGTCTGCTCGGCTGCAGTGTCCTCCTCGTTATCCTTCTCCTCTGCCGGCACCTCGCTGCCACCGTAGTCGCCGTCGCTAGCTTCAGCCACCTCCACCGCCGCCGCTGTCTCAGATTGGTCGGGGATGACGTCATCGATCCTGCTCCTCTTTTTAGATTTCTTCACCTTAACTCCGTAAGGCCGCACCATTTTCTTGGTACAATTCCTCTTTCGCTTTCTTCTTCGTCTTCTCCGCCCTGCTGCGCTCAGCGATTATCGCGAGACGAGGTGGCGGCGAGAGGCGGCGCGGAAGATGAATTGTCGTTTACAAATTACAAATTACAAATTAAGACCATGATTTTCCAGCATGGTGATAGAGCCCAATAATTTGAAGCCCACGTTTGTTATTCATGAACCAGCCTAGTAAGGCCCAATTGAAGCTCGGAGACTAGAAATAGTGCTTGGTATATAAGCGGTAGGCTGAAACTAGGGGTGTTCATTCGGACTGGACTAGATCGAAGTAGACCGGATCGGTTCGGACTGAAGACCAAACATCCAGTAACTGGAGAACCGTAGACCGGACCCAGTTAGAACAGGTTCAGTTCGGACTGGACTGCATAACAGCTGGACCGAAGCGGATCAGACCGGTTTGGATTAGTTTAGGCAACATCCTAACTAATAAATGGACTTATTTAAGTGGACTTATTTAAATGGACTTCATTAGATTATGTTCTTACTGTTTTGGTCAGAAATCACGCTAAACTTCAATCATCTTTACGTTGGGCTTGCTTTGTTGAACTTCAATCATCTTTACGTTGGGCTTGCTTGAATGGGCTCCAAAATCGATCATCGGTTTGGTCTGTCAGTTTTCCGATTTTGGACCGGACCAGACCAAAACCGGAAGTGGCGATGACAACATAAAGGTTTTCTGTAAGTTTGAGGTTCGTACAGGACATGAGTTCGTATTACATATTACACCACCATAATCTAAAAAAAAAAAAGTTGTGAATTAATTTATGAATCCATTAAGTTGTGAATTAATGGGCTAACATGATTGTTCAACAGAGTCTTTTTTAAAAAGGAATCCAGCCATGGAAGGTCTATTAAAATGGTAAATACCATTTCAGCCCCCCCTTTTTAAGGGTCGGCCAATTCAGTCCCTGGAAACGCATTTTCAGGGGCTGAATTGGCCAAAATAAAAAAAAGGAAGGCTGAAATGGAATTAGCCCTTATTAAAATGGGGTGAAGCCATTGCAATAAGGAAAATGCTTGACAGCACGGAACGCGTGGGTAATACGTTTTTCGTGACTGTGAAACGCATTTTGCAGTTACGAAAAATGCGTTTCCTTAGGCATTCCGTGTCCGGATCGGTGCTGCCAAATAACATTTGCAATAATAACAAATTAAGTGTGTAATTGATTGTTTGATATAACGGGTAGAAAATAATTACTTACATATGTGAACTATGGGCTGATTTTAAAGTTAAAACTAGATTTTGCACTTGTACGATGCACAGTCATAAGTCATATATATAATTATATATATAAATAGTAATGTTACAAAATTCAATCATTTATTTTTTTAATATATTTAATTTTATACAAATATTATTTTTATTAAAATATTAAATTTTATTCGTAATATATTATTAAAGTAAGAAGAAATGTCAAATGACATACATAAAATTATTTGAGGATTGATATTAATAGTATATGTATATGATTAAAAGATTTTGTAAATCCTAAAGTGTTATTTTAAAAAATTAATAATATATAATATAGAGTATAATTACTTTTATACTAAATTTTATATGTGTATTTAGATTATTTTTCTAAATTATTATTTTAGTTAAATATTTATTTATATATTTCATATTTTTCAAATAAATTATATGACTTCATAAATTCTTATCAATTAATACAAATGACACATGATTTTTTTAGAATAAAAGTAAATGTCACATGACACATCAAAAATTACTTAAAATGCCATGTGGCTTGACGATTTTCATCACCCAATATATATATTAATATATATATATATGTAAAATGGACAATAATAGTAATGGATATTTAAAGCGACCATACGTGGCGAATAGTGGAGAGTATATATAGATAGTATATGGCATAAAATTCGAAAATTTTCTTTATGTATGTATATATATATATATATATATATGCTTGTTACATTCACCGGCATCGAAATATTTGAATTGATCCGATGTAGTCTACTACACCAAAAATATATATGGGAGTATTTTTCGAAAAAAAAAGTTTGAGAATTGGATAAGATTTTTAAATTTCTTATTCAAAGTTATACCAAAAAATATTTCTACATAGGTGTTTTGGAGCTCCAAAAATTTAACGGATTTAAAACATGTTTAAAACTATTTTTAAATTCGTTAATATTTTGGAGCTCCAAAGTTCTATTTAGAATTATTTTTAAAAAATTAAAATGTAGATAATTTTCTATCTTAAACATTATTATTTTATATATTAGAGGATCTCAAAAGTGAACATATATATAGTGTACCTGAATTTGCAGATAATAAACTAGTCGTTTCAGCCCCTACACTTTAAATGTTTTGTTTTTAAGCCCCCTCTCCCCTCTCTCTCTGTGATTAAAGTACTATATCGTTTTGATCACTGTATCAGTATTTTTTTAAAAAAAAATTAAAATAAAAGTTATAGATTTGATGAGATCTATAATTTTCGTGGTCAATATTTTTTTTTTCAAAAAATGCTTCTAAACTAATATTTTTATGCTTGGAAATTTTAGCACGTAATGGGTCGATTCTAAAATTCGTTAATATTTCTGATCTTCAAAATATCTATATAGAAGTATTTTTTGAAAATATATTGAACTTGAAAGTTATAAATCTTATCAAAATATATAATTTTAATATTAATTTTTTTTCAAAAAATATTAATACAACTGTCAAAATAATATGACACGAAAAATAAGAGAGTGGCTAAAAAAGGAGAGAGTAAAGCAGGGGGCTGAAACCGAAAATATTTGCAAAAGAGGGGCTGAAAATGTTGATGGAAAATTTCGTGCGTCTCTGGGAGGAGAGAGGACCGATGTATTTAACATATCCTTCATTTATTTCGGTACGTCTATCAAGTAACCGAGTTTCGAATAAAATTTCTCGTAAAATTTTTTAAAATATTTTTTATATTTTGTAGCAGGAACTTTCATTTATAAAAAAATATATACGCGGGTTCCGGAGCGTCGGTCAGGACTGGGCGTGAATATTTTTTACGAGTTTGAGATCTCTATAGGACTATGTGCTGGAATTACGGTTCCAGCACGATAATTTTAACGAATTGGAAATGAGTTTTGAATTTTTTTTAAATATATTAACACTTTGGAGCCCCAAAAGTCCTATTTAGAAATAATTTTCGAAAACTTTTTGAATATAAAAATTGTATATTTAATCAAAATATCTAATTTTTATATTTAATCGAAAACTCTTCAGCAGCATTGTAAATCTCTCTCATACTCTCCATCTGTTATTAAATAAAAAAGATACTTAAGCTGAACATAAAAAAATATGTATGCATGTTGTGAAATAAAAAGCGACGTACCATATAATCGATCAATTTTTTTTTATTTAAAAAAGTTACTAAATCTTATTAAAATGTTATAACCTATTTTATTACAATATACAGATAATGATTTAATTTACTACGTAAAATATACTACTATACGAATATTAATATACTAATTACTAACATAATAATATTCTAATACAATAACTATATTAATTGATAATATATATATATATAATACACAAAATACCATACTAGCATATACATTATAATATACAAAATCTACCAATTAACATATTACAATTTAAATTACAATACACTAGTAACATACTAATTTATTTATATACATTTTCATAAATAGTATTAATTAAACGAAATTCTAATTAAATTGATCTACACATATGTAAACTGTTCATACAATTTATAAGTGTATATACGTGTATTTATATCGTATTTCTACAATATACATAAAAATAGATTCTATTTCGACAAAATATACTACCAATATACACAAATTTAGATCTATAATTTCGAACCAAACACATTTATAGATAATTATAGCTCTAAAATTTAAAATCGTAGAGAATTCACAAATATATCGTATATCTCGAAAATTCCTTTGAAACTTGGTAAATCTAACCATAACTAATTTAGATCTACAAAATATTGTGAAAAAAAATATATATAGTTTTGAGGTGAAAAATAGAGAAAATGAGAGAGGGGTCGCGGAGCTCGCGGATGTAAGGGTTGGAGAAGAAGAGAATGGAACGTAAGGCTGGGCTCGGGCTTAAGTGAAGCGGGGTGATCGCGTGTTAAACAGGCGACATCTGCCTGTGTGACATGCCATCGGTGCGCGCCATGCTGGCGGTTAAACAGGCGACTCGGTTTTATTTTCGTAAAATTTAAATTTAATATTAAAAATATAATTATTTATTAAAATAATTTTTTAAAAAAAAATCATAGTTTTCTGGTAAATAATAAAATATTTTTTAAATTCGTATATTTTTTATTTTATCTTAATTTCCATTTATCCTCAATTGTTGGTCAGATTTTTTTAAAAACGAGGCAAATTTTTTCGGTAACATATACTAGATTATTTCACTGACACTATATTCAGCCGCTCCACTGTTAACACGCTGAGTAGCCTTATAGTCTTTTTCAACGCACACTTGAATTCGAACCACGATCACGAACCACGACCAATCCTTTCTGAAGCAGAAGACCCTAAGATTATTAATAAGTAGCCTTATTGAACATTTTGCTAAGCTTACAAAATTGAGTCCACTAACTTGCAGTTAAAATGGTTAGAGATGTCAACAGGAGGGCAAAGAACGGAAGAATGTTCCTCATCCCCATCCCCGAATTCGATTCCGTTCTCCATCCCTGTCGCCATTCTCGACGGAGAGAAAAATTCTTTCCCCATCCATCCCCACGGGGACCATACGCTCGAAAATAATATGGTCCTGTCAGGCCCGTATTGTATAGATAATCCAAATCGAAATGTAATGTTCGGCCCAATAGAAGTAGTGTGGGTCGGCCAGGCCCGCGAACAAATTCCATGTATAACTTGTCCTCCAATCTAAAGAAAGAATACATGTATATGCTTGTCACTGCTCGATCAAAGAATTTAGGAATAATGCCAAAAACGTTTATATTTTTTAAAACTCATACAAATCAGTTCGTACCTTTCAACATTTTCAAAAAAAAAAAAAAAAAAAAAAAAAAAACTGGTTGGAAATTCAAAAGTGTTACAGATGGCTAGTTTACTTTTCCAAACGGCTAATATAATGTTACATGCGACCCAGCCTACGGCCCAGCTAAGCCCAGTCCGCTCGAAACGGTCATGTCAGGCCCGTATTGTATAGACAGTCTAAACCGAATTGTAATTTTTGGCCCAATAGAAGCAGTGCAGATCGGCTTGGCCTGCGGACAAATTTCATGTGTAACTTGTCTTCCAATCTAAACAACGAAATACATGTATATGCTTGCCACCGATCAAGATAGGAGGGAGAAATCTCTCACATCCATTCCAAGAATTTAGGAAACTTAAAAAATGTATTTGTTTCTCAAAAACTCACACAAATCAGTTCTTATCTTTCAATATTTTCAAAAAAAATCGCTGGTCTAAAACTCAAAAATATTTCAGATAATTAATTTAGTTTTTCAAACGGCTAGTATAGTATTACAACACTTGTATTATAGCGGTCGGACTGAAAAATATCAAACGAGTTATTTTAGTATTTCTATAAGCTAAAAAGTGCTCAAGAAAAGCTAAATCTGCTCCGGACGAGCTTAAAAAGTGTTCCAATGAGCTATATTAGTAGTTTAGCATGTTCTATTTAGTTTTCAATAGGCGGAATTGAATTTGTCTTCTTCCATTAAAGGTGCTGGAAAGGAAACAATCCGAATATTTTTTTTTTTTAATCAAAATATGTTTTCGATAGTTATAAATATATACATTTCTAGAGTCCCATCACTAATCAGCGGGATATTGAATGTAACTCATCTTATTATTTCTTGGTTAAATCAAACCATACGGATCTCTGGATTTTTTCTGGTCAAGCAGAATTTATTTGACAGAATTTTACAAAGCAGAATTTCTGTGACAAAATTAAAAAAAAATTTTGGCTTGCGAAAGCCGTCATCTAGGATAATATTTGGTACATTTTCAATCCTATTTTTCTATAATTTCTAAATTAAATCAAATATATATTTAAATCTTTTTTTTTTTAAAAAAATATATATTTAAATAAATATTTTAAAACTTTGAAGTCCTAATAAGTATAAAAATTTTGGAACATCAAACAATATTTCAAAACATTTTTTACAAAAACTCTAAATAAAAATTCGCATATGGCTCACCAAAACTTTTCTATTCGATTTTATAAAAAAGATATTACATATATAATTTTTGGAGTAATTTTTATAAAAAAAATTTGAAAAATCAAAGATTTATTTACAGAATTTTACAAAGCAGAATTTGTGTGACAAAATTAAAAAAAGATTTGGCTTGCGAAAGCCGTCATCTAGGATAATATTTGGTACATTTTCAATCCAAACATCGCCTTCTTCTGGTAGAGAGCTGGTGCGGAGTCACAAATCCTGTAACAATTCTTTAGAATTTGCTAGCTGGAAGCGGATAGGATGTCAGTTTTACGTGACAACTTCTGGGCGCGGCTCCCCTGATTCGGCCGAATCAGGGTGTAGGAAATGTGCGGCCGAGATCGGCCGATCCGTAAAAATACGGAGCTCGAGGTTTCGTATAAAACTTTCGTCGACTTTTTTGACCTACTTTTAAGTATTTTTAAAAAAAATTTTGAACTACAAAATTATAGATTTTGATTAGATCTACAACTTTGTAGTTGAAACGTCTTCAAAAAAATGCCAAAATATATACCAAAATGATAGTTAACATTTTAATTATCATTTCGGTATATATTTTGACATTTTTTCGAAAAAGTTTCAACTACAAAGTTGTAGATCTCATCAAAATCTATAACATTATAGTTCATTTTTTTTTTTTCAAAAATACTTTAAAATAGGTCAAATAAGTCGACGAAAATTTTATACGAAAACTCGAGATCCGTATTTTTACGGATCGGCTGATCTCGGCCGTCCGTTTTCCTGCAGGCATCAGGGAGCCGCGCCCACAACTTCTTCCCTTCTACATCTAACCATGCAAACCATAGAATAATCATGGGCAAGTTTTTTTTTTCAGCCCCTGCAGGGGTAAAGTTGGGCTGTTTCAGCCCCCGCACTTTTTTCGTTTCCAATTAAGCCATCGTATCAGTATCAGTATTTTTTCTGTTTCCAATTCAACCCCGGAACTTTAACATATAATATCATTTCAGCCATCGTATCAGTATTTTTGTAAAAATTTTTAACATAAAAATTATAGAATTTGATGAGTTTATAACTTTTATATTCACTATCTTTTAAAAAATAATTTTAGATAGATATTTTGAGACTTCAAAATTTCAACAGGCTAACAGGTCGGATCTAAAATCCATTAACACTTTGGAGCATCAAAACACCTATTTAGAAATATTTTTTTTAAAATTTTTAAATATTAAAGTTGTATATCTAATCAAAATTTACAATTTTCATGTTAAAAGATTTTTCAAAAAATACTGATACATTGATCGAAACGGAAGAGCACAAAAATCAAGAGAGGGACACAGGGTCTCAACGTGTATAACTTTCGGAGGCCTAAAGCAAATTATCTCAATAATCATGGGATGTTTCTACGCAGGCTCTAGAAGGGCAAATTTCGTCTCATTCAGCCCCTATGGTTTGCTACCTTCTCATTTAGCCCCTCCCAGTAAACTGTGACATATTATTTTGACTACTATATCAGTATTTTTTTAAAAACAAATTCAATGAAAAAGTTACAGATCTTGATAAAACTTAAAATTTTTATGTTAAATATTTTTCAAAATATACTTCTAAATAAATATTTTTGAGGCTTCCAAATTTTAGCTGATTAACGGGTCAAATCCAAAACCCGTTAACAAGTTAGAGCATTAAAACATATACTAAGAAGTATTGTTACAAAAAATGTTAAACATAAAAATTATAGATTTCATCAAGATTTACAAATTTATATTAAAAATTTATCCAAAAGCAATCAAAACGACGTAGCACGAAAATTAAAATAGGGACTGAAAATAAATTTATCAAAGTAGAGGGTCTGAACTTGAACACGTTGCAAAGGAGGGGCTGAATGAAAATTATCCCGATAATGATATATCAGCCCCCTGCTTTTAGACCAATTTTCAAAATAAATTCATACTTCTTTAGTAATTACAAATCAAGCCAATAATATATATATATATATATTAAAAATTTAAAGTTTAATGTACTTTATAAATTTTTTGTATTGAAAACTTTTATTTTTTAAAAACTGACTCAAACTAGATATCTAAAGCTCCAAAATCCTTACTATATATATATATATATATATAAAATTTAAAGTTTAATGTACTTTATAAATTTTTTGTATTGAAAACTTTTATTTTTTAAAAACTGACTCAAACTAGATATCTAAAGCTCCAAAATCCTTACTAAGAATGATAATCCTTTTTTTTTTTTTTTTTTTTTTTACGTATTCAATTTTTTTTTAAAAAAATGCTTATATATGAATTAAGAGTGATTTTGTAGGTTTTTAACAGAATTTTCTAGAAGTAGAACCGTAGAACCCGTCCAAAAATGCTAGACATCCCAGAGCATGTCTCAGATGATGCTTGCTTTAAAGAGAATTCAACCCAACCACCATATGCCCTTTGCAACTACTTGTCTTACCCTTTATATACTTCATAACCAAAGGATGACTTCGTCGAAAAAAAATGGCTTTCTTAATCTCGCTGTGGATCGCTACATCTCTCGGCATTCATATTAGCATTGCCGGTGCACAAGCACCATCGGCGGCACCATCTCAGCAGCCAACTCCTACAGTACCGGCACCTGTGACATCACCGCCACCACCGACTACAAGCCCGGCGAGTCCTCCCCCGCAAGCGGCAACAAAACCCCCTTTGCCTTCACCGACACCGCCGCCTCCTTTGGCCCAGCCTCCATCACTCCCACCGCCAGTCACTCCACCTCTGCCGCCACCGCCAGTCACTCCGCCTCCAGTCACTCCGCCTCTGCCGCCACCGCCGGTCACTCCGCCAGTTCAGCCTCCGGTCGTCCCAACGCCCATACCAACACCACCTGCGCCCGCGGTTTCACCAGTGCCACAGCCTGCTGCAGCGCCGATTATAGAAACACCTGCACCGGCGCCTACAAAACACAGGAAGAAGCACAAGAAAAGAAAGCAAAGAAGCATGCACCAGCTCCCGCGCCGGTTGTACCCAGTCCGCCTGCACCTGTGACACCTGATGACAGCGAAGGCGTGATGAGCCCAGCACCCTTACCAGATGTCGTAAGTAATTTTAACCTTTTCAGTTTAAATACATGCAATTATATCTTCAAAATGCATGCAACTAGGATAAAATGCTTCAATCCAAAGTCTTTAAAAAAAAAATAAAATAAAAAAATCCTGCCTTGACGGAAATACAGAAAAATCTGCAGCAAGAACTTCATTGGGTCCATATTGATTACAAACATGTGTAAAAAAGATTCATTGATCATCTATAAATACAGTTAATTGCTAATAATAATACAGATTCGGTTAAATACTAAGTAAACAAGCAACAATAAAGAAATTTGGAACAGCTTGCTATTTCGATCTAACATAATGCCTCTTCATCGTGAACGTCTTTTTCTATCTTGAACTTGTTTTTCCATCCCATTACAGAGCACTGGGTTCTCGATAAAAGAACTAAAGATATCTGCTTGGTGGATGAGATCGGCGTTGGCAATCATGCTGTTGGGAGTGGTGAGTTAGTGCAGGTTCTGCTACAGCTTGACAAGCATATGTTTTTGAAGAAGAGCAAATAATCGAGAATTCCCTGAATATTTAATATGAGCGATGCAGTGTTATCTATATTCTTATTCTTTTCTTTTTCCTTCTGTTGGATGTACGTTGTAAGCATTCATTCTTTTTGTAGACAACAATATTTTGGTTTGCAGTAGTATATATTTGTTATCAGAAGTTTGAAGTGAACCAGAAAGTTTAATATTGTCAAGAGTTAACTAATCAGAACGCTCGATGCTATATTCAACAAACAAGTAGCTGAAAATATAAGATATATGGGAAAAAAGTAGATGTTGAATTACGTCATACAAGATTAAAATATGATAAATCCGCATGCTATCTTACAGAAGAAACGATGGTTATAAGGACCAAAAATAGATGCCTCCAAAATATTAAGGGAAAATTTTACCGTGGAGTTTGTAGAAGTGATATTATGTTTCAAGGTTCATTTTTGCCATCAGAATCCACGTCTACTTCCTCCCGAAGATCATACTCCACCACAAGTCCAAGATTGTCGACTAGCTTGTGGTGTACAAGACATCCTGCACACTATTTAGTTACATATACTATCAGAAATTCACTATACTATGGAAAAATAAGAGTATTTTCCAATAATAATCTATCAGCCAAATATTATACTCAATTTCAAATTAACAAAGGAATATATATATATATTATATATATATATATATATAAAGAGAGAGAGAGAGAGAGAGAGAGAGAGAGAGAGAGAGAGAGAGAGCAGGCATGCAGGCACGTGACCTCTTTTTGATCACACGCCTACATGACGAGGCAGCTTTGAAGCTGGGATGTCGCAAGCACGTCAAACATCATGATGACCTGGCAGATTTCTTGAATCTCGATCAGTTGGACCCAAGGCCATTTATTATTTTTTTTAGTTTTTAACATCTGAATTAGTAATTAATATTAGATATAAAACAAAATCGTTTAATTATCAGCACAGGTCCAGACGGCATGGTCGGCATGCATGGTAGGTCTCAAGATTTGAATTTACCGTCATTCTGCCATGGCGCAGAAAATTTTGCTTAACACTACGGCAAATGGACAATAAGAATCTAGTTCAAACTCCTACAAAATACATAATCTGAGTTCATATGTGTGGTAATAAACAGACAGAGTGATACCAGAAAACTGCATGGCCTTAACTGTGTATATATCAAAGTCTAAGCAATATTTTGGGTCATGCCCAGACTCTGCCATGCTTGATTCTAGCAGAGAGTAGATGTTTAATTTCCATGTATTTTATAAATAAGAGAGAATTAGAACTATCAATACATACCTGTACGAAAACAGTTCCCCTTTCATAAGCATTTCTGTTGATAGTACGCTGTGTTCGTTCACCACAATCATTACACGTAAACTGCACAATCAAACTTCTTCTCGGAAGTTCCAAATCAAACCGTGCTTCCTTCACATAAAAAATATCGCGGAGTGTCAGTTGATGAAAAAATGTAAAATAATGAGTATCGAAGAAATAAGTAGAAATTAGACATCCATGTATTGCATAAAGACATCCAATATGCAGTAAAACCAGATAAAATGAGCTATCAGTCTTTACATCTACATTTTTCTTTCACTAAGTCCATTATTCATCAACGAAAACTTACACCCATAATATAAATCCTCGGAAGTATTCTCGTTCTTTTATTCTTATACTTCGGTTTTAATCGTTTTAACGCGTATTTGTTATATGCATCCTATCTTCACTTCCTTTTGAACATGCTTGATATGAATTCTTGTACGCTCGAGTGTTGGTTATTTTGACCGAGGGTCTCAGAAAAATAGCCTCCTTGGACATGGATGCGTACATTATACATTCCCCAAGCCGCACTCAAGAGGAACTTATCACTGAGTCATAGTTGTTTTTGTGCTAATTACCTAATAAATCACCACAAATCTTAGATCAACATGGAATAGTTCCAATTTATACCAACCAAAATGTCATGAATCAAACCCAAGGTCCATTAATCAAATACCAAATTAGCCAAGATCCAAAGAGGAACAATCCCATAACCAATTGGACTATAAACATGCCCCACGTCGATCTCTACCTCATGTGGGACTAGGTAATAACACAAAATTGCTACTGCTAAGTTCATTTAAATTTAATTGCTAAACAAAATCACGAATTATCGCAATTAAATCAAATAAAATCATAGAGCCTTTATAAATGAAAATAAGAAGAAAAATACAAAAGAGAAAACCTTGGAGGAAGACGAGCTAGTGTCTGGTGATTGATTTTCGAACGAATTAGTAGATTTCGAACACGCAGCAATTATCTGCCTGTCGTTGTTCTTCAGGATCGTCAGTCTACTGTTACTGCAGCATCATAGAATGATAAAAGAGCTGCAATGAAATCAAAACAAAGAGAGAATTTTTGAGCGCGGCGAGAAGGATTACTTGCGCTTAGATACAGGGATGAAGGCGGACTTTGGGCTCTGGAAATGGGGAAAACGGGAAGACGAGAAGTGAGAGAAGAAACTCGGAGAACACTGGAGAATTAGTACTTCCATCGTCGCTGGTTCACAGTCGCGCTCGCTATGAGAAGAAAGAGAGCAATTCTTCAATTTAATCACATTCGAATTTAACTAGTTCAATTTACTCACACTCTAATTTAATCACGAAATTATAAAAATTTAATTAACTAAAAGATAATTCACATAAAAATTTATATAATCTTTAATAAAATATATTAGCTGAGAATAATAATATAAATAATATTTTAATAGTATACATAATATTTTAAATTATAATAATACTTATACATACTGAAAAATTTATAAATTATAATTATTATCCTTTTTTTGAGTTTGTTATAATTATCTTTTATTTTAACTTTTTTAGGCTATATCTAATTTTAACTCACGGTAACTAATGCTTCTTTTTTGTAAGAAAAATAGTAAATAGGAAAAGATATATACAATCTTAAATGCTCAAAAAAATATTTTATGTGAGGCACATACCTAAGAGTTGCAGAAGTGCCATACAGTATAAAATTATAGATTACCTTCTTTACTTATATTATTAGAAATTTAAGATAATTACATAGTACCGTCTCCTAGATAAGTTTTTACATTTTATAATTACTAAAATAAGTTTCAAAAACAAAAATAACTATTTAAAAAAAAAACTTTAAATACACAAAAATAAAGTTGGGTAGCTTCTAAAACATTAAAATTCAACACTTTTTTCAAAAAATTATCTTTAGATAAGTATTTGTGAATTATTGGATAAAAGATTTCCAAAATTCTAGAATATTATTTAAAACATTTTTTAAAAAAAATTAATATAAAAATTCTAGAATACAACAAATTTTAATCGGTATAATATATTACTAAAATAATAAGTAATTTATATAAAATTTAAAATATAAAATACAAAAAATTAATTTTTAGCAATATATATATATAGTGCATTCAAAGCCGTTGCTCCACGTTACATCTTAAATAATTTTGGTGTGCTATGAGATATCTTCTTTTCTTTCCTTAGAAACCACATGGCATTTTTATTAATTAATAAGAAACTTAAAAGTCGTATAACTGATTTGAAGAAGATAAATTATCTATTATGAAAATTAAATAAAATATAATAACTTAATAAAAAAATATTTATTTCATCAAAAAATTGATTTATATACAAAAATAAATATAATATAAAATTATATTTTATATTATATAATAAGAATTTTTTAATATATATATATATATATAATATAAATTATATTTTATATTATATAATAAGAATTATATATATATATATATATATATATATATATATATATATAATCACAATCATTTTACTCCATGTCTCACATAAATTTTATATACACTATATGGTATTTGTTCTCACTCTAATAACATTTAGCAAATAAAATATAATATTTTAATAAAATTAGTTATTAATTTATATGAAATATAAGAAAATTAAGTTTTAATATTACTATTTATATATGACAAATATATGTGCATTGAATGGGTGCAAAAACTAGTTTATTATAGTAAATGAGGCTAGGATATATGAACATGGATGCGGAGATATGACAAAACATGGACACATGATATGACAATTTTCAAATAAATAGGACAAGCAGCTCGGAAAACCACATAAAAATATTAAATAATTAAACACTAACTATAGTAAGTATTTGAGTATCTGGAATATAATAACATTTAATAATAAAACCTATATATAGTATAAATTTAAATAATAAAACTCTCATCAATAATAAAGAGAAATGCAGTATTTGATTAGATAATACAAGCTTATTAACCCGCGCGTTGTCGCGGCTACATATGTCAGTAACTATTAGCAAAAGAAAACGTTAGATAATATATTGTATTGTAGTGCTGCTATTGTCTTTTTCTAGGTACAGATGATGATGTAATAGCGCAAAATCCAAAATATGACGAATGTCATAAGTGTCCAATAAAAAGATATGATGCACTCATTATATCTTTCAGTTATTACCTGCATAAACATTATAACAATATGTCAAACATTAGTTAGTATATTATATTAGAATATATTTTATTGAAAAAAAAAAAGTTAGACATGGATTTTTTCTTCTTATTTCTCTGTTCTTGCGTGGTTGTTTCAAGGATCGTAGAAAGTGGTGTTATTCTTGTCTTATCTTTATTCCTTGTTGGTAATATGGATAGCGGTATATCATCATCCTTCAGGGTTAGTTGGCTGTTATTTTTAAGATATGATGTAGTATATTCTTCTTAAGATGTTCATGCAATCATCATAAGTAAAGAGAATAATTAATAAGTAGGTTTAACCTTCTGTAGGAAAAAAAAAAAAAAAAAACGTAACCCTCTCACTTTGAAAAATTTGTCGATAACTCCTCTTTGTTGCTTCGTTTTGTTGAATAAGCTGGAGCTTTTTCTCTTGTAATCATAGATATGGATGTTAGAGTATCAGCAGGAGGACTATGCATAAATCTTGTGCACGTAAAATTAATTCCATCATGTTGTCGGCTTTTTCTGCTCATTGATATTACAAAAAATTTCGCAAGTCCAATGATCTTTTGAAGTGGTGGCGGTAAACATGTCTGATCAGTATATCCATCTTCAATTACTAATATTCGACAAGTTGTATTGATAATTTTACGATTATTTCATCAAATAGCATGACAGTTGTTGCATTTGTTGTATCTTCTATGACAAAATTAACTCTGTATCTACATTAGAGTAACAGCCAATACCAACACATACAGAGATGGAGCATGTAAGAAATATTGTAATTTTGTTAGAGCAAATGAACAATTTACAAGGGCATACCGCATTGTAGGAAGTTGAGTGATTGTTGCATGCTCTGGACACCAATAAACCGTGCTCATTTTCTTCACAGCACAATGGGCAAGCTTCATAATACCATCCGTGTGTAACATCAATTTTCATAATTCTTCCCTCAATCTTGTATTTTGTATTCTAAAAGGAAATAGAAAATGAGAAACAATTGAAGTTGTACAATGATCATGTTGTTTTAATAGTTCTATTACCTACCATATTTTCATTTGGTGAGATATTCAATAGGTAAACGATAGTGACTAAACTTGCTGTTGGTGTAATTGTATTTTCTTGTTGGTACTCCCTATTAAGTTCGACAAATTATGTTGGAGGATAATATTTGAACCTAGAGAGATATTGCGTTGTATAAGTTACATAAGTCATTTTCAAATTGTATTACAATGCTAGAAGACAATGTACCTTTTTTTTGGAACTCATTGACTTCTGGTATGTCAAGATTTACTTCGTATACTGTGTCTGACGTGCTAGAAAGTGAGATACGTCCTGTTATTTTCGTACATAAATCATTTGAAATAAATTGAAGTAGAAATGGTATATAAAATTTAGATGCAAGTAAAATGGAAAAAAAGCAACTAGATTAAGGTAGAAATGTTTATCAAAAGAAGATCTTACGATCATCCTGTTAGTGTTATAATAATCGGTTCATTGTGTCTCTCCAACATACTTTGGTTGAAGTCTGTAGTCAACTCTCCCCAAAAAATAATAGCACTTATTTTATCACTGCAAAAATATAGTTAAGATATTGATCAAGTAACATTGCATTTTTACAAAGAACTACAATGCTAATACATTAGTCATTGAGTATGTATAGTAGAGACAATGGTATTAAGAGTTGTACTTTATATCATTGATGTAGAAGGTTCTTCTTTTGTTACCATCTTGTCCATATTGTTCTTCCTCTACCGTGTGTCTTCTGCCAATGTATTCTACTTATGCATGTAGTTTATCAATTGTGTAACATATCTCATGATTTCTAAGAACTAGTGATGAAGGCATCAATTACCTATTAACAGAAAGGTCTGCTCGTTTCTATTCTCTAGCTCATCGGTGTGGACAAAGTAAAACTTATGCTGAGGTATTGCAACGTTTTGATCTTTCAGCAGTTGGAACTTGGTTGCTCTTGCCATCCTAAGAATGCATGCATGTTGAATAACTCGATAACTACCCTTTGTTTTGATCAGTAAGAAAGTTACTAATATCATATAGCACGCCAACTTTAATGAATGATTGGAAGTAGTCTTTTAGTTGACTATCTGCAGTAGCATGGATTCTATCAGCCTGTATTATACACATAAGAAAATTTGAGTTAATTGTAAAGTATATTAAATATTTTAAAGTGAATTTATATGAATAAACTTACATTTTCATTAACTATAACACAATTAACACTTAGAACATTTTTCGACCTCATAACATGGGCTAACCAAAATCAGATTACTCGTACTCTGAGGACTATTTTGTGCATGCCTTCTTTGATATCCTTTATCAATGGATTGCATCCATGACAACATAGAAATAAGAATTTGTGCCTGTAGTCAAATGCAATAAATGAAATTTATGAGTACATTGTACTTGTAAAATTTTTGGTGTATCAAATGAAGTGGTTTCTTGTACCATGTGTCATAGAATAGGTGAAATAAATACAATACATTAAGGAGAAGATTATGTTCAACGAAATAATGTAGGAGGCAACCTTAAATGTTTGAAAGAACCGTCATTTATCATGCACATCATTCTTTGAAATAATGATAGCTTTTCTGGGAAGAAAGTTAATATTATCATCAATAATTTCTTGAAGATTAAGTAAATGTTTGGAAGACCCTTGGCAAGTAATGTGCAGTCTTTTTAAATGTTTGGAAGAACTTTCGTATATACAATATTTTTGGTAATAGTATCAGAGAAATTTTCATAACGTTTTATGTAAAAGTATAATCCTTGAGGTGTAGTCGCTCGCGAAACTGCAACATAAAGTTGACCGTGCGAAAAAACTGGTTTAGAAAGATAAATTTCTTCTTTATTTAAGGATTCTCCTTGACTTTTGTTAATGGTCATAGCATAGTATGGTTTTACTGAAAAATGTCGTCTCCGTAGTGTGAAAGGCAATTTTGAGTCATGTCCAGACATGAGAATGCAAGGTATGAATACTTTTTTCCCAGTATTTTTTCCAGAAATAATTTTTGCTTCAATAAGTGTCTCATACAGTTGTGTTATGATTAGTCATGTACCGTTACATAGGCCCTTAGATTGATTGATGTTTATCAATAACATTATCGTCAACCCAACTTTGAGGTTTAATTCATGAGAAGGCATTCCATTAAATTGGTGCTTTGAGGATTCAAATTGTACCGGGTTAATAAGTCGATTTTAAAATCTGTTAACAATTGGGAGCCTCAAAACACACATTTCGAAGCATTTATTGAAAAAAATGTAGATATAAAAGTTGTAGATCTCATCAAAATCTATAACTTTTATTTTTAAAGTTTCTCCTAAATATGCTTCTAAATTGGTGTTTTTGGGGCCTAAATTTTAACGGGTAAAAAATCCATTTTGCCACGTCATCCATATTAACGGCGCTGTCACGGATTCTCGCTGGAGGTATGCGTTGAGGTGCGTTTGCAAAATGGGGTACGAAAAGTTAATATAGGTACAAGTCGGGGTACCAAATAGGTAATTTACCCTTATTTATCATTATCAAGCAAATCTTGTATACTTCTATCCAAGACTTCAAAATAATATTTCGAGTTCATTGATGTTTCATCCCAAATAATTAAAATAGCACATGCTAGAAGTTTTGAAGTTGGGTCCCTTTCTTAATTTCACATATTGATGTTTTATCTATCATTAAAGGTATTTTAAATCGTGAATATACAGTACGTTCTCATTTTAAAAGTAAAGATGCAACATCAGAAAAAGCTACAGTAAGCGCTATTTCTTCAGATCTAAATTTTATTGTATTTGTTTACCATAAGAATATTTTTTCAGTGCCCTCATGACCGTAGATAGAAAATAACCCACCATTATTACTTTCCACTGTAGCAACTATCTTTGTAAATATAGTCATTTGTTCTTGATTTAATCTTTGCAACATGTTCTCGTAATTAATTTTTAATGCATGAGTATCATAATTAAATTCTTCCGTAATCAATCTAATGTGTAGTTCTTTTATAAGTTCTTCATCTGGCATTGGCAGATTATGCTCTTTTAGTGACGATCCTGAGTTAAAAAGTAGCTTTTCAACAAACGTTGTTTTGCAAGTAAGACTCTTGAACGTGCAAATGTTCCATACGAAAAGTTTTCTTAAGTTTATAAATAACATCGTCAATCATTTTTGACCAATGTGATTCCGATAAGTCTTGGACATTGTAAACATCACAAAAAAATAGTATAGTAACAAACAATTGTCGTAATTCGGATGGTGTCGCCCATAAAAATACTTCATTTAATACATTATGCTATTCTTTATCATCTCCTAAAAGACCAATTGCTCTACATGCCTATTTGAATGTCGGATAAGTTATGCCACCTACTATTCTGATATCCTCAAAACATATACCTCCTTTCACAGAGTTGAGAAGCAATCTCAAGTAATATAGTTCACCAGACTTTGGGTGCACATAAGGCGTTCGTCCAATCGACATCTTCGTCTTGCATGAAGTCCAATTCTTATGACGTTGGTTCCAAACAAACTTCATAGGAAATTCAATATAAGATAAACCACGTGCATCGACATATGTTTTGTTTGCATCAAACCACATCGTAAGTATTGTTCTATTAATACCTGGTCTATTAACAACTTAGGTTAATGATTGATTGTCATTGTACACCATGTTATGCATATTTGGTAAATATACGGCAAGTCTTTCTACCGTAGGCTCCCTATGATGAATTGAAATTTTCAAAAGTTTCCAAGCTGCTTCAAATGGAGTGACAAATCGATAATTCAAATAAGTCTTAATTTCATCTACTTTCTTATAACGGACATTCATAGGTGTTGACGAGCTTCCTCCGGATGGGGAAAGGGTTTGGAGTCGCCACCTAGATATTTATGGAAATCTAGAAAACCGGGATAAGGTATATTCGAGATTCAAAGGCTCATTCGTCGTTTACGTGTGGGGAAGGCGGAACACCCCCACAGCACCCCTCGAGAGAGGGTACTCTATAAGTGATTATGATAATTTTGGGTTTATATTTGCATGAATTTTGACATGTATAAATATATCATTTTTTTGTTTACCAGATACGTAAAAAGAGAATAAGTGTACACCTATTTCTCATTTTAGTATTTGATAAAAATATTTAAATAATAAAACTTGTGATATTGAACCAGTATACACCGATCCTATATTCATACTTTCGATTATTTAAATGGGATTTGTCTTCCTCCAATACATATAATAGATGCACATAGTTAGTATACACTACTCCTTTGCAGCTACTATACGTATGCGAACTCCTCGTTCGTATAAGCTAAGGAAAATGGAACAATAGTATACACCACTGTTTTATTCCTCAGTTTATACGACCGAGGGAGACTAATATCAAATAACGATATGTTTATAGACATTGCATAATAAATGAATAAATGAATGTACAGTTCGTAAATTGTGTGTGTTTAGTGTCGAAGAGTGCGTGCCAAAGAGAGAGAAAAAGAAAAAGAAAAAAATCTTTTATTAGTGTTGGGCTCAGCGCGTTTCCGTTTCCTCTTCATCGCCCTAATTTTTAATTTTTTTGTCATTAATTAGAAAAAGAAGTATACACCTCTATTTCTAATTTTTAGTTGAATTATAAGTATACACCTATAATTCATTTTCATTAAATATGGGTAACTATTTATAAAATTATGAACTTATAAAATAATTTTATGCTAAAAAAAAATAAACAATTAGAAAGTATACACCTCCATTTATGTTCGGCTTATAAGTATACACCTATAACCGCTAAAAATTGATTAAAAATCAATGAAATACGTAATTAAACTAATTTGGGCCCTAAACGGGCTGGGCCGGACCAGATTGGTCCGGCCCGCGAGCGTTGCTCGCGCCCAGGCGCGTCACGCGCCTGGGTTGGACCCTACCATAGGTCGGGTCCGCGCAGGATTAGATCCCGCGCGAGCGGGCGCGGCCAGGGCCGCGCCCGCGTCGGTTAATAAAACCGACGCGGACCGGCTCAGCCGGTCACGACCGGCTGAGCCGGTCGTCGTCTAAATGACGACGCGCGAGCTCGCACAGCGAGCTCGCGGCCGGCCGTCCGGCCGGCGACCGACCTTCCTAATGTCCATCTTATAGTTTTCAACCATCCCCGTCTCAATGGAGATGTCAAAATTCTCGTTCGAGGCTTCGTTTGATGTGTTTTTCTATTACGAAGTCCCGGCGGCGTTTCGGCGACCGTCGCGTTTCGGGACTGTGACAGGTGTTCCCAAGGGTCTCGAGCGTGCTGAGTTCAATGGCGGTATCCAAATTTTATTTCGACGTTCGTACACGGAGATATAAGTGGGTACAAGTTTAAGTGCGTTTTTTTTATTTCGGTTTCCGCCGCCGGCGAAGCGACGCTGGCGGAGTTAAATCTACGACGTGTACAAAATGATGACTACGTGGTTTGGGAGGAGTTACCTTGAGTTTTGAGAGATGTTCGTGAAGAATGGTGTTAGGGTGCAACCTTGGTACGGCACCGGCGAGTTTCGACGGGCGTCGAGGGCGCCCACGCGATCACCTCTACACCTCGAGGACGCTGGCGGTGATGATACCCGTCAGGTCCTGTTGGCCGAGCACTCTCCCTCTCCCTCTCTTTCTTTCTTCTTCTTCTTTCTTTTTTTTTCTTCACTGGCTTCCCTTGGTTTTTTTTTTTTTTTTTTACTTTCTTTTTTTTCTTCTTTTTTTCCTTTTTTTTTTTGTTCCCCTCCTGCTGCGAGCCTTTCACATCTTTTATAAAACCCTCCATTCAATCTATGGTCCAAGGTGCAAAAAAAGATAATAATTACATAACTTATTTAGGAAATTTGACTTTAAACTCCCTAATAATTACATACCGATTTTGTTTATTAACCGGTCTATAGGGGTGCTAAAGTTGATTTTGATTTTATCCATCAGGTAAAGCCTGATAACGAAATATTTAATTACAGATACTGAAATTGACTTATGGACGAAGCGAGGCCCTTCAACAAGTCACCTGAATTTTGCTTAGTCGATTCGAGAAATAGTTGAGTTCCAGCACGACTATATTGTAATATGAACATATGGTGTATAATTGGACTTGATTGGATTGACCGAGCACGGTTGAATTTAATTGTACTTTGTGAGCGTATCCGATATATGTGGACCAAATGCAGGCTTACGGCCCGGACAAAATGTGGTGTCGACAATAGGATTGAAATCATCTATGATATTATCATCAACAACAGCTCTAAGTTTATATGGACCTTTGTTAACATACTTAAATAAGAATTTGATAAACATAGATCGTAAACAAAACTCAACGTTAATATGTGCACCAAATATTACGCTAGTTTTCAATTGTATGAAACAACGAAACGATTATCGAGGTTTTGTCCATTTCTTACAACACAACGGCCATCATCTTTCTTTTATACACAACAAAGCCATCGTCAGTGATAGTTGTATAATCTGAATATTGCTTCGGGTATGATTTTGAACATTTTTTATTTTTCATACATCTAGCTTTTTTATTGAGGATACCGCATGGTCCATGCATCATATACGCAGCGACAACTTCGTACACAATCCGATAATTTAGCTTGTCGGAATTTTCGCTGATATTATTGTATTAATATCCTCACATGTTTGCTTTCTTGAGGATTTATCCAACCACACTAAGATATGTACGTGCGGCAAACCACTTTTTGCAATTCGACACTGCATAATACTGCAAACACAAAGACAACAAATTTAAAAGCTAATAAATGAAGTATGTATGCGTTGTTAGTAAACAATAATTACGTGGATGAAGTACCTGCACTAACATTTCCAAAAGGATCACCAGATTTGATATATAATACCATCTTTTCTATTTTAGTTTTGAAAAAGTCTACAAACTATATCTGGCCTATCTTGAGGTGATCGGGCGCTTAATTTTGCTAAATCTAAAAGTAACTCTAGCCACTTTGGATTTGCTGTGAAAGTTATAAACAATTCTGGCTTATCGAAGTGTTTGCATATGGCCATCGCATCATGATAATTTTAAATCATATACTTAGAACTTCCGGTAAAAGATAACGGTAATATGATTCTCTCTCCCCTAACAACAGCATCGTATATTCCTTGATATTGTTCGCATGTAAGAGCATTTTGATTTTTCGGGATATAATCAAGGCGATCTTCTTCAACGCGTCGACTAGAAATTGTTGGAATAACTTTCCGCCGCATAACAAAGTTTTTCCTTCATCATACCTATCTTGTATACGATACGCATAATATGATCTCATGGAAACACGTTTATGTTTTCTTTGTTTCTTCCTAGAGTATGAGTTGCATGATATATCAATCCTTAAACCATCCTCACCCTTATGGAAATAAAAGTGGATATTGCAAAGCCATTAAAGAAGGATGTAATTTACTTATTCTTTGTTAGGAGCCATTATTATATTTGACAATGACATCACGTTCACTATGATATTGCCCGATATCACTAACAACTAAACCCCATATATCATTACAAGGAGGTAATTCATACTCAGATCCATCAGTACAACGCGTTTAAAGCAATCGTAACTTAATTGATATAGAAGGATAATCTCGACATGTGTCTCTTACTTGTCGTACTAATATGTTATTTGAATCTAACATCTGCTTCAAACCATGCACGATCTCCGAATAAAGATCAGCACATTGATGACATTTATATATAAATCTCAATATATTTCGACCTCATTTTCAGTATCATATATATACAATTGTGCAAACTTAGGCAGTTGGCCATCTTCAGGTAGTAAAGATCCTATTAAATGATGCATTTGACCATTAATACGAAAAACAAAAGGACCACTTGTCTCATGAATGTTTATGTCGAGTTTTACACCAACTGAAGTAAATAAAAACATCGAGTTATAATAACGAATTTTCTCACGAAAACGAAGGCTACGTTCACCTTGCCTTAAATCTAGCAACTGGTCCAAATATTCGGGGTGTGCACCTATACATAGGTAGGGCAACTTCACCACTATTACAACAAAGTGTAAACTTGGTATCTATTTTTTTTTCCATCTTTCAATCTTTCTTCACTCCAAAATAAAGCCCCGCAATAGGAACAATGATAGGAACGATCACCAAAATCTAAATAACAACGATCACTATTTACATACTTCTAAATGAAAGCAGAATTGGACAAATTATATACTGTAGATTCTACAGTAATTTTTTTTTTAAAAAACCTCTTGTCAAGCATGTGCCCATGACTCCAGCAATAGCATTGACTTTCTCCTTCTTGGAAAAAAAATATTAGTGGATAGAGAGAGAGGATGAGTTAGTGCGCAGAGAGAGAAATAGAAAAGACTACTGTCAGAAATAGGTGTGAGTGGGATGATGGAAATTACATTTGTATCCTTAGATTTTTTATTATTTTAACTATTTTTGGAATCCAATTTTGTCATTCAACTTTTCATCTTCTACCAACTTCCTAATACTTATCCATCCCTCAGCAATGGCACCGACTTTCTCCTTCTCGCGTTTCTTCTTATTTTAATTTTCTCCTTCTCGCATTCCAATGATCAACCATTGCTGCGTTTAGCTCTCCTTCTTGCTCTCCAACGATCAACCCCATTCCGTAAGGATCTCTTTCAACAATGTTTCTACTTGGTCCTTTATTTTATTTTTTATTATCTTTTGTTGATTTTATCCAATTACCAATTGGAAATTGCCTTCTTCTACCATTTAGGTGATTCAGATTTGGGTTTAGATTGTTGTTATTAAGGAAAGTATTTTTTTAAAAAAGATTTTGTTATTTAATAGAAGTAAGCCATTCTGGTGAGTACAACTTCAGAAACGGATGGATGAAATTTCTTATGCTTTACCCAGTTTCTTTTTTCTGTTTTGGGTAGCTATAATAGTCAAGTTTTTTCCAGCTCATTTTAAGTTGAAGACTCTTAACTTATTTATAAATTAATTTTGCTCTATAGGAGTTTCTTTCTATAGATTATGTTCGTGTTTGTATAACGTAAGTGTTATATCGTGTACTTTGATAATGTAAGTGCTATTAAGTCAGTATTGTGTTGTCATTGAGAAATTTCTATTATTGTTTGAATTGAACAGATCTGAATATATGTATTATTTTTTTAAGGTACAAAAAGACTACGCAATCTTGCGGAATTGAATAGGATATAGAAACATGCATTCTAGTGTGGCATTTCCTTCTTTGATTTGATTCTATTACACCTATTGTATGATATTATATTGTCATGCTACTAATATAATGTATGTAGTGTAATGTATCGATACTTTCGACATTTCTATTTCATGTGTGGTGTATAAGTGGGGGCAAGATGATGTCCCTATATAATATGTTGTAACTCTCTTATTGTAATTTTTCTCGAAGCTGATGTATGACACTTTTATTGCTTCTACAGCTTTGGACCTCTCTCCTATTTCAGCATTCGCTTTCATTGTTCGTCTAAAAGGAAAGGTATAGCATCATCCAAATTCATTTATGTATATCTTGCCTTTGATTTTTGTTATTTTTTTACTGTTTTCTATTTATTTGTTTTTTTTAGGATCTACATAGCTTCTTCTCTTATTGCCTATGGCTTCAAGACGAAATTCACATAGTTTTATAATCAAATCTACACAATGTGGCATTGATCATTCTTCAAAGCAAGGGTGTAGTAGTGGAATATCGTATATTTGCAATGATAGTGTACAAGCGACACAACCAAAGGAAAAGAAAAAAAATAAATAAATAAGGTAACATGTCCATTTTTTAAGAAACAACGAACAACTACTAATAAAAGCGTTTAAAAGCTACTAATGTTCTTTCGCACGATAGTTTACAAGCCCCACAGTCAATGAAAAGAAAAGCAAATGCCAAAGTAATGTGTTCATATGTTAAGAAACAACGAACTACTGTTGATAAAAGCGACAAGAGAGCTACTAATGTTCTTTCGCAAATAAATAATGGAATAGTAGTCAGTCGCTCTTCTCAAATGGATCATATAGAAGAGACATCAAATATAAATGGTAGCAGTGGTTTCTTCCATATGGTTACCTCAATGGACGTCCGTAGCTTTCGTTTCAAAAATTGTCGTGCCACTTGTTATATAAATTTTGGTGATCATACATGCCAGTGTTATTATTGTGGGGCTTTATTTTGGAATGTTGAGAAACTGAAAAAATAGTAGCAAATCTGATGAAAAGTTTTCCCTTTGTTGCAATGGTAGTGAAGTCGGACTTCCTCTTTATAGGTGCACACCAAAATATTTGGATGAATTACTAGATTTTACGCAAGGTGCACGTAGCCGTCGTTTTCGTGAGCAGATTCGTTACTATAATTCGATGTTTTCATTTACTTCGCTTGGTGTAAAACTTGATGTTAACATCCATGACTCAAGCGGACCTTACATTTTTTGTATTAGCAGTCAAATGCATCACTTAATAGGTTCTCTATTACCTGAAGATGGTCAGTTGCCTAAGTTTGCGCAATTGTATATATATGATACTGAAAATGAGGTTGAAAATTGATTAAATTTTATAGATAAATGTCATAGATCTACTAATTTTGACTATGAGATTGTTAATGGTTTGAAGCAAATGTTAGATTCGAACAATTTATTAGTACAACTCTTTCGGCAAGTGAAAGACGCATATAGAGATCATCCTACAATGCCAATTAAGTTACGATTACTTTCCAGGCGCTCCGCTGATGGACCTGAATATGAATTACCTACTTGCTATGATATAGGAGGGTTAGTGTTTGGTGACATTGGACAGTACTGTAATGAGCGCGATGTCATTGTTAAATATAATAACGGCGACTTACAAAGAATAAGTAAGCTACATCCTTGTTTTATGGCATTACAATATCTACTTTTGTTTCAATATGATGAAGATGGTTGCAGAACTGATATGCCATGCAATTTACATTGTAACAAGAATCGAAAAAAACGTAAACGTGTTTCCATGAGATCATATTATGCATATCGTATACAAGATCGATATAATGAAGGAAACACATTATTACGAGGAGGAAAGTTATTCCAACAATTTTTAGTTGATGCTTATTGTTGCGTCGAAGAAGATCACCTTGATTATATACGAAGAAACCAATATGCTCTTAGATGCGAACAATATCAAGGAAATACACGACGCTGTTGTTAGGGGAGATGTCGATGCTGTTGCTATAGGCAAACGAATCATTTTACCATCATCTTTCACAGGAAGTTCTAGGTATATGATTCAAAACTATCACGATGCAATGGCTATATGCAGACATTTCGGAAAGCCATAACTTTTTATAACTTTTACTGCAAATCCGAAATGGCCTAAATTACATCAAGATTTAGCAAAAGTAGGTGCCCAATCTCCTCAAAATAGACCGGATATAGTTTGCCAACTATTCAAAGCAAAAATGGAAAAGATGATATTATACATCAAATCTAGCGATCCTTTTGGAAAAGTTATTGTAGGTACTTAATTCAGCATAACATTTATTTAGTAACTATATGGATTCTTATTCCTAACATTAGTTTTTATGTTCTTTCTTTCTTTCTTTCTTTTTGGTCTTTTTAGTTGTATATAGTGTTGAATTTCAAAACGAGGTCTGCCGCATGTACACATTTTTCTTTGGGTTGATAAATAAGCAAAAAAGCAAATAGGTGAAGAAATTAATACGATAATATCAGCAGAGATTTCAGATAAACTCAATGATCGAATTGTGTACGAGGTTGTTGCTAAATATATGAT
This sequence comes from Xerophyta viscosa, assembly GCA_002076135.1. Classification (NCBI taxonomy): domain Eukaryota; kingdom Viridiplantae; phylum Streptophyta; class Magnoliopsida; order Pandanales; family Velloziaceae; genus Xerophyta; species Xerophyta viscosa. The sequence goes on from MJHO01000154.1 coordinate 405,779, forward strand.
ACATGGACCATGTGGAATTCTCAATCCAAATGCCAAATGCATGAAGGATGGAAAATGTTCTAAATCATACCCAAAACAATATTCAGATTATACGACTATCACTGACGATGGATTTGTTGTATATAGAAGAAAAGACGATGGTCGTTATATTGTACGGAATGAACATAAGCTAGATAATTGTGAGGTCCCTAGGTTCGATTAGTTAGAATCGAGTTTATTTTGGATTCGAGAGTTTAATTGATTGTTTGGGGACTTGGTTTTCATTTGAATTGACTTGTATTTTGTTTGAAATTGATTTGGATTGATTTGGTTGTGTTTTGGGCCAAATTGGGCCCGAATTAAGTTGGACCCGGCCGACTGAGCCACGTGGCTCGGCCCAGCCGAGCCCAACTGACCCGGCGAGCCAAGTTGACTCGCCCAGGCCGCATCCAGCCCCACGCCCATTTCACTCACTCGTGTCTCTCTCTCCCTCCTCCTCTCGAGATCTCTCGCCCGCGTTCGCGTCGCCGCCCGGCCGCTGTCTGACCCACTGCCGGCGTGCGCGCCGCCGTCTCCGACAACCCCTCTCCTCCCTGGGTTGCTACCCTCTCTCTCCCGCGCACGAACGCTCGCGCATGCGCCGAACCCTAACCCGCGCCGCCGTCGATTTCGAGGTCTCCGCCGCTCACCGTCGACCATCGCTGCCTCTCGACGTCACCTAAGCCACCACCGAACCTTGTCGCCGCCGATTGATGTGCCGATCGCCTGGATCTCCGCCTCCTCATCTCGGCTCTAATTCGTCCGGCCGTCGCCGCCGCCGGCTGCCGCCTTTTCGGCCGTTACCGACGTCTCCGCCGCTGTCTTCTTCACCTCTCGCCGTCACTGGCTGCTGCTGGTCCAGTCGCCGCCGCCACTGTAGCTGTTGTACGGTCATCTCCGGCGAGCTCCTCCGGCGAACTCAACTGCACCGCCGCTTCGTCTCGACGTCGAGGACTCATTCGTGGGGTCCTTTCAGAATTGCTTTGTCGTTTGCGCACCGATCGGTAAACCCTAGAAGGTTTACGTTCGGATTAAGGTGAGTGCCCCTGCGGTCTCACTTGGTTGTTAGAAATCATGCTAGGAATGTATGTTATGATATAGTAGCTTGTCTTGATATGTCGGCATAATATGATTTGCTGGTTGCGATAGCATGTTTTAGATAATGTTATCCGTTAGAAACGCATGCTAGGAATTATGTTGTAAATAACATACGACTCCTAGATTGTGACAGTATGTATTCGATGACAATGATTTTCATACTAGATAATAGTAATATTCATGCTAGCTGTGACATTGTGCGATAGCATGATTTTGTGTGTTGGCGCTCGGTAGTGGTGTTCGCGTTTTCTAGACGATAAATACCAGTGGAATAGTATACAGACGGATTAGCTAGAGTGCATGTAGATGTATGTGCATCGGAACATGTAAATGTTAGTCGATTAGAGGTATATGGTCATGCATGGTGATAGGGTGTGCTTGTAATCATGTTTGGACATCCTTATATATGCTCCCTGTTGTATGAACAACATGTTTCGTGTGGCTTGCTTGTCGACTCAATTAGGGCGATAGGCTAGTTTGTGCTCGGCGATATATGCGAGTATTAATTGTATATGTATTTGACGTTGCCTAGTCATGCTTGTGAACAAGAGTTCTGTGGGTGCATGTATTAGGAACGTTAGAAATATTATGTAAGTTATGTTGCATAGACAACATGTTAGTGATGTGTTTGCCTGCGTGGACGACTCCCTAGGTGTGCGACCTAAACTATATTGTTAACGGGAGTGCTTGTATGAATGTATGTTTATTATAAGTGTTTGACCTACCTTACGATGCATTTGGGTTGATCGTTTTGATACATATGTGGTAGGTATTAAGATATGTGCTATGTGTTATATGTTAACACTTGAATGCATTACTATCTTGTGATTGTGCTAGTGATTAAGCACCGAGTTGTTTGTGGCATGCTTGATGTGGAAGCTTGCTTGATATGCTTGATTTGGTGTATAATATGATATGTTATGAGAATCATGTTATATCGGGCTATAGATTCAATCGCTATGAGATCCTGCTAAATATGCTGGCTATGTGAATGTGTTTGTGATGTGGGTACTCTGTGTAGTTGGATCTCCGTCGAGTTTCGATTGAGTCAGCCCGATGTGATGATTCCGGGGGACAATATATCGGGGGCGGAGGGTTCTAACTAGAGTACCTACGGCGCTTTTGTGATGCTTTTATGATGCTAAATATGCATGTTATGTGGATGTACGCCATGTTATGTACAGATGTGATAGTTTATATTATAAACTTTGATTGGTTGCTCTATAACTATGCTATCCATGCTGCTATTGATATTATAGAGCATGCACGAGATGTGGAGTGAAATAACTCTAGGGACACTCGTGATGTTTGTGCCTTAATAAAAAATGTGGGTACTCCGTGTAGTTAGCTCTCCGTCGAGTTTCGATTGAGTCAGCCCGATGTGATGATTCCGGGGGACATATATATCGGGGGCGGATGGTTCTAACTGGGGTACCTAAGGTGGTGAGTTTGCCTCTACGGAGGACGGTAGGCGTAGTACATTGCGGATCAGCCGTTGGCCAGGCGATTGCTACGTTGAGCGACGCTCGGTTGCATAAGGCGTAAAGAGTCCGAGCAGCCCCTATTTTGCGCTGTGGGGTCGCCTCTACCGTGAGTTATTGTTGTGTCACGACGGATGACTCGGCGACAGCCTTGGTATGAGTGCGAGTGTCCGGAACTGCCCTAGTCCAGAATGGTGTATAGATGCCCTGAATTTGGGAGTTCGGCCGGACCCGCCTTACCAGAATAAACATGAGAGAGAGGACTAACTATGTGTTAGATCACACTGACATAAGAAAGAGAACAACATAACCTATTGGGTTGGTGTGTGATTATCTTTGTGTGATGCTATGTTGCTCCTTACTGTTTATTGTAATATTATCTGGATATGTGGCTTAACGTTTGTTTATGTTTGGCAGCATATCGCGTATGGTTATGTAATAGATATGTGTATGGATATGCATATTGTTACGTAGTTGTTTTGTGTAAGTCCACCATTGGTGGCAGTATTTGTTTGTTCTGATGTGCATGACAATGATTGCTACGATGTTAAAGCATGTTGTAACATTTTGTTTTGCATGCTAACTTATGGATTTGTGTGATCATGCTTGTAGTGAGTTGCTACTCTAGCATGTTGCGATAGCTTGTTGTATGTTCATCTATTGTTAGAAGGTGATTAGGATACAACTCGTGTGCCTGGATATGTGTTACGCGTGCGGATTGCATTTGCATATAGAAGTTAATATGCAGAACTTCTATTTATATGCATATTCGCATCTGCATGTATGCCTTTTGTGCTTGTATGTGATTGGTGTGTGGCCGCAGCCCTGGTGGTTGCCCTTGCCAGGGTGGGTCACTCACTGAGTATATTTTATATACTCACCCCCTCCTTCTTCCCATTAGTTCTTTGCAGGGTTTGCCGGCGATCGTAGAGCGAGCACAGGGTATAGAAGGTGGCTTTGGGTTTAAATATGTAAAGTTATTTATCTTCCGCTGTTTGTAAATCTATTGCATTATTGAGAATAGGAAGTACTAGCTCATAACGTCTCATGTTTTAGTTTATCTTTAAAAAAAAATCAACCTTGTTTTCCGTGACCCCCGGGGTACGGGGCGTCACAATAATCACTTTGTAGTTCCTTATAATCGAAAACTTAGTGTCTTGTTTGGCGCACATATCAATGTGGAATTTTGTTCACGATCTATGTTCATCAAATATTTATTTAAGTATGTTAACAAAGGTCCTGATAGAATAAGAGCCGTCGTTGAGGATAACGTGACAGATGATTCTAATTCAATGAATGTTCACTATAGAGAAATTGATGAAATTAAGGCTTATTTGAATTGTCGATTTCTCACTCTATTTGAAGCAGCTTGAAAACTGCTAAAATTTCCAATTCATCATAGAGAACCTGCAGTTGAAATACTCGCAGTACACTTACCGAATATGCATAACGTTGTGTATAGTGAGAATCATTCATTAACAGCAGTTATTGGTAGGCCAACTATTAATAGAACTATGCTTACTTCTTGGTTTGGTGCAAATAAAAAATATGTTGATGCACGTAACTTGTCTTATCTTGAATTTTCAGCGAAATTTGTTTGGAACCAACGTGATAAGATTTGGACTCGTCGCAAGTCAAAAATGTCAATTGGTCGAATGCGCTACATACACCCAAACTCTGGTGAACTATAGTACCTAAGATTACTTCTTAATCTATCAAAGGAGCCACATCCTTTGAAGATATTAGAACAGTAGGTAACAATATTTATCTAACATTCAAAGAAGCATGTAGAGCAATTGGTCTTTTAGGAGATGATAAAGAATAGTATAATGCATTAGATGAAGCATCTTTATGGGCAACACCATGTGAACTACGATAAATGTTTGTTACTTTACTACTTTTTTGTGATATTTTTAACATACATGACTTATGGAAATCTCATTGGTAAAAAATGACGACGATATTGTTTATAAACTGAAGAATGCTTTTCATGTCGAACATTTGCATATACAACAATCTTATCTGCAAAACTATGTACTCTATGAACTTGAAAAAATTACTTTTTACATCAAGATCTTCGCTGAAAGAACACAATTTACCAATGCCAAATGATGAACTTTTGAAAGAATTGAATAACAGATTAATTATGGAGGAACTTGATTATAATACTGATATGTTGAAAGTTGATTTTGAGAATATGAAGAAAAAAATTAAATCAAGAACAAATGCTTATTTTCACAAAAAAAGTTATTGCTGTAGAAACTAATAATGGTGGGTTGTTCTTCATATATGGCCATGGTGGTACCGGAAAAACATACCTATGGCAAACAATTACAACAAAATTTAGATCTGAAGAAAAAATTATTCTTGTTGTTGCTTCTTCTGGTGTTGCATCTTTACTTTTACAAGGAGGACGTACATCACATTCTCGATTTAAAATTCCATTGACATTAGATGAAACATCAATTTGTGAAATTAAAAAAGGAACTTTGCTTGCAAAACTTATAGCATGTGTTGTTTTAATTATTTGGGATGAGGCTCCAATGAATTCTAAGTATTGTTTTGAAGCGTTCGATAGATGTTTACGTGATTTACTAGATAATGATGAAAAAGTATTTGGGGGAAAGACAATTGTGCTTGGTGGTGATTTTAGACAAATATTACCTGTACAAAATGGTGCTCCGAAGGAAGAAATAATTAATTCATGTATCAACTTTTCTTATCTATGCCACAATGTACGGTACTAACACTTCACGAAAATATGAGGTTACGAAATCAAAATTTATGCCCTTCAGAAAAAAAAATCCTTGCATGAATTTGCTGAATGGATTTTAAAAATAGGGAATGGTACAATTGAAGGTATAAAACTATCATCTGATGAAGATGCAACTTGGATAGAAATTCCGGACAAACACATCATACGTTGCACAGATAATCCTATTCAAAATATGGTGGATGAAGTCTATCCTAATTTTTCAAGCAATTTTGACAATATCAACTTTCTTCAAGAGCGAGCTATCGTTGCACCAAAAAATGATGTTGTTGATGATATTAATGAGTATATGTTATCATTGTTAGATAGCAATGAAAGGAAGTACTATAGTTTGGACAGCTTCTGCCCATCATTTGAAAATCTAGATGAGCTTGATGCCTTCTATCCTATGGAATTGCTGAATACATTAAAGTTTAATGGAATGCCTTCCCATGAATTGAAGTTGAAAGTCGGAGTGATGGTAATGCTATTAAGAAATATCAACCAATCTGAAGGACTATGTAATGGTACTCGACTAATTATAACACGATTATGTTAGACACTTATTGAAGCCAAGATCATCTCTGGAAAAAATACAGGCAAAAAAGTTTTCATGCCTCGTATTATCATGCTTGGACATGACAAAAATTTGTCTTTTATATTACGAAGACGACATTTTCCACTCAAACTATGCTATGCCATGACAATTAATAAAAGTCAAGGACAATCCCTTAATACGGTGGGAATCTTTCTTCTTGAACCAGTTTTTTCTCACGGACAACTTTATGTTGCAATTTCGCGATCGACTACACCTCATGGATTACATTTTTACATAAACCCTTCACAAGATTTTCATGACAATATTACAAAAAATATTGTTTATAAGGAAGTTCTTCCAAATATTTGATAAGGTTGTTCCTTATTAAATAAGATTCTTCTAAATATTTATTTAATATAATAATATAGTACAATAGCACAATTTAACATGTCACGATTTAGTACATATGTCTTTAAACGTACTTAACCAAATGATGTGATTTGATTTTGCAGCGTCCTATGGATACAATCACAGCAATAAAGGATCTTAGAGAAGGAATGCATAGCATCATCCTAAGAGTACGAGTTGTTCGTTTTTGGTTAGCCTATGGTAACAGATCGAAATGTATTTTAAGTGTTAACTACATTATGGTGGATGAAAATGTAAGTATATTTCAATACAATAATTGTTTTATTAGTTATAGACTTGCTTTCTACTTTATTTAGAATATTTATATTTTTAATTCTTTGCTCTAACTTTTACATATGAATGTAGAATGATGCAATTCACGCAGTAGCAGAAAGTCACCAGAAGAACTACTTCCAATCTGTTATTAAAGTTGGTGAGCTTTATGATATCAGTAATTTTATCGCTGATCATAACAAAGATAATTACCGCGTGATCCAACACCAATGCATTCTTCGACTAGCCAAAGCAACAAGATTTCAACCACTTGTTGATAAAAATGTTATTATACCTCGACACAAGTTTTATTTTGCAAACACAAATGAACTAGAAGAGTGAAATGGTAACACATTCCTCTTAGCATGTATAATATTTCTTTAGCACTTTGCATGTTATTGATATATCATAGAAATATATTGACGTTATGAATTCATTGGCCAAATACATACCGTAGAAGATCTACAATATGGTCGAGATGGTAGTAAAAGAAGAACTTTCTATATCCATGATATGGAGTATAACTCTTATCTTTTTGCTAAATTAGCAACATTTAAGTCTGTTTAAATCAGTACATTTTTATATTTTCTAGCAAAAAAATTTTGTATACTTCTTTTTTACATGATCATAGTGAGCAAACAATTGCTGTTACGTTCTGGGAAGATCTGGCTGTAGAATTCAATCAAAGTATGTTGCAGAGCTTTTAAGAACCAATAATCATAATACTAACAAGAATGATTGTACGATCTTTCTATAGTATTGCTCTACCATATTTATATTACTTGCAACAACTTCTACATTCTACTTAGCATCAATATCTATGACGCATTTACAGGTCGCAGTGCCCTTTCCAGCACATCCGACACAATCTGTGAACTTAACATTGGGATATTATATGTTGAGGAATTTCAAAATAGGTACGTAAATTAAATTTTTTTTCTATTTCTATACCACCAAAGAACAAGCATACATGTATGTACTATAGTTATATTGATACATTAGGTACTTCCAAGAAATTCACAAAAATTATCATTTTTACAAATGTGTTCTAGGTTTAAGAATTACCCTGCGATAGAGTATGTCGAATTTCATAGAGCATATAAACATGACAACATAGATGACTCAACAAGTTTGGTCACTATTGCTTCCCTCTTCAATATGTCACTACATGAAAAAATGGTGTGCAACATACTACTTATAAATCATAAACATGACATATACAATAGAAGTTGTAGAATTCACATCAACATTTGCTACATCTTTTCAGAATGCTAAATACAGAATCAATGGAAAAATTATGAACATTGACATTACCCAAGGGTGGTACTATGAATCATGTTCAGAAAAAGAATGCCACCGTTCAGTCAAGAAATTGGGCACCATCTATTGGTGTCAAGATCATGCTACATTCACTAACCTTCCAACCTTCCGGTACGCCACTATAGAGATATTTATTTTTCTCTATTTTTATAGCAATACATTGTGCTTCATGGTATTTCTTTATGTTATTGATATTCACACGCTTCACAAAAAACACAGCTTCAAAATCAATGCCATCGTAAAAGATACAACAACAACAATGAGAGTCACATTATTTGATGATATTATAGAAAAAATTATCAATACAACATGTCGCAAATTAGCAATACAAGATGGTTATACTGATCAGAGAAGCTTGCCACGGCTGCTTGAAAAATATCATCGGTCTTGAAGGATCTTTTGTAGTAACATTAAACAAGAAAAACCATCAACAAGATATTGCAACTTGTACATACACAAAATTTGTACCTACAACATCTGCATCTACATCATTGAAGAAGTATCACAACCTACACTCTACAACTTCCAAAAAGTAAGAGTATCACCAACTTTTGTTAATGATACATCATCCAGGTGAACTTATATACTCTTTTTTGTGCCTTGGTTATAATGTGTGCAGGAAAAATGCTGAACAAGACCATCCTGTCTCAATTCTATCAAAAGACAATCCACCTGTGCAAAGTGACCGATAATGTCGTGTTGTCTACTTTAGCCGCCAAACAGAACAAAACAAGAAAAATGCAATCATCAACCGCTCAACCTCCAAAAACATCATCGTCAGAAGAACCCAAAATTAAAAAGAAGCATTCTTTTCAAACAAGATTCATTATAATCAACCACATTATATTAACGACTTCTGAATTTTGTTCAAATTTGTTAGCAGATAACAACTATCACCCCGGGAGCCCGTTTGCAGCTTTTTGACATAATGGCCTTGTAAATATCTTCTACTGATGTTGCCTGTTTTTTCAATTTTTTACAGTTTTTTGACATAATGGTATTGTAAAGGTCCACACTACTATCTTGTACAGTACATGTTTTGTGTATAACTATCTTTTTTGGAAAAAACAAAGATCTTGCACCCTATACAATACTTGTATTTTGTATATAAAATAATGATTTTCCTCTTAAAGATTTTACATAGGCCGTGACAACGCGTGGGCATAGTGTGCTTGTTGTCTCTAAAACGGAAGCTACGCACGTTGATTGAAGTAACTAAACGACAGAAGCCTGTGTTACTATTAATGGTTGATGTGCATTCTGTATGATCTATTTTGGAAGAGCCACCAATATTACTTCATTAATTTTGACGATGGAACATTTTTTTTTCGAGCATACGAATAAGACGTGTATTATCATTTAGTTTTATTTTTTTTTCCTTATGCAGCTAGTCAACAATCGTTGGAAGTATAGGACATTCCACTATTACACCCTTGCTCCGAATAACAAATATTGTTGAAGCTACCATTGTTGTTTAAAATAGAATGATGCCTTTGTTTTTTGAGATATTGATAAGAAACATTAGCATTTATTTTTCTTTTATTACGCTGTGCAGCTTGCGAACTATCGTAGCAAATATGTTACCTTCCACTATTGCAACCTTGCTTCAAATAACAATTATCATATGAAATGTTATTATTGTTAGCACAATCTTCTCTGAAAAGACTGACCATTATCGTATTGCAATGATTCAATTGTGAAAATACGCGAGTTTTGTTGCAATCCATATGTAGGCAAGAAGCTATGAAAGATCCTAATAACAATTAAATAATAAAATTTAAAACTACATAAAATTTAACAACATAACATTAATCTGGCATCAAATATATAAGGTTTAAATAAGTTGGACACGAAAAGTGTACTTTTTTTTTAAAGATGAACAATAAAACCAACTAATAGAAACAAGAGGTTAGTCGAAATCTGCAGAAGCAATAAAAACATTGTACATATATATTTGACAAAATACTAAAAAGGAAAGTTACTCCATCAAAATATTAAGTAGGTAAGCTTCGGATAAACTAATTTGGAAGATTTAAAAAGTGTACCCTATTTTTAAGATGAACAATGAAAAAAAAGTGATGGACATAAAATGGAAGTTAATCCGAATCTACAGAAATAATAAGAATATGATCCATAAACTTTTAACAAAATACAAAGCTTAAAATAGAAATTACTTTATAGCTCTGTCAACTTGTTCCATTTTTATATTATGAATGAACTGATCTCATTTCCTAACAAAAGTTTGAAAGAATTAACACCACTAATCATAGTATTAATATAAGAAATAATAAAATATATAATACATTTTATAAATACTCTATTTTTTATATACTTATATTAACACAATCATGATTGTGGTTTTAATATAAGTAAATAAAGATATATAATACAATATGGTGTAATGCTCAAATAAGTATATGTACTATGATAGTCATATACATATTGTGCATAATTAAGTTCCTCCAAGTGGAATATCAGCCTCTTCTACATATGTCTCTCAACTTGTTCAAATTAATCTATTTAAATATTCTATTTTTATTTTTTTTTCATTTTATCCCATTTTAGAGGAGAAAGGAATTACTATTTTACAAAGAAAAACAAAATCAAAGGGTTAAACTTCGAGCTTTAATGTAACTCATAACCATACACAAAAGCTTACTTAATGCAATTGAGGTTTGTATCTCCTAAAAGTGAGAGAAAACCAAAACATTTCCTACGATCATACCTAGATCAAGCTCACCGGTCAAGTTGATTATCGTACTTTTTGAGTCAATAATAATGCTTGGTTGGTTATTTGGGAAATAGAAAGGAACCCTAGTGAATGTCTACCATGAATTTTATAGCAATGACTAACACTTACACATTTTGTGTGAATTCTGGAGAACTTTATATGCAGTCTTCACTGAAAATACACGTTTGATCAAATGTGCAAGTTTTAGTGTCATGTCTTAGTGTAAATCTACTATTAAATTCTGATAAGTTCTACAACTTTAATATTAAAATTTTTTTGAAAATATACTTTTAAATGAGTATTTTAAGAATCCAAAATCTTAACAGATTAAGAAGAAAAAAAAACTTCCGTACTGTATAGGCGATGGAAATGGCAATTTTGCGTTTAAACCCAATTTTTTTTGAAAATTATGTTTTAACTAGTTAAACTTCGGACCTCCAAAACACCTACTTAGAAGTGTCATTTCAAAAAACTTTAAACATGAAAGTTGTAGCACTCGTCGAGATCTATGACTTTCTTGTTGAAATTTTTTCGAGAAGATGCTTCTAAACAAGTATTTTAGTCAGTGCAAAATCAAAAAAATTTTAAAAAATGAGGTGGTTTTTGCAAAATACGTGGGTACTGTTGCTTGGGGGGGGGGGGGGGGGGGGGGTGGGGGGGGGGGGGTGGGTTGGGTTTGCTTTGCTTTTAATCCATCAAACTTTGGACCACCAAACCGCCTACTTAGAAAATATCTTTTTAAAAAACTTTCAACATAATGATTGTAGTAGAAATAGGGGGTTTGTTTTAGTTATATATACGAGATCTATAATTTTCATATAGAAAATTTTTAGAAAAGATACTTCCAAATGAATATTTTAGGAGTCCAACATCTTAACATATTTAAAATAATGCGTTCGCATTACGGGTTCCACTACAAAAATTTTAAAAAAAAAAACAAAACAAAAACAAAAACATATTTAAAATAAAAATAAAATTTTATCAGATTTTTTTTAAAAAATTATATTTCGGTATATACAAATATATAAAAGATAAGTATAGAAATAATTCTTTGAAAAAAGTTTAACGTTAAAATCGTAGATTCTGATATGATCTAAAATTTTTATGTTGAAAATTTATTGAAAAAAATACTTCTAAATGAGTGTTTTCAGAGTTTCAGAGTGCTAAACGGATTTAAAACAAAATAAAATCGTATTTCGGTATTACAAACGCATAAAATATATATCTAAAGATAATATTAAAAAAAACTTTTAATATGAAAATCGTAAATTCTGATGAGTTTTACAACTTTTATGTTGAAAAGTTTTTGAAAATATACATCTAAATGAGTATTTAAGGGATTCGAAATCTAACCGGATTTTAAAAAAAAAACATGCCGTACTGTATAGGGGTGGAAACGGGGCGTGGCTCGCCTGCTTCCTGCTAAAGCAGGAAGCAGGAAATCGACGGCTTAGATCCGATGATTTAAGTCGTGCGGTTTTTGAGACGTTATATATAATTTTATCAACTTATTTGACCTATTTTCAAATTCTTTTAAGAAAAAGTTTGAACTATAAAGTTGTAAATTTTGATGTGATCTACAACTTTATAGTTGAAATTTTTTTAAGACAATACCGAATACTATATCAAAATGATGATGTAAATTAAATCATTATTTTAACATAGTATTCGATATTTTTTTTTAAAAGCTTACAATTATAAAATTGTATATCATATCAAAATCTATAACTTTTTAGCTCAAATTTTTTCTTAAAAATATTTCAAAATAAATCAAATAAGACGATAAAATTTTATATAATATCTTGTGATCCGTATAAACTCGGATCATTTAATCCGGACCGTTGGTTTTCTTACTCCCTGCTTTTGCAGGAGGCAGGCGCGCCGCGCCCGTGGAAACGGCGATTTTGCGTTTAAACTTAAAAGCTTTTTTAATTACGTTTTAACCTGTCAAACTTCGGACCTCCAAAACACCTACTTAAAACCGTTATCTCAAAAAACTTTAAATATGAAATTTGTAGCTCTCGTCGAGATTTACGACTTTTATGTTGAAACTTTTTTGAGAAGATACTTCTAAATAAATATTTTGGCCAAAGCAAAATAGAAATTTTAAAAATTTGGGGGGTTGCAAAATATGCAGATAATGTTCCTCCAACAGTTGGGGGGGGGAGGGGGGGGGCAAATTGTGCGGCATTTTGAAAAACTTTAAACATGAAATTTGTAGCCCTCGTCTAGATCTACGACTTTCATGTTGAAAATTTTTCGAAAAGATGTTTCTAAATAAGTGTTTTGGCAGGTGCAAAATTAAAATTTAAAAAAAAAAAATTGGGGAGGGGGGGGGGGGTTTGCAAAATATGTAGATGCTGTTTCTCCAACAGTAGAATTGGGGTGGGGGGTACTGTTGCAAACCGCCACACTCGGGCCGCACGGTTTGATGCGGGCCCGAGCCGGCCCCCCTAGCTACGCTGGCTCGGCCGACAGCCCGCCGAGCCGACCGAAATTTAAAAAAAATAAAATTTATATAGTTTATGCGCGCGGGCTGGTTTCCCTAGCCCGGCTTGCGCGATCGGCGAGTCGGGCCGGCCTTGTGGGGCGGGCCAACCCGCGGCCCGGCAAGTCGGACTGCGGTACGGGCTGCGGGCCGCGGACTTTTTTAGCATCGCTAGGCTGGATTTGTTTTAGTTATATAGTATAATATTACATTATTTACTTTTATAAAATGCTCATATATATATATATATATATATATATATATATATATATATATATATATATATATATATATACACACGTATCATACACTTTTGTTTGGCGTCTTCATATTCGAAATTACTCTTTTTTGTTTTAATTTTTTGACACTTTGCTGGCGTATCCAATAAATATACGGCCATGTCTACAATGTGTTCCTTTTGAATATAGTACGAACATTACATGGTGTAAACTTACAACGAGTCCGTACTTTTTAGAACCGATGTCTGCTAATCACTTTATTTTTAAATTTATACGTACATATTGAAAATTGGAATAATGTAGTTTGAAACCTAATGTCACATCTATTACTTATTATTGGAAATATGAATTGGAGTAATTTTTGTGATATTATATTATATATTATGCTTAAATACTCATGTTGTAAAATATGAATTTGACGTTCGGAAGCAAACTATAAAAGTTCGTGTAGTTGTTGGTGAGTTATTGTGTGTTGATAAATCCATATCGTAGTTGACAAACTAGCACACTGTAAAAGAAGTCGAATACAACCGACATCAAAGAAAATGAGTTGGCAATGGGACGAACTTATTGATATCAAATCACTGCTTGCCTTTTCGTATTTGATTATATATAGGACAAATTATTATTCATTATGGTAACAAGTAATATTTTACACTCTAAATAGTACTCCATCCTAAATACAGAACTATCATTAAATTGTCAAACAATATATAATGCAACATTTAAAGATAGTTGGATAGTGTAGCAGTCAGAAAGATAAAATAAAATAAAAACTTATTATATAATCTACATATATTAGTATGGGTTTATCAAAATTGTTACACCACGTATTATCTTACACATTTTTTTTATTCTTCTAAGAATGATATGTCGCGTTTATATTAATTCACGAGAATTTATAAAATATGCGCGGGAAAAATATGTTTAAAAATTTAAAATATGTTTAAAGTTATGCTTGAAAGTATGGAAGGAAAAATCGTAATAGGTATACAGTCGTAATAAATGCACAGTATAAAATATAAATTATTTCTTAATATTGACTTCAAAATAATTCTGTCTTAAAATGTAGTTATAAATTTTTAAACATATTAAATAAATTCTGGGTAAATTTAGGTTAAGGCATTTTTATGATTTTTTATATTGTTAATAATTTCTTGCAAATTAAATATAAACTTAATATTTAAATTAAGTAAAAAAAAAGGGGTTCTTGCAGAACAGCCCCCGTTTCTCTTTTTAGGGCAAATCAGCCCCCGGAAACGCGTTTCCGGGGGCTGATTTGCTTTTTTTTTGCAGATCAGCCCCCCGAAAACGCGTTTCGGGGGGCTGATCTGCGCACCCCCGAAATAGGGGGGGCTGTTCTGCAATTATCCCAAAAAAAAAAAGGATGTTGTATCTATTTCTTAGTATTTTATATGTTATGGAATAAATCGTAAATGTATTCACACGTATATTATTGCTAATTTATTTTTCTTAATGAAAAGTAATTAGTTATAATTTTTTTAATAAAAATAATTAGATATAAGTTGATGTAAGAGTTGATAAAAGGTTTTTTTTTTTTTTTAAGATAACGGGACGAAATCTCTCCCTGAGTCTCTGCTAACTCGTGGACCACAGTTTTCTATGCACGCCTATATGACCATTTTGGATCCAGGTGTGCGCAGTAGAGTAAAATCTCGGCCTGACGTCCGTCCCTGTACCAGACATGGAGTACTGGGAGTTACCCAGCCACCAGCTTCTCCGCAACCGCTGTAAACTCGCGCCACGAGTACATCCGCATTTCAGCCACCCGTAGGGTTCAAATTCGGGCGCTAGCTTCCTGAGGCGAGCGTCCCGGCCGGCTGACCTACGGCGGGGGACAATAAGAGTAGATAAAAGTTATAAATATAGAAATAATACTTGATACTTGTAATATTATAATCTATGTAAAATTTAGTAGATAATAATTTTTATATATATATATATATATATATATATATATATATATATATATATATATATAATTCGGTATCAAAGTAGTTAAGCGCCATGTGGCACTTCTTATAACTCACAATATTCTACATGGTGTCTCTATTATCTTACCATTTGATATGTGTCACCTAAATATAATAAATATATAATTAATCACATATTTAACGAGAGCTTGAATTCAATGCATACTTAATATATTATCAGTAATTTTATTAAATATAAAAATTAAATATAATTTATAATATTTTATTTAATATATTAAAGATAAATTATAATAATTTAGATGAATTTGAAATGTCATTATCAAATTCTTAATAATTTATATATAATTATATACAATATATATAAATGATGATCAAAATCATAACTTTTGGTATGTAATAAAAAATTTGAAGGTCATTTCAAATTCATAATAATTTATATATAATTATATACAATATATACAAATGGGTGATCAAATTTGTCACTTTAGTTATGTAATTTGATATTTCTTTTCTCTAATTAAATATGATAAATATAGTATAGTATTTTAATAAAAACACATATTAATTTATATAAAATTAGTATTTTTACAATACAATAACTTTAGAATAGTATATATATATATATATAAATTGGCTGATCAAACTGTTCCAGTATATGGTATCTTAATAACTTTCGGTATGTAATGTCATATTTATTCTCTTTTTTAAAAAGCTACATGGCATTTGCATTATTTGATAAAAATTTAAAAATTATTTTAATTAATTTGAAGAATATAAAATATCAAAAATGGATTAAATAAAATATTAAAAGTTTATTAAATAATAATTGTTTTATTTAAAATTATCAATACACATACGTAACTATTATAAAAATAATAATAGTGTATATTTTATAATAATTAAAAAAATTATCCATACTCCAAAGTAACAATGTGTATATATATAACTGGATATCACCACCATTTTACGTCACTCAAATAATTTTATTATTTTATATATATATCATATGGTAATTATTTTATTCTAAAAATATAACAAATAAAATATAATATTTTAATAAAAATAATTATTAATTTATATAACAAAATATAAAAAAATTTAATATTATTATTTTATATTGGTGATTAACAAACGTGTATCGCACTGCTCAAAACTAGTAATATTAGCATACCGATTTCGTAAACAAGTTAATTACTTGGGAAACAAGGCCTCACAACCGCCATAATGAGCAGCAACAATTCAAACAGCACCGCCTCCGCCGCGGCCACAGCAGCCGGCGCCATCACCGCCGTGGCGTCGGCACTCACTACCGCAATAATCCTTCGTAACCTCGCCACCGACCTCATTCCTGGCGATCTCCAGTCGCACTTCGCATTCCTCTTCTCCCGTCTCTCCTCCAGTCTCACCATCACTGTCGACGAGTTCCACGGCCTCGCCTCCAACCGCCTCTTCCGTGCCGCCGAGACCTACCTCGGCTCGCTCGCTCCCTCTCCCGTCTCATCCGTCTCCCGTCTCCGCGCCGCCGCCGATGACGACGCTTCCTCCACCGCCATTGAACTCTCCTTGGGCCGCGGCGAGCCGGTCACAGACGTGTTCAGCGGCGTGAAATTCACGTGGAGGCTTGATTCACGCGACTCCCACCGCCCGGTGTTTCACCGCCGCGACGGCCGCCTAACCCTTGCCGGGTCCTCCATGCCCTTCGAGGCACGATCTTACGATGTCAAATTCCATAAGAAGTACAAGAAATTAGCACTTGATTTATACCTCCCTTACATACTGAATCGTGCGGAGCAAATCAAGCAGGAGACCAAATCTCTGAAACTCTACACAAACGAAGACGATTCGTGGAGTTCGACAACATTTCACCATCCTGCAACATTCACGACGTTGGCAATGCCGCTGGAGCAGAAGAAGATAGTAATCGAAGATTTAGAGAGATTTGTAAGCAGGAAAGACTACTATAGAAGAATTGGAAAAGCGTGGAAGCGAGGGTACTTTTTGTATGGGCCGCCTGGGACGGGGAAGTCGAGCTTGGTGGCTGCCATGGCAAATCACTTGAGATTTGATGTGTATTACTTGGAGTTGGCGGAGGTGAGCAGCAATGCGGGGTTGAGGACACTCATGGCCGCAGCTGCAGGAAGGTCGGTGCTTGTGGTAGAGGACATTGATTGCTCGGCAGACCTACGTCCGAGAGACGCCGAGCATGGTGGCGCAACGGCGTTAGCTACTGAGGACGACAAGGTTAGTCTAATTTTAGTACAGAATGCATATGTAATTCTTACCCATGCCGATATATTTGGAATTTGGATTGATGCTTGATCAAAGATAGTCACCATTTTCTATCTGTAGTAGTGGATGTGCAATCCTAGGATTGCACATACACTTCTCAAAATACTTCAACAAAGAGCTCTCAGAAAAAAAAAAAAGACTTTTTTTGTAATAACTATGAAATTAATGTACAATTATTGCATATGGAAAATGATATTTGTACAGTCTAGTCATTTTACTGTCGTTTTTTAAAACTAGCCTTTTTTTTTTGAAAATGTTTTCTTCCATGAACTGGTCCCAAGTTAAGCACAAAGTCTCTGAAGTTCGGTTCATTTTCTTAGCTGAGTCTCTGGATATTTATTTATAGTACTTGAAATGACTGGATGCGAATTATGTAGTTTATTAATTAGTTAGAATATCTTCTTGTAGGTGTCTCTGTCCGGGTTGCTCAACTTAGTGGACGGCTTATGGTCGGGATGTGGCGACGCACGGATCATTGTCTTCACGACAAACTATAAAGACCGCCTTGACTCAGCGTTGCTCCGACCGGGCAGAATGGATATGCATATTCATATGACGTACTTGTGTTCATCGGGATTTAGAACCTTGGCTTCCAACTACCTCGGAGTTCAAGACCATCCACTCTTCTCAATGATTGACAAACTGATCGAAAAGGTGGAGGTCACCCCTGCCGAAGTCGCTGAAGAGTTGCTACGGAGCAATGACACCGAGACTGCTCTTCGAGGTCTGATCGAGTTGCTTATGCGGAAGATCAAGCTGGTTAACGAAGCTAAGGAGTAGACGAGGAGCAATCAGCAATGCAGGTAAACACGTTCTGCATGTTGTAGGGATAAGGGATTTTATCTATTATGCTTGCAATTATAGAGTAAAGGGGTTTGTTTCTTTGCGGAATTTTTGTATGGGATTCATTGACGAGGAGGCAACTGTTTAAGTGCATAGGGAACGGCTATTGGCGGAAACTATAAGATTTCATTTTACAATGACAGTCAAATAATGAACTCGTTGAAGATTTGTTCGTTTCTATGGTTTTTGGAGGGTATGTGGGCAGGAGAGTTAAGCTGTGTATCAAGATATCAAGATATGATAAAGATCATTACAAGATTAGAGATATTGATCAAGATCAAGGTATCAAGATATCTCTAAGATGTGTGCTTCGTCCCTCTTTTATACTCGTGTAGTCTCTTCAAATTCCATTCTTGTACATCCCATGCTAGGTGTGTTCTTCATATTTTTGCTTCTCATATTCTTCATTTACTTTATTCTATTTGTGCATCTTCAAATCCAGCCATTCATTAAAGAAAATTGCTCCGATTACTTCAAATAAGTATAGGATCCAACGATTGAACCTCTAATTTAACTCCAATTCATGATGTTTCACCTGCAATCAACCAAACAAATATCATAATTAGTGTATAATCAACGCTAAATTTGTATATCAAATCAGAATTATCATCTATTGACGAAAAATATAAGATTTCATTTTATAATGACAGTCAAATAATGAACTTGTTGAAGACTTGTTCGTTTCTATGGTTTTTGGAGGGTATGTGGGCAGTAGATCGGATACTCATTATTGTTTTCAGAAAACTGAGGGGGTATACAAGGAAGGGTATATGCACCTTGACACATAAGTAAAACTATTACATTTACAGATATCTAGCACTGTATAAAGGAAGAGGAAGATATCCTAACAGGCAGAGCGCGGCACTGAGTTATCCGACGAGTATTGAGAACTGATATCGTTATGTTGCTCTACTTCGCCTAGAAACGGATTTCGGGTTGGTTCGGGTTGGATCCGAATTATCCTCATTAGTCATGTTTTAATTAGTTTTCGTTGGTTTTTATGTGCTAATTCTTTCTTTTTAAACAAAACATTTATGTTACAACTATTCGGGTAAACCCGAGCCGACACGAATCCGAATTGGTGTTGAATAAAAATAATTTGTGTTGTCATTCGGGTCAACCCGAACCAACCCGAACTGACCCGAATTTTAGTTTGTTCGGGTCGGTTCGGGCCTAAAAGTATTCGGTTTGGGCCAGCCTTAAGAATTCGGGTCGGATTGGTTTGGTTTGGGTTGACCTGAATGCTCAGCCATATTTGTCACTGGGCGCGTCCCATTGATGTCGATTATAGTCCGCATAGCCTCATTCTCATGTTTCCTGTCCTTCACTTCTTTTTTAGCAGCTTCCTTGCATTCTTTTTCATCCTCTCTCTTCCATGGCTAACTTGTTGAATGTTGCAGGGTGGTGCAAGTTTTTCGGCGTCCACCGCTCCCTCTCGTTCATATAGAGCTTCACGTCTTGTCCTTCTCTTTGATGGTCTTGAATTGCTCAATAACATGAGAAAGATTCAGGGAAATTTTTAGTCTCCGGCGCGTGTGTAAGAGCTGGCTGAAGTTGTTGGAGGAACCCGCATTGTTTGTTTGTCGGCAGACGAGCTTCCATGCGAAACTAATACCGACGAAGACATCAACAACTCGGTTACTTGATCGACATTTCAGTCTTCTTGGTAGCTTGCTGTGAGACATGTAGATGACGACGCCATCCTGGTGGTAGTTTTTTTCTCATTAATAATTAATTGTATTTATTAATTAAATTTTGGAGATTCGTTACAGATATTTTTTTTATCATTTATTTTCAAAAAATTACAAATAAAAAGTTTTAAAGAACACGTAAATTTAAAGTTCATCATTTCTAAATAATTTTGGAACATTTTTTTTTTTTGTTGCCCGTATATGGAGTTCTAGTGTACAGGTGCTTAGAAAATTTGAGAATGCTATTTTTCAAAGTTGATTATGAAAAATTTAGTGCTGATGGGCATTATCCATATCAGTCCATGAACTTGAAGAGATATTTGAAAATATATATTTTTACTTTCTAATGTTTTAAAAATGATCATTTATTTTTTATTTTTTAAAGTTATCACATTAAAAATAATTTGTTTCAAATATTACATAATTAAAATAATTTAAAAAAAGCTACATAGGCAATGTCACATTAATTTTGAATTTATCGGGGTTATTTGATGATAAATAATAGCATTTCTCCAAAAAATTTCCCCTGCATGTTTTTGGTTGTCGTTATACTAGCCTTCTTAGTGGATAGAGGACTGATAACCCTTCAATCTGTCTACTATGTTATATCTAACAAGCCAGCCTTCTTTGCCACCGTTGATACACTAAATAAGCTGATGCGATGTAGAATTTAGATACGTTGAATTTCAATAATGACATTTTATGTTTGAGCCTCTCGGCGTTCAAAAAATGTTGAAATTTGGATTTCTAAAATATTGTATAAAACTTGTGGAGACCGAAATCCATGTGAGACAAACTCATATAGACAAAAGCTATTATAAAGTAGTCCTTATTTAGCCTCATATTGACTAAATAAAGAGCAAATTTTGGTTTATATTAGGTTTGTTACAAGATAATAAAATAGACAAAATGAACTAGAATATGATCCACCTATGCGACCTTGAAAATTTAATAGTCAAAAGAAGTGTTCCCACTATGTTCAGAAGTGTTCCCTCAAAGCGGTTAGTGTTCTCCACGAGCGAAACGGCATTAAATTTTGGTAACTGCAAGCGGTTATGAGAAGTTATAATTGCCAAATATTTGGATGGTTATAACCGCTTGGTAGATGTGCTTTTTCATACTCTATATTGTTGGACTAATCCCTCCTATATGGAGTAGTCAAAATTGAGCCAAATACTAGAGCCCACTAGCACCAATGAGTTGCTATGTTTATTACAAAATTGCCACAAGCAGCTTGTTTTTCTTTTGGACGATCTAGAGAGCAATTCTGGATGGAACCCCACTGTTCTATTCATCCAGCCGACTGAAGCCTCAATCCAGCCGACTGAAATTCCTTTTTTGAGCAGAAAAAGAGCAGAAAATTAAGAGAGATTGAGAGAAATTGGAGAAGGAGAAGAACAACTTCAAACCCACAAGATCTCATCTCGTAGAAGGCATCAAGGGTTGTATTTTATCCTTCCCAAATTCTAGGTGAAATCCTCAAATCTCTCTTGTAATCCACCTTGTGTTAGGTGACGTTTTTATGTGGTGATTATGATGATTATTGTGCTCTTTTGGATAGTTGTAGTCCTCTAGTTTGGGCAAACTAGAGAGGATATTTGTAAACCTACTATTTTATATAGTGGAAGTTGATTTCGGTGGGCGGAGATTGCCCCGTGATTTTTTCCTCTTCGAGGGTTTTCCACGTAAAATTTTGGTGTCTCTAGTTATTTGTTATTATTGTTGTACTTGTGTGGTATTATGATTGGTAATTCCTATTTGTTCGTACAAATAGGGGTGTTGATCTTAGGACCGCTTTTGTGTGTAATATTGTCGGTCACCCCAATAAAGTGGTATCAGAGCTTGGTTGTACTCGTAATTCTTGTGTGAACAGATGGAGGATAATACTAAAAGCACCATGGTTAAGCTCAACTCATCCAATTATACTATTTGGAAGCTCCAAATGGAGGATTTGTTATATTACAAAGATTTGTATGATCCCGTCCTAGGTGATGACGCTAAGCCCAATGATATGAAGGATCTAGTTTGGGCAAAAATGAATAGAAAGACTATTGGTTTAATCCGGCAATGGATCGACGATAGCGTCTTTCATCACGTATCCACCGAGACGAAGGCTTGTGATTTGTGGAATAAGTTGGAAGCTCTTTATCAACGCAAGACCGCTCAAAACAAGGCGTTCATGATCCGCAAGCTTGTTAACATGAAATACAAAGATGGATCCTCCGTGGCCGAGCACTTGAGCAATTTTCAAGGTGTTGTAAATCAAGTACTCAATGTAAGCATCAAGTTAGATGATGAGTTGCAAGCACTTTTATTACTTAGCTCCTTACCGGAAAGTTGGGAAACTCTTCTAACCTCATTGAGCAAATCCGCACCAAATGGGAAGGTGACAATGTCAATCGTGAAGGGTAGCATGCTTAATGAAGAGATAAGAAGGAAAGAGCAAGGGACATCCTCTACCAAAGGTGAAGCACTTGTTACCGAAAATCGGGGGAGAAGCAAAACTAGAAATACTCCAAGGCATGACAACCAGAGTAAATCTAGAGGAAAGTCCAAATCGAGAAAAGAAGTGCAATGCTACTATTGTAAAAAGCCGGGGCATTATATGAAAGAGTGTAGAAAATTGAAAAGAGAGCAATCAAGAGTTGATGAAAAGAAGGAAGAAAAAGATACAACCGCCGTTGCATCCGATGATGTTCTTATTATTCTTGATGATGCTTATGTTAATCTCACCTACCAAGAATCTACATGGGTAGTTGATTCGGGCGCATCCTTCCATGTCACTTCAAGGAAAGATTTATTTACTTCATATACTAGTGGCAATTTCGGTAGAGTGAAGATGGAAAATGATGGGATTTCCAAGATCATCGGCAAGGGTGATGTTTGTCTAGAGACCGGTATTGGTTGCAAGCTCATTTTGAAGAATGTTAGACATGTTCTGGACATCCGCCTCAACTTGATCTCCACCGGCATTCTTGACGATGAAGGTTTGGTAGCTACTTTGGTGAAGGTAGTTGGAAGCTAACTAAAGGCTCTCTTGTAGTGGCAAGAGGGAAGAAATCCGGTACTCTCTACACTATCGAGGCAAGGCTATACAAAGGAGAGGTTAATATTGTTGATGACGCATCCACTCACATATGGCATATGCGGCGTGGGCATATGAGTAGCAAAGGACTTGATGTGCTCACCAAGAATAAATTTCTTCCGTTGGAAGGTATATCTCTCAAAACTTGCATTCATTGCTTATCCGATAAACAACATACAGTTGCATTTAGTAAAAACTTACCATCTAGAAGACCAAATATCCTAGATCTTGTTCATACCGATGTTTGTAGCATGAGTGCATCTTCTCTTGGTGGAGCTTTATATTATGTTACTTTTATTGATGATCACTCTCGTAAAGTTTGGGCATTTTCTTTGAAATCTAAGGACCAGGTGCTCGATGTCTTCAAGCATTTCCATACAAGTGTGGAAAGAGAAACATGAAGAAAGCTAAAATGTGTCCGAGCAGATAATGGTGGTGAATACCGGGGGCCCTTTGAGAACTAATGCAGAGAGTATGGCATCCGATTAGAGAAGACCGTGCCCAAGACACCGCAGCACTATGGAGTTGCAGAAAGAATGAGGTGCACCATTTGTGAGAGGATTAGATGTATGCTTTCACATGCAAAGCTTCCTAAGCATTTCTGGGGGGGGCAATGAGGACAGCAGTTGATCTGATTGACCTCTCTCCTTCAGTTCCACTACAGAATGATATACTACAACGACTCTGGACAGGGAAAGATATCTCCTACAGTCACTTGCGAGTTTTTGGGTGCAGAGCTTTCGTGCATATTCCAAGAGATGAGAGGTCCAAACTTGATGGTAAATCCAAGCAAAGATTTTTTCTTGGCTATGCATATGAAGAGTTCGGGTACAGATTGTGGGATCCTGTTGATCGAAAAATCATCAAAAGTCGTGATGTAGTTTTCTTTGAAGATCAGACCATAGAAGGCTTTGAGAAAGAGAAGCCAAAATCTATACAGTCTGCACAGAGATTTCAGGTTGACCTTGACCCTAGAGTCCCACCTATAGTTGATGGTGAGACGCATGGAGACACACCTGGAGACGGCACTGATTTTCCTGATGAGCCAGATACATCAGATGGGCAGGTTAATTCTGACCCTTTAGCACCCGTACCACTGTCTCAACCTCAGTTGAAGAGATTTAGTAGGATTCCAATTCCATCCACTAGATATTCTCCCGATGAGTACCAGTTGATCACCGATGGGGGAGAGCCATAGTGTTATGCTGAAGCTATACAGCACGAGAAGAAAGATGAGTGGGTCCGAGCTATGCAAGAGGAGATGATTATCATTACATGATAATCAAACTTATGAGTTAGTGAATCTTCTTAAGGGAAAGAGAGCACTTAAGAACAGGTGGGTATTCCGGTTGAAGACCGAGGAGCATTCTTCACATCTAAGGTACAAGGCAAGATTGGTGGTGAAAGGCTGTTGTCAAAGGAAACGAATAAACTTTGATGAGATTTTTTCGCCGGTGGTAAAAATGTCTTCTATTCGAGTTGTTCTTAGCTTGGCGGCTTCTTTGAATTTAGAAGTTGAGCAATTAGATGTCAAGACCACATTTCTCCATGGTAATTTGGAAGAAGAAATCTATATGGAGCAACCCGAAGGATTTATTGTCAAAGGCAAAGAAGACATGGTTTGCAAGTTGAAGAAGAGCTTGTATGGCTTGAAGCAAGCACCACGACAATGGTAGAAGAAGTTTGATTCCTTTATGGTTGATCATGGATATGCTAGAACCACTTCCGATCATTGCGTTTATGTGTGAAATTTGGTGATAATGATCTTATTATTCTCTTGCTTTATGTTGATGATATGTTGCTTGTGGGCCATGACCCTAAGAAGATTGGATATTTGAAAGAAGAATTAAGCATGTCTTTTGCCATGAAAGACTTAGGACCGGCAAAACAAATATTGGGTCTGAAGATTACCCGTGACCGAAAAGTTGGCAAGCTTTGGTTATCTCAAGAGAGATATATCCAAAAGGTACTTGAACAATTCAACATGCATAATGCTAAACCGGTTAGTTCTCTACTTACGAATCACTTCAAGTTATGTCTTACAAGTGAGAAAGACAAGGAAGACATGAAAAATATTCCTTATGCATCCACCGTGGGTAGTTTGATGTACGCCATGGTATGTACTAGGCCGGATATAGCTTATGCGGTTGGTGTAGTGAGCTGATTTCTTTCAAATCCAAGTAAAGTGCATTGGGCAACAGCTAAGTGGATTCTCAGGTATCTCAGAGGCACTTCTCATTTATGTTTATGTTTTGGAAGTGGTAACATGTGTTAGAAGGCTTCACAGATGCAAATATGGCTGGGGACTTAGAATCTAGAAAGTCCACTTCGGAATACTTGATGACTTTTGCAGGGGGAGCTGTATCATTGCAGTCCAAGCTTCAGAAGTGTGTTGCTCTTTCTACTACGGAAGCAGATTATATCGCAGCTACCGAAGCATGTAAAGAGCTCTTGTGGATGAAGAAGTTCCTACAAGAGTTATATTTGAAGCAAGAAAAGTTCACTCTTATTGTGATAGTCAGAGTGCTATTCACCTATGCAAAAAAAAATCTGACTTTTCATTCAAGGTCGAAGCACATTGACGTGAGATATCACTGGATTTGTGATGCATTGGAGTTGGAAGCTATTTCAACTTCAGAAGATCCATACCGACGACAACGGCGCCGATATGATGACCAAGAATCTACCCTTTGAGAAGCTTGCACTTTGTAGAGCAAAAACGGGTATGGAAGAACCCTCCATATAGTCGGGAGGGGGAGATTTGTTGGGCTAATCCCTCCTATATGGAGTAGTCAAAATTGAGCCAAATACTAGAGCACTAGCACCAATGAGTTGCTATGTTTATTACAAAATTGCCACCGGCAGCTTGTTTTTCTTTTGGACGATCCAGAGAGCAATTCTGGAAGGAACCCCACTGTCTATTCATCCAGCCGACTGAAGCCTCCATCTAGCCGACTGAAATTCCTTTTTTGAGCAGAAAAAGAGCAGAAAAAATTAAGAGAGATTGAGAGAAATTGGAGGAGAAGAAGCACTTCAAACCCACAAGATCTCATCTCATGGAAGGCATCAAGGGTTGTATTTTATCCTTCCCAAATTCTAGGTAAAATCCTCAAATGTCTCCAGTGATCTCTCCGGTGATGTGGGTGACTACCAGAGACACTCACTTGTTCACTCTCAAAGTCCCTTTGGAAATTACTAATGTCACTTGTAGCATTCCATGAGTCTATCCACTTATATATATGTGGTCGGTTACATGAACCCGACTGGATGCTTGTCTGACTCGGACTCGACTCGAGTCATAATCCAACATCTCCCACTCAAGCATCCATCAATGCTTGAACACATATGTGATAGACTCTTTATCATACTGGAAATGGAGAGTGTGACCGGACGAGATTAAAGAGAAAGATATCATAGTAGTGATATATCAAGTTGTCACTCACTGACATAACTCCACTATATATCTTGTCATGTACCCCGCAACTTAAATGAATTCACACAAGATCCAACATTCTTGATCCTTATGTTCGTTAAGCAATGTTGATTTTTTAAGCGCATGTTTACGCTCATAATTATTTCAAATACCAAGCTTGATATAATTGTCTAGACAATGAGACGTAAATCTCTGAGTGCGAATGCATAGTTTCTTCCTTAGTCACATATGACAATTCATATTGAATTGACTGCTTTCTTAGCATGCTCCTGCAGACTGAATCATTCATGGCCCTTGTACACATGCTAAAGTAGCAACATCAAATCTATACTTCATGTCATAGTTCCCAAAGGGCTACAGTGTAAAATTAATATCTACTTGAGCTCACACAATGATGAAGCAAGGATCCATTCATCACTCCCACTATTTGGTCGTATTTAGCACATAGGTATGATGTGTATGTTACAACAGAATTCCTTCAATCAAGAGGACATGTCAACTACTTTCGTATACTCCCACTGTACGAGCCTTGGCGCAGGTAACTTCATCACCTATCTTGAGTTCTTTACCCAGTCACACCATAAGTAAGTATTAAGAAACTCACGCTCGGCTTTGATAAGTAGAATCGGGAAGGAACAAAAAACTTATGTAATTCCCAATTCTCGACTATTTCACCATATAGTCTCATCTTGATCGTATATCAAGGCGACAATTATGTATATAAATCTTTCTCTATAATTGCCTGCCCTTTGCTAGTGCTACCTATATACATTGTCTCATCCTGCGTGTACACTAGACACCAGGGCGATTGCCCGCGCAAGTAGGCCAATCTCATAAGCTTATTGACACTTCTTTAACAAAATATACACAATGGCATCACTAAGTTGTCTGGCAAAAAACAAAGAGCAATTCTGATGGAGATGAAATGGGAAAAAGAAATTGCCCATCTTTATTCAATTCTGATGGAGATTAAATGTTCATACAACTTTGTACAACATTATTCTACATAAACCCATACTTCTTACATGTTTATTGAAAAAGTTATTTGGAAGTGGTTTAGTAAAAGGATCGGCAACCATATCTCTAGCGGGAATGTACTTCAAAACAATCCCACCTCGTGCAACGACATCACATTGTACACAATAAAGAAAAATAAATGAAATTCATAAAGATCATGTATCGCATATAAAATATATTATTTTATATGAATTGTGATAAAATTGAGGACATGCGTAAGACTTATTCCTACAATCACAGTAGTAAAAGAATGCATAGTTAAATGCATCACATTTAATAAGAATCAAAGTTCTGATAAAAACATAACATGCAAACTTTATTTTACGTATAAAAGTGGTACAAATTAAACAAGTTCTTTTAATGGAAATAAACCTAATACATAATACTAAATCTGTACTACGTCTACATGCTCAGAAAAATATAGACATGAGATGAAGGATCACGCAACATTCCATTCTCCATCCTGATCTAGTGTGGTCTAGTATATAAATTCTTTCAGTGAGAGAAACAGATAATAAGAATATCAGATAGTATACGTATTAACTGCATTATGTGCTCCCTTCTATTGTGCACAGGATTTCTAACATAATTCAACAATTGTTGTCTCATTTCAGCCCTATGCCGAATAACTCTGCGCATGTGTTGAGGGCCTACCCCACAAAAAATGAAGCATCTGAGATGCATGGTCGTATGCCGACGTATCTCCTCATTTCTTCTAATAGTGTCACTCAATGCTACCATATCCCGTGTGGTCAAGGTGTAGCGCATCCTAACCAT
This sequence comes from Xerophyta viscosa, assembly GCA_002076135.1. Lineage (NCBI taxonomy): Eukaryota > Viridiplantae > Streptophyta > Magnoliopsida > Pandanales > Velloziaceae > Xerophyta > Xerophyta viscosa. The sequence goes on from MJHO01000154.1 coordinate 434,215, forward strand.
CTAGCACATGAAGAGAATACAAAGAATTATTAAGTAATACATATACACATGCTAATGTATACCGAACACTACTAATGCTAATGCTAACGCTAACGCATCACAAGCTAATGCTAACGTTTGCTAATTCCGTCGAGTTAATCAAATAAAAGACCCGAGACGAAGTGAAATAAGAACACTACCAGACATTTTCATTCATAATTGAGCCCAAGAAATTGGGCCCATTAAAAAAATGCTCGAAAAGCTTAAAAGCTTATTTGGGCCAGCGCGGAGCCCATTTACAGGCAGCCCAAAACGTTTCTTTAAAAACTATCCGCTAATCTTATAACGGATCGGATCGGTGCCCGTTTACCCGCAAACCGCTCGGCGGCATGTTAAATTAAGTTATACCGGGTCGAATGAGATCCGATAACCGCACGTCGCGTAACTGCTCGCGACGTGCGGCGCGGCTGGATAACCGCCTGGCCTAGGTTTCCCGGCGGTTGTCTTGACAGAAATCAACGTCGGTGACGATGCGATCAAGAATCGCGCCTTCACACACGTCCATGCACAACTTCGCACGTCTATTTCGTTCCCAAATTTCACTTTCCAATCTGCTGAGTGCGGCTCGGCCAGCGGCGGGGATAGCCCGCGCACGGACATCGAGAAGAGGAGAAGTCTAGTATGCACCGGCTGTGATTTCTAGTCATGAAAAAAACTTTGATGTTAGGCGTGTGACTGCAATGGTGCAATCGTCGGGATCCTCGGCGGCGACGATTTGGCGCCCGGCCGTCGCAACGGCGGCGCTGGCCGTCGTCTCTAGACGATGAGGAGTCGTTCATACAGGTTCTACGCTATGCTTGGTTTCTGGGAATTCAAGGCCACGGGGTTGCACCCGTAAAAACGAAAAACTCACTTCCGGCCGCAGCGCAGCGGCGCGCTGCGCCGGCGATGGGGAAGCATGACCTAATAGCTCTGATACCAATAAAGATACACGAGGATCCTAACATACTTGGATCTAGAGATCGAAGTTTATCGAAATATCTCGTGTTGGTGCGGAAACGAAGATATTGTCGCACTCACTCCCTAACTCCGGCGATGCTCAATCGATCTCTCCGGCGGCGTGGGTGACTAGCAGAGACATTCACTTGTTCACTCTCCTAGTCCCTTTGGAAATTCCTAATGTCACTTGTGGCGTTCCATGAGTCTATCCCCTTATATATATGTGGTCGGTTACATAAACCCGACTGGATGCTTGTCTGACTCAGACTCGACTCAAGTCATATGCCAACAGACTGATATAAATGTCTCCCATAAAAAAGAAGCATTACGGGAGGAATTACAACAACTGTAGCATAGTTGTCATGAAAAATGGGTATTATGTGGGACTTCAATGCTACAAAAATGTGAAGAAGAGGAGCAGAAGCTCTGGTTGTAGGCGAGACATGAAGGCAAGTGGATTTAATTAATTGATTTGCCTATACAATCCATTAATTTCACATCGAGCAACTTGTACATTGCTGAGCACGGCAAATTCAACCGGATGGGACGTCTCAGAAAGCGTCATCTCCGGATTTGAGGCTGATATAAGGGCTAATTTATATGGATAGGAAAGTTGAGGGGCTAATATGGCATTTGCCATTATTCATTCATTCATTCATTGGGCAACTCCTCTTTTGTCTCTTGCGACTCATTTTTCAAGGGTTTTAAAATTTGGTAGAAGCTAATGAAAATGTCCTCCAAAAATCAAAATGGACGCGGTTGTTGCTTGCCATTCCGGTCACACGTTTTAATGCAAAATGTCAAAATAACCTTGCTCACCAAAACTCTTTCAAATCAGTCCACATATTTTAAATTTTTTCAAAAAATTCCACAATTTGAAAATTTAAAAGTATTTTAGACTGTTAGTATAGTATTATCAACACTTTTATTATGGTGATCGGATTAAATTATTGCGGACGATCTAAAAGAGTGTTATGAACAAGCTATACCGAGGCATGCAAGCATTGTCAGGAATAATTATTGTGTTAATTGCGTATCAGCTATCTTATTTTCAGGGACTGCAAATCAATTTCTAAAAATTAAAAAAAAAGGGCTGACGTGGCAGTGTACGTGCGCCGCCACGTCAGTGCATTTTTCTATTTTCATGAGCTGATTTATAAATATCTGGAATTACGTAACTCTCCCATAGTGCATCACTGCGGTAGCGTGTTTTTTTTTTATTTTTAGAGGTTGATTAGTATGTTTCTAAAAAATAAGAGGCAGATACTCAATGCACGCCGCTCGTCAGTGCAATTTTCTAGTTTTAGGAGTTGACTTGCACGTTTTTGAAAACCGGATGCTGATATGCAACTCTTCTATAGCGCGTTACTACATTAATATATTTTTCTATTTTTAGAGACTAATTTATATATTTTTGAAAATAAAATCTAATACTTTTATATTTTTAGAGGCTAATTTATGCGTTACTCAGAAAAATAACGGCCAATACGCCATAATTATTTGTCAATACTTAGTAATTTGGTACCAACAATCTAAGGACAAGAGGGTAAAAGTAGCCACGCCAAGATGGTAAAACTCTCCCATAATTATCTCTCAATACTTGATAATTTGGTACCAACAATCCAAGGGCATTAATCATTATTATTTCTAAACTACCCATTTAACTTCCGCTCGTTTTTTGGTCGTTGACTCGCTGGTGCTGACCCTGGGGATATAGGACCGTGCTTGGCGTCATGCACGAAACCACACAAATGTTACGGAAATATAGAAAAAATACATTTTAGAGGCCAATTTATACGTTTCTGAAAAAAATAACGGCTGATACGCCATAATTATTTGTCAATACTTGATAATTTGGTACCAACAATCTAAGGACAAGATGGTAAAAGCAGCCACACCAAGATGGTAAAACTCTCCCATAATTATCTGTCAATACTTGATAATTTGGTACCAACAATCCAAGGGCATTAATCATTATTATTTCTAAACTACCCATTTAACTTCCACTCGTTTTTTGGTCGTTGACTCGTTGGTGCTGACCTGGAGAAATAGGACCGTGCTTGGCGTCATACACATAATCACACAATTATTATGGAAATGTAGAAAAAATACGTTTTTTTGTGCGTGAAACACATTTAACGCAAGAAAAAACACAATTTTTTAGTATTTCTGTGATATTTTACTTGATTTTTTGCGTGACCTGTATCATTTCCGAGGAAATGCCCGCAGCCACAATACGTCACGTTACTATTTTTTCTCCAAATCGTATTTTTAAGACTCAGAAATCATGTGACTAAAGGGTAATTTAGTTAAATCATATCGAATCATAGAAGCGCATGGCGTTGAATTTTCATATTTACGGCATCGGCTTCTTATATTCCTATATCTGCATGTCTGAGTTTCGTCGTGTTTTTTTTTTTTTTTTTTTTAGTTTGTAATTGTCGAGTTCGATTTTTATCTTAACATCTTGACTAAAAATTAAATAGAATAGTAATCTCTTCTAATTAGCACTTGTTAGGATTTGAATTTTTGACCTATCATTTACGAAGAACAGACCACGAGTTTTGTATATTTTCATGGAACAATGCTGTAGGGCATCGTATAAATGCAACATTTTTTGGATATCAGCATGGGAAGGAAGTCCTACTATCCGGATTATTCTTTGTCCCAAGTAATTTCCTTAGGTCTATATTCTTAAATAACTTATTGGTGTTGTCTGTGAAAGTTCAGAATAATTACTATAGATCAATAACTGTTATGGTGGTAGAGAAGAAAAAATGTCCCGCAAAATAGTTTAGCGGTCGAAAATTTTGATGTGATCTAAAATATGTCATGGTAAGTAGTAATCTGGTGGATGTTTTGTAAACGATTGCTACAAAAATGAATATTGGCAAAATAAAAGTCGTGAGTTTTGTAGATTATTTTAGAACAATATTGAAGGGCACTCATCTCACGGGTGGTTCTAAAATGAACAATATATAATTTCAATAAATTTTCAGTTAAAGTTGTTAATATGGTGGCTGGACATTGACGCCAGTACTCTACGCTTGGTTCAGAACGCACACCAGATCGGAGTTTTACTTTCTGACTGTAGTCTCGGCCCACTACAGGCTGATGGATCATGGTTAGAAAATAATATTTTCAGTAATATTGAGGGTTAGTGTACCGAAAAATTTCACCTCAATATCTTTAAAAAAAACACTGAAGGGCAATAACCTGTCTGTGAAAGGTTATGAGTAGTTACTTTGGATCAATAACCGCTATATTGATAGAGCAGAATATACGTCCCACCGAACGATTTAGCCGACAATTAATTTTAAAACAAGAACACCAAATAACACTCTCCCCTTTCACGGTCATCATATCCGTCGATACTTTTTGTCCACTTCGTCGTTGCGACCGATTTTTCATTTCATGTCATCGAAAACTCGAATATTATTCATACCACAACATAATTAAGTCATAACATCAAGAATACCAAATAACACCTCTAAAATTATTATAAATGCATCAAAATGCTTGGAAAAAAAATAATTTAATTACTCCAAAACACTTTATAATACTTTTGTCATGCTTAGAATATTTAGTATCTTAGAACAATATTGTTTTTTTTTTTTTTTGAGATTATCGTGGAAAAATCCTGCCCGTAACCGGCTCTCATTCGAACGACCGTCGTAACAGGTAAACCACGGATGGCACCGATCCCTGTTCCACCGACCGAGAAGTCTTCGACCCCCACCCTTGCGGGACGCTCCCCTGGAGTCGAACCCGGGACGCTCGCTTCGTGAGGCGGGTGCCTAGGCCACTAGCGCCAGAGGCGCGGACTCTTAGAACAATATTGTTATATTTTAGAATAGTTTATGCACGCCCTAAATTACAGAAAGTCTATTATTTTTCTCCATTATCTCTCTTCGCCATTCTCTCATCTGCAACTCGTCATTCGGTCCAAATTCTCACTTATCCACCTAGATATCTCGAGCAGTATCATGATTCAACCTCGTCATAATCTTCAAACAATCCATAACACATTAATAATCGTTGTACATGTTTCCAAACACTAACATAAATGTTATATATATTTCAGAACACTTCCGAATATCTTCATCATTCTCAAGAACACTTGGATTTTAAGTGCCTTAGTAAAATTAAATGCTTCATATGAAGCAGTTGTTTTTGAAACATTATACTAATATACTAAAACGAACCCCCTTTTTCACTGTTCAACTGTAATTGCGAATTTTCAAAAAACCCAAATTTTTTAAAATTTGATTTTTCACCGGCCAAAACATCTATTTAGAAGCCTATTTTCAAACAACTTTCAACATAAAAGTCGTAGCTCTTAATGAGAGCTACAATGTTTGTTAAAAATTTTCGAGACGATGCTTCTAAACAGGTTTTTCGGAGGTTAGAAGTTTGACGGATTAAAATACAATTTTCTTAAAACTTTGGGTTTAGATGCAAAAGCATCATTTTTCACCGCCTATGCCGTACACGCTGTACAAACGGCGTTTTAAAATAATTTTAAATCCGTTAAACTTTCGAACCTTCAAAAAACTCATTTAAAATATTTTCTCTAAATATTTCAACAAAAAATCGTAGATCTTGAAGAAATCTACGATTTTCATGTTGAAATTTTTTTCAAAAAATATCTTTAAAAATATATTTTATATATTTATACATACCGAAATACATTATTATTTTGTTTCGAATCTGTTAAGCTTTCGAGTTTTCGGAAAGTCCGAAAACATTAATTTAGTTTATTTTCAAATAAATTTTTAATATAAATGTTCTAATTACAATTTATGATTTTTATTTGGAAAGTTTTTTTTTTAAAAATATAACTAAATATAAATTTTATACGTTTTTGCACTCCGAAATACGATTTTATTTTGTTTTAAATCCGTTAAAATTTAATTTTTGTTTTAAATCTGTTGAGATTTTGGTTCACTAAAATTCTTATTTATAAATATCTTTTTAAAAATTTTCAACATTAAAATTATAGAGCACATCAGAATCTACGATCTTAATGTTGAATAGTTTTTCAAAAATTATATCTCGATGTATGTTCTATACATTTGTTCATACCGAAACACGATTTTATTTGTTTTAAAAATATTTATTATATAAAAATTCAAATTCTTTAAAATTTTATTATTTTATATTAATAATTTTGCAAAATATATATAATCATTTTGTTAGAGTATGAAGGAAGCAAAATTTTCGCTTTTAAATCAATAACAAATAGATTAATAATTAATTATCCTAAGATAAAAAAAAATTAATAATTGTGGATTAAATATCTGTTCAACCAATATAATATACAAAATAAGAATCTATTTTTAAAAATAAAAATGATTGCCTTCTTCCTTCTTCTCTATTTTATTTTGATGTTGATGCTTCGGCCGAGTGAGAATAAACATTAAACGCGTAAATTGTCACGACGATGGAAAGAAAAATCACTGTTTAATGAACAGTTATTACTATAGTAAACCGAAGTTGTCTGAGAATAAACAGTGATCGCATGATGAGAATAAACAGATTATTTAAATGTTATAATATAGGCAATTTTCAAAATGAAAACTGTAATTTTTTTTTTCTTTATATATTTTTAATAAACTTTCAAAAAAAAAATTATACATGTCTTTTAAACTCTCAACATAAAAGTTATAGATCTTGATGAGAGCTACAACTTTCAAAAATTTTTTTTAAAAACACTTTTAAGTAGGTGTTCTGAGGGTCCAATGTGTGGTGTGGTAAATTACAAATTTATTTTGTTTTAAATCATTTAGGTATTCTAAAATTCCGAAAATACTTATTAGAAGTATTTTTTCAATAAATTTTGAACATTAAATTTGTAGATCTCATTAGAATATACGATTTACATATAGAAAATTTTCAAAACTTATCTTCAAACGTTTATTTGTATACGTTTGTATATACCGAAATATGATTTTATTTTGTTTCGAGTCCGTTTTAATTTTTTTTTTTTAAATTTTGACCAATCAAAATATCTTGATTAGAACTACAACTTTTATACTGGAATATTTTTTAGAAGATGCTTTTAAACGGTATTCTGATGGTTTAAGGTATGGCGGGTTAAAATATAATTTTATTTTGTTTAAATTCAATAGATATACTAAAATTCCTAAAAGACACAATTAGAGATACTTTTTCAATAATTTTTAACATGAAAATTATAAATTTCATTAGAACCTACAATTTTTATGTTGAAAGTTTTTTCAAAAATTATCTCTACACATATTTTTTATTACATTTGTGCATATCAAGATACTGTTTTATTTAATTTAAATTCGTTAAGTATTTAGAGCCCCATAATCTCTATCCAGAAACATCTTCATAAAAAAAAGTTTCACATGAAAATTTAAATATCTAATGGATGTATAATTTTTAACTTTAATTTTTTTTTAAAAAAAAACCTATTTTCTTTTTAATATTTTTAAATTCATTAAGATTTTGGAACCAAAAAATAGTTATTAGAAGTATTTTTTCAAAAACTTTTCAACATCAAAGTTTTAGATCTCATTATAATCTACTATTTTGTTTAAAATTTTCTAATAATTATCTCTGTATACATGCATTATACGTTCGTACATATAATAATTTGATTTTATTTTCTTTTAAAATTTATTAATAATTCGGTGAAATACAGTATTGTTCAATTTTTTTTTTTAAAAGAACTTATTTAAATGCATTTTTAAGTAAACTTTCAACATTAAAATTATTATTATTTTATATAATTTTTAAAAAAAAGTCAATAACTTTTAATGAACTTTCAATACAAAATATTAATATCATTAAATACATAATAATTTATATTTTGTTGACCGCGGCAACGCGCGGTAAATAAGGCTTGTATATAACTAATACAAAAGTGTTTTTGATATTATGAAGTGGTGTGAATCATAACTAAGTATGAGTTATTGGCCTTGGCAAATGAAAAAGTATATTCTAGAGCATATATAAAAACTACAAAAATAATTTGATACATGTACGTAGTTACGGAAGGGCAAAAAACAATTTAGTTTCATGAACTTTACCGAAATATATCGATATGAACCCAAACTTTGCCTTAACGGAAGTGTTCTGAGTTTTCATATATTTTTATCAAATCTCAAGTGTTTTTTTTTTCATTAATTTTTTTGCTGGGGAAATGCATTATATTCAAAAATTAAATGTTGAATACTGATAAATTTGAGGAGGAGAATAATAAAATTAGGAAATATTACGTTTCAGTCCTAAACTCGCAGTTTGCGATTCAGTCCCCGAAATGCATTTTCGAATAGAAGGGGCACGTTTATGTGTTTCGAGGGGTTAAATCGCGCGACCGTAAATTTATGAGGACTAATATGTAATTCTCTTATAAAAAAAAATTATTTTGTATGAGATAGCAAGTCTTTGGTAAAAGTCAAATGTGATTGCCTAATTATTAATCCATTATTTATGGATCCCGTTGACTTCAACACGGATTCTAGAAGAACACTTCATATCAAAGATATTGAAACTTTGGAAGATCGCAATTAATTCTGTCCTATTTTTTAATAATCTTATTGAATTTCTAGAATTTTACTCAAAAAAAGCAAGCCAAAGAGACAAAGAGGCGGTTGGAGGAAGGAAAAAAAAAAAAGATCGAGAGAGCAATATTCATGACTGGCCTTCTTATGTGGATGCAGATCACCTGCATCCGTTCCCTACATCCACTCGCTGCACCCAACGAAATAAATATTAATTTGTATTTTTTAAAAAAAATTTCAACACAAAAATTATAGATTTTAATATTATCTACAATATTTATATTAGAATTTTTTTTCAAAAAATACTACTAAAGTGATATTTTAGGGCTCTAAGTTAACGGGTTTTAAAACAGTTTTTAAAATCCGTTCTGAACCTATTGTACCCATTAACTTTGGAGCCGTAAAATACCAGTTTATAAGTATATTTTGAAAAAAACTTTCAATATGAAAGTTTTTAGATAGCATCAAAATCTATAGATTTTATGTTAATTAAAAAAAAAAAAAAAACGAGTTAGTATGTATTTCAGGTGCGGGTGCAGCGAGTGGGTGTAGGGAGTGGGCGCAGGTGAATATATATGTATGTGTTTGTAAGTGTTCGTTTGCAGCTGTGTTCGTTTGCAGCTGTTCGTATGTGTTCGTAGGTATTCTTTTTAGGCAAATAATATATAGTTGGAAAGTTTTCGAGTCTACTTTCATATGGAATTGGTTTCACGTCATTTGGAGGACTCTATAGAATGTTATGGAGTAAATACTAATACGTGTTTGTATGCATGTATTTGTATGTGTTCGTAGGTACTCTTTCTAGGCAAATAATATAACATTGGAAAGGTCTTTGAGTCTAGTTTCACACGGAATTGATTTCATCTCATTTAGATAAATCTACAAAAAGTTATGACCTAAAAACTAATAAGTGTTGATATGCGTTTTAGTGCCTCAAAAATGGTCTAAAGATTTGAGTATTTTTGAAAATCATTTAAATATGAGCTAAATTTACAAAAATTATTTAAAATATCCCCTTTTTATACCGAGTGAGATGTAATTTTTTCGTAATTTTTGACATTTTTTTTTTATGATTTAATTAAGATCCGAATTTGTATTTCGTTGAGAGAGAGGAGAGAAACGAAAGAGTTAAATCTTTTGGCGAAAAAATACAGTTAGAAAGAGAAAGAAACTTAGTGCGTCTACATAACAAAAAAATACGAGGATATTTCCGTCATTTTATACACTAATAGGGTACAAATTTACTAAACCCAATTAGGAGAGCACAGATCCGCAAAAATACATTATCAAATCACAGATCCGCAAAATTGCCAAATTGTTATGTATAAGATAGCAAGTCTTTGGTAGAGTCACATTGACATCCTTATTAATTGGGACATTTGCATTTTATACTTGTATAATTTAAAATGACATTTGTATATTTCTTAACACCATAAAAAAATAAAATTATATTATTATTATTATTATTTTGAAGATAAGAACAGTTAACTTGATAAGAATAATTTTATCATTTTACTATAAAATAGAATATAAAACTATTATTTTAAGTTAGGGGTATTATTTTTGTAATTTCAAATTATCGGAATATAAACCGCAAATACTCCTAATCATTTTAATCAATTATAATAATCCATTATTTGGCGATCCCTTTGACTTTCGGAAAAAACTGCTCACTTCATACGTAACGGAGTCCAAAATATCTGGATTCTAGAAGAAACTTCATGTCAAAGAGATTGAAACTTTGAAAGTTATACAACGAGATCATCGAGTGGTAGATCAAGAATTTTATTCGAAAATGGATAAATCAAAGTATAGATAGATATTAAAAATAAAAATTAAAAATAAAAATTTTTAGACCAGAAATACTAAAGTGCAAGAAATAGATCAAATAATAGAAAATAGACTAAATGACAGAGACGGTGGTTGCCACGACTGGCCTTCCTCCGGGTCCGTTCCCGGATCTCTCATGACCTTTTGGCATTTAACTACACTCAACATGCCTGTACGCGTTGGATTGCAGTCTCTTTCCTTTCTGATTTTAGCTTTACAACTTGCGTTGATGTGGTGCTAAAATCCTTTTAGCACATGCATGTGTAATAGTCTTGATCTCATAGATGCATGTATAACAAATTATTCATGTTTAATAATTTGGGGCATTTGTGTGTGTGTGTGTGTGTATACATACATATATATATAAGGGCATTTGTGTGTGTGTGTGTGTATATATATATATATATATATATATATATATATATATATATATATATATATATATCTTTTATAATTAAAAATTATAAAAAAAAATTATAATTAAAAATTGAAAGAATATACTTCATCTAATTTAATTAGGCACCGTTATTCATCCTAAGTCGTATAAAATGACGAAACTATTCGTATGCAGTGTCGAAAAAAGGACAGTACCATACTGTACTTACATTGCTATGGTGATAAAATCATTTAACACGTGCATGTGTAATATAGTTTTGATATCATAAATGCATGTGCATGCATGTGTAACAAATTATGCGCATTTGATAAATGGCAACATTTTAATGGGACATTTATATATATATATATATATATATACACACACGCCACCCATAATAAATAATTATAAAAATATATTTTTTCTAATTTAATTTGACACTTTTATTCTCCTTAAAAGCCGTATAAAATGACGAAACTGTCATTATGCATTTATGACATCAAAACCCTAATAATAAATAGCTTGTTTAAAGTCCGGTTATTAACTCATCTAAATTACAACCGGATCTTCAGAATGGACAAGTCACTAGGATTAAGACATTGAAATTTATTAGGCAATAATCTTATTAATAACAGATGACTCCGATTTTAAATCTGGGATAAATTTTAAATTTAGCATACATAAGAAAATAGATTTATAAACTAATTTTCGGCTCCATTAGATGACCATGACGGAGGTGGCGACATGTGTGGAACGTTCGTCGGAATATTGCCAGTTATTTGGACTCCACCATCCCACTAGGTGTCTCCCGATATCTCGGATTCCACCAATTTTCAAATATCCGGCGTGCACTCCATACTTGGTGGTAAATCTTGAAGTATGGGAGTGTCGGTCTTTCCGAATGGATACCTCGGTGCTTACCCTCCACTCTAGATTAGACTCTGGAATATGGAAGAGTGTTTGTTGATTTCAGAATTTTTCTGACACTCTCCTCCCCGAAATTGGCCCGGAGTAAGGAAGAGTGACTACCGGTATTCAGAAAATGCTATTGTCTAGAATAGTTTCGAACTCACAGTCCCATATGTTTCGGTCACCACATTGTCTTAGACCTGTAGCCTGGGTTCTACCCCAGTCTTCAAATAGCTTTAATACTCAAGTTTAACCATTGGATAAAAATTGAACGGTTCTTATTGGGTTCGCTCCACCATCTAATTAGATTGGATTTTAAGTGGCGACAGTCCATTAATGGGGTAAATTTTAATGTGAATTGCTCAAATTAATATCTAATGGTTTAAATTTCTATCTCAAAAAAACAAATTGATCGTCTTCTTGTAAGCCAGCCTTCGTGATGATTTTTTTTCACAGACGGCGTAATTTGATCGAGCATGACTTCGACTTTATATCGAATGTTCGAAGGCAGAGGTTGGCTAAGTGAAGACGGAAGCAATCACCCGGTAGCATAATTTTTATGTGAAAACAAATGGAAAACCACAAACTATTATTATTATTCTTTATTATTTTCCCACGTTTATTTAGTTTTTCTTTTGAAAGTTTTATCTTATCCAACCATGTGATTTGACCAATAAAAATTGGTAAAAATCCAATAACAAAAAAGATGCTTCATAGAAGCAACCACTCCGCGTTATTTTCTATATTTTTCTTCTCCACCATATTTTTTTAAAAATCTAAAAATATCTCTAATTGTGTAAAACGAAGCTTTACGGAATCAAAATAACAAGAAACAAAAAAAAAATTCATAAAAAAAAAAAATCTAGAAGAAAAGAAATAGAAGAAGAAAAACATCTAGAAGAAGACGGACCCGTAAAATTCGCGCCAAATTCTTCTCCCACGTCCTGAATTGACCTTCTAGAATAATGAATTTACATTTATGCCCTCCACTACTACAAATTCTCCTCTTGTTCGTTGATCTTTCCGCGCCCCCATCCACACGTACTTGTTTTAAGCTTCGTCTTTCTTGACCGGGTTTTTTATTTCTTTGATTTTTTTTTTTTTTTTTTTTTTAATCTTTACCCACCTTTTCTTTTTTTTTTTTTTCGTTTAGTGTATTATTTTTTTTTTCCTGGGTTATGATCGTCCAATTTAATTTCTAACTTGAATGAAACCACATTTTTACCGGCCAGTTTTTACTAAAATTTGATCTTTTGACGTACGTCTCATGAAAACATACTGTTGTCGCCTTCCACCACTCAGTTCTGTTTACTAACTGGACCTGGTCGGTATTACATTGTCAGACCCTATCAATTTCAACATAAGTTGTACCCCAAATTTACTTTCTTGTCTTGGTTCATTTTTTTCTAATAATTCAATCAAAAATAAAATTTCCAAACGACTTTGCGTCTAGGAAGCACGGGCACGTTAAATTTTATCCCATAAAATTTTCGACACAGACACACCGTGAACACGGTCGGACACGTGTCTGTCACGCAGAAGTACTGTCCGAAAATTAAAAAAAAAAAGATTTTGGACATGCTAGATAGGAGTGTCCGACGCGCGTGTTCCAATTTATTTTGTTTTTGAATTTATTTATTTTTTTAAAATTTTTTTAGAAAAAATAAAATACTATATACTACTAACAGTACATATTAGTAAGTAATATATTATATTTATTTATTCAAATATTATATTATGTATGATTTTTATTATTGTATGTTATTATTTTCAGATATTCAAATACTTATCTAAATTATTTTTTTATTATCGTGTCGGAGCCGTACCTCCCTAACTTTGCGTCCTCTTATAGCATCGGATTTAGAGGATTTTTCTTATTTTATTTTATTTTATTTTATTTTATTCCGTTAGTAGTATGTGAGCTCCGGAATTCAAATAGTATAATTAAAATTTTAAATTTGTAAGATTTTAGGTCTTCTAATTTCTGATAATGTAAAAACTTTAGATCCATAAATACGACCAAATAATTGTTACTATTTATGAATACTATCGAAAATACTTTGGGATACTTTGAGCGTGTATCGTCGAACTGATCATTAATGAATTTTAATACCACAACTTTGCTTGAAAACGTGTACTCCAAGCACATATTTGACTATATTTTTACTTTTTTAATAATAATTAGTATTTCTAAATAAAATTTATATTTCTTTTTAATAATTACTAAATCACCAAAAAAAAAATGTAAAATATGTTTTTAAATAATTTACTACACAGAAATAAATTTTATTATACTTTAAAAATTTTTTATTTTCAAAAGTTTTTAAAAAATTTACATAAAAACACAAAAATATTTGTATTCTTGTATCTTTTAAAAATATTTATAAGCATATCTTTCCGTCTGATTTTTTAGGTTTTTCAAGCTCGAAACGGGCGCGGCTCGCCTGCTTCCTGCGAAAGCAGGAAGCAGGAAATCCAATGGCCCGAATTAAATCATCTGATTTTATGCGAGTTACGAGATATTATATAAAATTTTTCGACTTATTTGATCTAGTTTGGAACATTTTTAAAAAGAAGTTTGAACTATAAAGTTTTAGATTTTGATATGATTACAACTTTGTAGTTGAACAGTTTTCGAAAAAATATCAAATATTATGTCAAAATAATTATATAATTTTAGATCATCATTTTGACATATTATTCGATATTTTTAAAAAAATTTTCAATTACAAAATTGTAGAACACATCAAAATCTACAACTTTATAATTCAAATATTTTTTTAAAAGGACTTTAAAATTGGTGAAATAAATTGATAAAAAATATATATAATATTTTAAAAATCGTACTATCCAGATCATCCGATCTGGACCGTCAGTTTTCTGCTTCTTGCGAAAGTGAGCCGCGCCCGCTGGAAACCTATTTTAAAATTTTTTACAAATAGGTGGATTTTTTCTGAATTTTTATTTTTTAATAATTTTGAAAAATTCGGGGAAACAACAGCAACAACCCTTCTGTTCAACGGGTTCAAAATTCAACGCTGTGAACTCTTCAACGAGGTCTGCCGCCCGCCCGACTTGGCCTCTTTCTCCTCGTCTATTATAGCGCTAAAAACCAGCTCTAAATCATCGAATTCGAATACCATTCTGAAACTTCACCAAAATTTTGAAACTTTTGGTGTTTGTTCTTAGCTTCCGTAAATATTATTTTCTCTTGTAGTTAGCTCAAGATTGGGTTTTTATTGATTTTGGGGCTAGAAAGGTAGTAGTTTTAAATCTAACTTGGAGCTGGACCGAGTTTTGTTGAAGGAGAGAAAATTTTGATCTAGTTTAGCTGTCTTTTTGCAGCTTAAAGTGCTCAAAAATTCAAATTTCGAGTCATTTTCTCAAATTTGTAGCTCATATTTTTCTTATTTAGCTTCGATTAGAAGAAGATGAGTGGTGGAAGGAAAAGGAAGCATTTGTTGAGCAAATTATACAGTTATTCGTGCCGTAAACCGCCGGTCGAAGAAGATCATTCTAATATCGGAGGGCCAGGTTATTCCAGAGTAGTATTTGCGAATGATCCTGAGTGTTTTGAAGCCACCAATTTGGGATATCCAAGTAATTATGTATCAACAACCAAGTATAACATAGCCACCTTCATCCCCAAATCCTTGTTTGAGCAGTTCCGGAGGGTTGCTAACATCTATTTCTTAGTCACCGGATGCCTCGCCTTCACTGATTTAGCCCCGTATAGCGCCGGAAGTGCAATCGTGCCATTGATTGTTGTTATTGGAGCTAGCATGGTGAAGGAGGCTATCGAAGACTTCAGGAGAAAACAGCAGGTAAATTTCTGATAATTTTTTTACTTTTTTTTTGAAAAAAATGATAAGTTAAGAAAAAGACTCATGCGATAGAATAGTTTGAGTTCTTATTCGCTTCTTCTTGAATGGCTCTGTAGTTGACTTGGGATTTTTCTAGATGCATGGATTTAAGATTTGTCTGCCAAATAAATATGATTTTATATAAATTCTGCGCGTTGAGGAACTGATGTTGATCTCATGCGAACCGATTTTCAGGATACCGAACTGAATAACAGAAAAGTAAAGGTGCATAAAGGGGGTGGTAAGTTTGATTATACAGAGTGGAAGAAGTTGAGAGTCGGCGATATTGTACGAGTAGAAAAAGACAACTTCTTCCCCACAGATCTCATCTTGCTATCCTCGAGCTTCGAAGATGCAATTTGCTACGTGGAGACCATGAATCTTGACGGTGAGACGAATTTGAAGCTTAAACAGTCGCTGGAAGTTTCTTCAAATCTACAAGACGATTCGAATTTCCAGCATTTTAAAGCAGTAATTAAATGTGAGGATCCAAATGCCAACCTTTATACATTCGTCGGAACCATGGAATACGAAGGTAAACAATATCCTCTATCGCCTCAGCAAGTTCTCTTGAGAGATTCGAAGCTCCGTAATACCGATTATGTTTACGGTGTAGTGATTTTCACCGGTCATGATACAAAAGTGATGCAGAACGCCACTGCACCGCCGTCTAAGAGGAGCAAAATAGAGAAAAAAATGGATAAGCTTATCTATCTTCTTTTGGCAACTCTGATAGTGATTTCAACCGTTGGATCGATCGTCTTCGGGATTAAAACTAATCAGGATCTAGAAAACGGCAGGATGAAGAGGTGGTATTTGAGACCCGATGATACGAAGAATCAATTTGATCCTAAGCAACCAGCAGTTGCAGCATTATTACATTTCTTAACAGCCATGATGCTGTACGGTTACTTTATTCCGATATCCTTATATATATCAATTGAGATAGTCAAAATTCTCCAGGCGATCTTCATCAACCGAGATGTAAAGATGTATCACGAGGAATCGGATCGTCCTGCTCATGCTAGGACATCTAACTTGACGGAAGAACTAGGCCAAGTTGACACTATCCTCTCGGACAAGACCGGAACCCTAACTTGCAACTCCATGGAGTTCATTAAATGCTCAATTGCCGGGACCGCTTACGGGCGTGGTGTCACGGAGGTTGAGAAAGCAATGGCAAGAAGAAAGGGTTCACCTTTGATTTATGAGCAAGAGGAGAGAGAGTCGGATGACGAACAAACGGATTCAAAATCGTCAGTGAAAGGCTTTAATTTCAAGGATGATCGCGTTATGAATGGTAGCTGGGTAAAGGAGCCATCCGCTGATGTAATCCAGAAATTCTTCCGGTTGCTAGCTATCTGTCAGACTGCTATACCCGATATAGATGAGGAGACCGGAACGATACAATACGAAGCAGAGTCACCGGATGAGGCTGCTTTCGTTGTTGCCGCAAGGGAACTAGGTTTCGAATTTTACCAAAGGACACAGACGAGTCTCATGCTTCATGAATTGGATCCTGTGACAGGCCACAAAGTTGGGAGGTGAGCTAGTTTTCGTGATTTTGTTATATTTATATGAAAAAAAGTAATTTATGTATCAAGATGTATTATACAGTTATAATATTTATCATATGTTTCTGTATCTCTACTGCAGGTCCTATACGTTGTTAAATATATTAGAATTCAACAGTGCCCGAAAGAGAATGTCTGTGATTGTAAGAGACGAGGAGGGAAAATTATTACTCCTTAGTAAAGGGGCTGACAGGTAACTGAGTATATATATATATATATATATATATATATATATATATATTTTTTTTTTTTTTTCACTTTTTGGGTCATTTATATAGTTTCTGATGCAATTTCTTTTTCTTAATTATGAACAGTGTGATGTTCGAAAGGCTGTCAAAGGAAGGAAGTGAATTCGAGGAGAAGACTAAGGAGCATATTACTGAATATGCCGACGCTGGTTTGAGAACCTTGATTCTCGCCTATCGCGAGCTTGATGAAGAGGAATACGAAGAATTCAATGAAGAATTTATGGCTGCCAAGAATTCAGTTAGTGCAGACAGAGACGAAAAAATAGATGCTGCAGCTGAAAAATAGAGAAGGATTTAATTCTTCTTGGTGCCACAGCCGTCGAAGACAAACTTCAGAATGGGGTACGTAGAAAAGGCTTGTCCATGGTTCCTGATGAATTTTATTTTATTTTTAATTTTGAGATTAACGCGCAATATCATATTTCAGGTACCGGAATGTATTGACAAACTCGCTCAAGCTGGTATTAAGATTTGGGTACTGACAGGGGACAAGATGGAGACTGCCATTAATATTGGGTACGCCCTTTGATTATAGCTTCTAATTCATAATTCTGGGTTTCGGAAATCGTAAAATAATACTAATAATAATAATAACGAAGTTCGTTGCATAACAAATTTTTCTTTCAAAACTTCCTATCTGCAGCTTCGCGTGTAGTCTTCTAAGGCAAGGAATGAAGCAAATCATCATCACATTGGAGGCCCCGGATATCGTACGGCTGGAGAAAGAGGGAGACAAAACTGCTGCTGCAAAGGTATTATGCCTTGTCACACGACGTATTTTTCAGGCATTTATATACTTGCACTATATATTTTAAAACTTGATAGGACTGCTTAAATATTTGATAAGAGCTGCTTAGATATTATGTTAATAGCTTGAACACAATTTCCTCGTTTCCCTAAAAGAATGTCTAATGATGATAATCAGGCATCAAGGGAAAGCATCATTCGTCAGATAAAGGATGGGAAATCGTTGACAGCTTCTTCAAGTACGGACTCTTTTGCATTGATAATTGACGGAAAATCATTGACGTATGCATTGGAGGATAATATTAAGGGCACGTTCTTGGATTTGGCCGTTGGATGTGCATCTGTTATATGCTGCCGGTCTTCTCCAAAACAAAAGGCTCTGGTGAGTTCATCATTCATTTTCTCTTCTCAGTAAAAAAAAAAAAAAAAAAAAAAAAAAAAAAAAAAAAAAAAAAAAAAAAGATTTTTTTCTTTCTCAGTAAAAAAAATGCACATTTTTTGCAATTTCTGATGAATCGTATACCAAACTCAGGTAACTAGACTGGTGAAAGAAGGCACTGGTAAAGTTACTCTAGGAATCGGTGATGGGGCCAACGATGTAGGAATGCTTCAGGAAGCAGATATCGGTATCGGGATCAGCGGTGCTGAAGGAATGCAGGTCCGTAGTCGCAGAAAATTCTGTCTCTAATATCTAAAGCCTCCATCTCATTTTGTTCTTAAATTTCTACTATTTATACTGAAAAATACTCGTTTTTACAGGCTGTAATGGCTAGTGATGTTGCTATTGCTCAGTTCCGTTTTCTCGAGAGACTGCTTCTTGTTCATGGACATTGGTGTTACAGAAGAATCTCATCAATGGTAAGAAAAACACTTAATTTTTATTTTTTACTGGAATTATGTGAAACTAGCCAAATTTTAATTCGATTGCTTCTAAATGCTGCCTTCAGATATGCTATTTCTTCTACAAGAACATCACATTCGGGGTGACGCTCTTCATTTACGAAGCATATACGACATTTTCTGGGCAAGCTGCCTACAACGATTGGGCAATGTCATCATACAACGTTCTATTCACGTCGCTACCAGCAATTGCCCTGGGGGTATTTGACCAGGATGTTTCAGCAAGATTTTGTATAAAGGTATAACCATTTTTCCATATAAACTAATTTGAATACTCTGTAATATTTTCATTACATTTCTTCAAAATAAAATAATAATAAATAGAAAAGAAGTTCAGTAAGTGGCATCAATTTTCTAAGCCGTCACGTAGTTAATTATATTTTTTTTTTCTTTATTTCTTGCTAAATTCGACGAATTTGTTGCAGTTTCCCATGCTATATCAAGAAGGCGTGCAGAACATGTTATTCAGCTGGACAAGAATAATCCGCTGGATCCTTAACGGCGCCTGCAACGCCGTTGCAATCTTCTACCTGTGCATGGCGGCATTTCAACACCAAGCATTTCGCGAAGGTGGTGAGATCGTCGACCTCTCGATCTTCGGTGCTACGATGTACACCTGCGTGGTATGGGTGGTAAATCTACAGATGGCTCTCTCTATAACCTACTTCACCATAATCCAGCACATCTTCGTCTGGGGAAGTATCGCTCTCTGGTACATCTTTTTGCTAATTTATGGTGCAATAACCCCGACTTTTTCAACTACTTATTTCATGGTGTTCATCGAGGGTTTGGCCCGAGCACCCTCGTACTGGATTGTTACGCTGTTAGTGGTGATAGCAACCCTGATCCCGAACTTTGTTTACAATGCAATTCAAATACGGTTCTTCCCGATGTACCACCAAATGATACAGTGGATCAGGCACGAAGGACGGGCCGAAGATCCAGAATTTGCCCAAGTGGTGCGTCAGAGATCGGTCAGGCCGACGACGGTCGGTGTTTCTGCCCGTTTAGATGCAAAAGCTCAACATCTCAAGAGGAAAGTACACGATGCAGTTCACTCATCATAGTTGTCTCTGTTAATAGCCACTCTTTGTACAGTTATCTGTAGTCCAACAAATTGCTTCCAAATGATCCGCAGAAAGTCCGGGTTCACTGAGTATGTCATCGTGGAAGTGAAGTATGGAAAAGTGTCAGATTTGTTTCTTAGGTCGAGTAAAAGATAGGTACATAGGGTACATAGAAAGAAAGTTGTAAAATTTTGTTTTCGGCTCTTTTGGCCTCATTATTTTGTTCATTCTTATATCATTTTAATGCTCCATTTTTGAATGTAAGTGGTTCCTGAACTTTATTGCTAATGTAGATTATATAAGTATTTTCCGCAAGAAAGTCTTGCTATATAATTTGTTTCACGTTACACATGGCGGGTGTTAACCTCTCGGCCTCCGTGGCCCAGTTGGTTAGCGTAGTTGGGTGCTGAAAGCAAAAGTATAGCCTGCTAATCATGAAGGGTAGATTACGGGATCAAATTTCAACAAAATCTGGTTGGGAGGAATTTTACCTTAATGCACATATTTTATAGTCGAGGTATAGAATAGACTATGAACTCGACTGTCAATACCATAAAACGTAAAAAATAAAAGAGTACCCTTCATATCTGATCTTGCGCAACCCAATAAACCCCTACTTTTCAAACCACTTCCAATTTAGCCACGAGAAAGAAACTTGTTCAAATTAGCTGATAGTTGAAATTTTTTTATAATTTTTAGATGTGATAGTAATATATAATAGTAATATATCATACTATTACTAGCAATATATATATTATAGTGTTGGAGGTTGAATGTTGCAAACGATCTAATAGTGTTGCTAACAGTGCACCATAATATTAAAATATAAAATATTATGGAAAAAATATGTAGCATGTATCCTACAAAGTTAAGGTCTAATTAGGCCTTGAAGAGACTTGGACCTTAGGACCAAGGAGAAAAAATGGCGGTGGTAAGTAATTATCACACATCATGGAATTGTGGAAGAAATTTGGATTAATAAGTTTGGGAGGCTTTAAGCTTAGCACCTTCAAGTAGTTCCACCATTTTTAGGCTAGGAAAGTGTATCCGGTCAAGTGGTGTGGCCGGAGCTTCTACATGCGGAGCCTGAGGCAGGTCGGAGCGTGACATGGATTAGTTTATTATTACTTCTGGAAACTTTTGTTGTAAAAAGTTTTATCCTACTAACTCCGTGCAATCACATAAGCTACTAGATAATTGGGTGGAATAACAATGTGTTTTGCCTAGCATTGTGACTAAATTTAGATATTAACAACAAAGAGACCCAAACTTTTTTCTTTCTTTCTTTTTTCCTGGAATGGGTCCCTTGAATAAGTTTTGGAGACCATCCCCATATACATGACATGTGAATTTTGAAGTGACCGTAGCCTCTATCTACCGTCTTAGTCTTAGTAACTAGCTCATGGCATGCATGGATCCTTTTCCATAGCATATTCTTTCAAGATTTTCTATTAAATAGTCAGATTTAATTTACTCAAATATGATGGTTTAAATAAAAGATACCCACAAAAGTAAGTTAATTTTCTTTTTAGGTAACTGTTTGGTTGATTCTTTTTGTACCTTCTTTATGCAGTAAGTTAAAGTATTTTTGTGGACCCCTTTTTAATATGAACCATCATATCTGAAAGGAATTAAATCTGACCATTCAATGGAGAGTATTGAAAGAATATGCAATGAATTTGATCCATTCCTGGTCAGATTCATGAATGGTGATGAATCCAATCATTCATGACGCACACTATATAGCTCCAATGGTTAAATTGAACTTGAATCCGTTCTCCCAACCAATTCACTTTTCAAACAACTATTCTTCAATGACTCCTTACATCACTGATGCAATCAAAACGCCAGCTGTACATCAAAATATGTGTCACACAAAAGCATTCTTCAATCCTGATTGTATGGTCCTGAAGAATGAATTTTTATTTACTTTTGCCTTCAACACGGTTTCAAAATCTAATCGGATTTCAAAAATTTGGCCGAACCACTGACCCAATGACCGCCAATATGGACCGTTAGTATTCTGAGATATCGTTATCAGAGTTATGAAGGAGATGATATTAGTACCTTTGTTTATAACACCGTCCAAAACTTAATGGCGTGCTGACGTGATTACAATAAGCTAATGTGGCATGAAAAAAAATTTTGCGGGGAGAGAGGGTGCGAGAGAGAGGAGAGAACAAAATATTGCTTTGTTCCATCTTCTCCCTACCGCCACGTCTGCTTTCCATCGCTTTCCATCTTCTCCACCGCTAGCGACAATGTGAGGTCCGTGACCGAGTTAGATTTTCGTAGTCTTTAGTTCTTATATGGCTTTAGACTTGTTGTGGATGTTTGAAAATTTTTCTAAGTCCTAGACATGCATGATTGTGTATGTGTGTGTTATGATTTCTTGGACTTGCAAGTGCATGTGAGGCTTGCTATTGTTGGGGATGCATGCGTGGTCGCGTTGGGGACGAACTGGCCTAGTTGGAGTCTCGTTGGCGCGGCGTACGATCCGTAGCGAGTCGACCGAGTATGGTGCTGAATCTGTTTATGCAGATTTCAGGACTTTCGGTCGACCGATCGGAGCAGGTGAGAGTTGGTAAGGGTTGTGTTTAGTGTTATTTGGGGTTATTTTTTATTTCTACCCGAGAAGAGAAGTGCTGGAGCCCTAGGTAAGTTCCCCCTAGGTGATCATCTCATTTTTCTTGATTTTATTTGATTTAAACTTGATTTTCACACTCTCCCGGTATTGTCCTACGCGTAGATCACTCCGATTTTCGGTTTCGCGGAGATTTCCGGTTGTGAGCCCGTGGAGAGCTTGATTTCGAGGTGAGCGGTTTAACACCATGTGTATGTGTGTTGGTATGCATGAGAATGCGTTTAATGGTATGCTTGGGGTGTGTTTACATGATTTTGATGAAAGTGTGTAACCGGGTCAAGAACCCTAGTTGATTATTGGTTATTGTGCTATAGATTCATGTAACATGCTATATAATACTCTTGTGATGCTAATAATGCTAGCCTTGAGTAGTACATCATGTTGTGTACATTTATGTTAAGTTCAAAATTATGAACTTTGTATGGTTTGCTCAATAACTATGTTATCCATGTTGATATGTGATGTTATGTGAGCATGTATACGATGTGTAGAGTAAAATAGCTCTAGAGACACTCGTATTGGTTGTGCCTTAATAAAATGTGGGTACTCTGTGTAGTCGGGATCTCCGTCGAGTATCGAATGAGTCCACCCGATGTAATGATTCCGGGGGGGGGACAATATGTCGGGGGCGGAGGGTTCCGGCTAGAGTACCTAAGGCGGTGAGTTGCCTCTACGGAGGACGGTGGGCGTAGTACCTTACGGATCAGCCGTTGGCCAGGCGATTGCTACGTTGAGCGAGGCTCGATTGCACAAGGCGTAAAGAGTCCGAGTAGCCCCCATTTTGCGCTGTGGGGTCGCCCCTACCGTGAGTTGCGTCGTGACGGAAAACCCGACGACAGCGGGCGAAAAGCCTTGGTATGAGTGTAGGCGTCCGGAACTGCTTTAGCCTAGGTTGGGGTTTAGGAGCCTTGGCTAGAGAGTTCGTGTCGGACCTACCTTACCTAAATGAACAATGTTGACAAACTGCGATGAGTTAGTGAATCACGCTGACTTAACAAGAATACATAATTGGTTGGTCGGGTGATTACTACTGCTACGTGCCAAAGCATGCTTGTTGATTTATTGCATATGTGATGAATATGCTTGTTGGTTATTGCATACGAAATGATTATGCTTGTGGTTGTGTATGATGATGCTAATAGTTATGTTTGTGTCTTGTGTGCGGTGTTGCATTGGCGCTCCAAGGGAGGACGCCGATGTGCCGCTCACTGAGTCATAGGACTCACCGCTTTGTTGCCCTGTTTTTCAGATCCGTCCGCGAAGGGCAAGGAGCTCGCGTAGTCATCATAGCGAGCGAGAGGGAAAAACTAGAAGGTATTCTGGGATTTTGGGGACTAGGGATGTATAGATTTCATTTTGTATACTAGTCTAGTCACACATAGTTACAATGTAAGATGTATGTAAGTGAAGCATTAACCTACACATAGCATGTATTTCTTTTGAAATTGTATAAATTACTTGTAAAACTTTTGGATCTCAAGTTGTATGAAATTCTAAGGTTTTACATGAAAAAGGTGCATATTTCATTATATATGATGTTTTGACCCCAAGTGGGCATTAGAATGGTTGGGCATGTGTATTTGACCATATTTGGTCTTTCATATGCGTTGGAATGAATGTTAAGCTTGAAAAGTGAGTTTTGATGCATTTAACTCTTGTTTTACCGTATTTCGGTCCTTAAGAAGTTTTGATTTTAAATTCGTCGTCTTCGCGTATTTTGGGTGTTTGGGAGGTCCTACACGTGTATCCAAGGTAGATACATGGGCATGTAGGGTTGGTTTCCAAGACCTAGGTAAAATACGAATTTCGAGAGCGCGAGTATTTTATTTCTGAAAATTGTTAACTGAATTTCTGATATTTTCGGTCGACCGAAACTGTTACATCAGGTATTTGTGCTTTCGGGTTGAGTATCGGTCGACCGGTTCTCAACTTTCGGTCGACCGAAAACTCTCTGGAATATGCAATTTAATTTCGTTTTAAATGGTTTCCGAAAATACTTTCGATACTTTTAGGGTCTTGTATAAATGCATTTAAGAGGTTAGCACCTCCGAATCTTTTAGAAAAATACAGGTTGAGCCGGTATTTCCGAAAACGTTTTTCTAAGCTTTTGTTACAAATGTTTTATGTTTAGGACCTAAGGTTGTCCTTGATACTTTGATATTAATGGAGGAGATTGATATCTTAAGATCTTTGACAAGCTTAGTCGGCGCCCGAGGCGGGTTCCACCTCCTCCGTGGATACTTGCCGGTGCCGGTAGTCCCGGGCTCGGCTCAATCCTCATTTTCAAGATCTATTTAGCATGAGCTTCCGCATTGCGATACTCTGGATTTGTGTTTCTTTTCTTAGCCGTCGCGGCCTCGGGTCGCGGGTCGTGACAGACAACCTCCTCCTCGATGCTGCACTGGAGGCGCACTAGTGACCGCATTTCCTGATGACTCATACACCTTCCTAAGTTGTCTCTCCTTCTCAAATAATACTTCTTCTTCTTCTTCAATGGCTTCTCTGTCCATTGACTTATGTTCCAAACGGTACTGCACTGACAAGAACGAGAAGCCTACCTCTGACAAGAGACCTCTTTGGAGCTTCCTCTGATGGGTAGCTACATTACACTGGAAGAGCCTCCATAGCCTAACAACACTGAGAACAGCAATCTATCAAATTGCCATTAATGGAGAGGACCAGAGCTTTGATATTTAGGGAGGGAGGGAGGGAGGGAGGGAGAGAGAGAGAACAAAACCGAAGGATCTGCTTTGAGTGGGACTACTAATCATTCAAACTTTGGTGGACAATCCAATCTGTGTATCAGAGAGCATTGGAGGCCTGGTGAGGACTCCAAGCTCAGGGAGTTGGTTGCTCTATATGGCCCTCAGAATTGGAATCTTATTGCACGGCGCGCTCGATCATTGCAACGTGTCCGATAAGATAATTGCTATACATTAATTTCTTAAGGACGTGTCCAACGAACCATATTCATTAATTTGTTAAAGGTGCTGAACTTCTAAAAGCCCCAAAGAAGTAATTTTACGGTGTTTTTTACGAAGCACCCAGCAATTGCCACAGTCGATTTGAAGAAGTAGAAGCTTTACAGTCACGGGTTTTTTTTTTGCTTGTGCAATTTTTCTGTAGCATCTCATGGAAGAATTAGATTTTCATTTGGGTAAATATTTTTGTATTCAATTTTCGCTAATTGTATATTTTCTTTTCTTATTGCTGATTGATGGTAAATATTTATTTTATTTTTTCATTTTGTAGATGATAAAATCAGCGCTAAACAACTTGATATCGTTCTGCAGTTAGAGGATAAAGATATTACACCTTTTGTGGGAATGACTTTTAATTCGGAGGAGCAAGCATATGATGCATATAACAGTCATGCAATATCAAAAGGTTTTTACATGAGAAGATACCAAAAAGATCATAATAAAAAAGGTGATATCACTGCTTGTTACTATGTATGTGCTGGTGAAGGTTTTTCAAAACCGACTTCTAATGTGAAGCAAAGAAAAGGAATGGTATACAAATACGGTTGTCGAGCTCATGTAAAGTTTAAAGTTATAGACGGAGTTTGAATAGTTGATACTTTCAATGACGAGCACAGCCATCCGTTTATTGAAAAAAAAAAAAATCAAAGACTGAAAGAGTAAATGCCCTAAAAGCCAATAATATTGGATATTTTGGCGAACATATTTCTGTAATAAATAGTTTTAGTTTACTTGATTATGGTTATTTATTTATCGCATCGTCATGTTTAATATGTTGTATGAATGTATGTGATAAACCCCATGGACTAAGGAAACAGAATTAGGATCATGATAGTTGATCATGATAATGAGACCTAATGTCTTATAAACCTAAGTCCAGAATGTTCTTAGTCATAGGTGTATTGAGTAGGGGCTCAATGTCACCGGAAAGACTAATACACAGCTTGCTTGCTCATACGATGAGAGTAGTGATCTCATTACTACGCGTGTAGTTGACACTGAAGCAAGTGTGTAGGTGCTCATTGGATGAATGAGTTCACTGAACTGACTTACTCGAAGAATACCAATGGAATATGTCAATGGTAATTCTTCAGTGTGATAGTTATGCCTTGATCCTCAGACTTGAGTTTATCATAGTATCTTATGTGTTCATGATTTATACTTTAGTGTGTTTCCAAGTATAGCTCAGCTGTACGAGGGAACCATCTGGGTATAAATAATAGCACATGAAGATAGATGATAACCAATAGAGAATCTGTCACCTCCTATGAAGGAGGAGAACATCCTATATGTCTTTGAATAGAATTAGCTCAGAAAATCCTTGGCCGAGGTACGATGTGAATTAAGAAATGTTCTTAATGTCACAGACGAGCAAATCTATTAAGACAGATATATTTGTTCGAGCTATATTAGAGTTTGACAGATATCCATACTCTAAGCTCGTTCGGGATGTTAGAAAGGAACAGAAGGATTATAGGGCATGGGAACTATTCACACAAAGATTTCAAGTGATGAATATTGATATTCATACCACACGGGTGGTCATGGCACGTTGCTAGACGTTAACCACGATCTGTGAATAAATATAATTAATTGGTCGAATTAATTATTTGTTAATTAGTTGAATTAACTATTTATTCACTGCCGGCGTGGTACTGAACCTAATGGGTCACACGTAAATGAGACACGATCGCGAAAAACCGAATTTTGTGCTTGAGGGGCTGCTTTTGCCAAGGTTCAATATGCTGGACCTAAGGTTTTGCAAAAATAAGAAGGCCGTTTTTGCAAAACAGCAAAAGTTCGGATTTAATGTGCAATATATGTGTATATATATATGCTTGCACAGTTCTTCTTCTCCGCCGCCGAAAAACAAAAACCGTGCAGCGCCGTTGAGAAGGAAAAACCTAGCGCCGCTAGCACGAGCTTGGTCCTTCTCGTTCGAGCGTCTCCACTCCGCCACCTCCTCCTCCGGGTAGCGACGCCGGTGAGCTTAGGATTCGTTTACGGATTACGAACTGTTCGTCGATCCAGCAAATCCGTGAAGCTCCAGATCGGCGGTCGCAGCGTTCCACCGGGTCGCCGACTGCTCTTCATCCGACTGGACTGCGGGCGACGACGACGACACCAAATTCCGGTGACATCCTCGTCGCTAGGCACTCGGGTGCAATTTGTTGCACCAACCCGACGGCAGCTCCGATCCCGGCAAATCGAAGAGCCGGAGGAGACGACGATCAGCTACTGATCAGAGGCAGCGCCGACGAGCTACGGGCGCGAAGAGCGGACGGCATACGGCTGGGCAGTGCGGGCGCGAGAAGAAGAAGAAGGTGAAGAAGACGGTACTGTAGACGGTACTGTTCACTAGCGGGCTTGGATCCGATCCTAAAGCCCAATTTCGATTTAATACGATTAAATCGGATTTCGGTTTCGCGAGCGTCTCAGCGTGGACTAGCGTTAGAGGCCGGGTACTTTCGCGGCTCAATTCATCAGAATCCGAGGAACGTTACGTGGCGTGTTCGACCCGCCAAGGTAATTCAATAAAACTCGTACCGCGTTAGATGCATGATAGGATCGCGTAATAAATTAATCAGATTAATTTATTATATCATGCTTATCATTTACATGCGATGTGGATGTTTTGATTATTATAGCATACCAATGTGATCCTGTTTTCGGGTACACGGGGCTTTTGTATTAAAAAAATTTTTAATTTCCGCTGCGCATCTGATGTCGTATTGACCCCGATAACCCAACAAAGACATCTTATGAAGACTGCAAACTTTTTGAATGAGAATACAAAGAGTATTCTTGGTGTTTTGGTCGATGCAGGAGTGAAAATAGAAAATGCTATTAAAGTTCTTGGCAAAGAAGCAGGAGGTAGTCAAAATCTTGGTGCAACATAAAGAGATCTTTGAAATTTCATTCAGTCTCGCAAAGCAAATGTAATTTTTGTAGGAGATGCACAAAGTCTTTTAAATTACTTGAAGCATGAGATGTCAGAAGAGGTTGACTTTTTCTATACCTTCCAACTTGATGAAGATGGAAGATTGTGTATTTTTTTTTTGGCGAGACGGTATGTCGAAATTGCATTATGAATGATTTGGTGATGTTGTTATTTTTTATTACGTATCAAACTAATAAGTACAACATGATATGTGCTCCATTTGTTAGTGTCAACAATCCTTGGAAAAATTCATTTTTTGGTGCATTTCTATGCAATGAAAAAACTGAATATTTTAGTTGGTTGTTTAATGCATTTTTAGAGTCCATGAGAGGAAAGAAACCCACTACTATTTTCATAGATCAAGATCATGCCATGACAAATGCTATTGAAAAAGCATTCAACGGCACCGGGCATAAGCTATATGAATGGCATATTGAAAAGAATGCAGCTCATAATACACCGCATTTGCTTGGTAAAGCACAGTTCAAAAATATTTTCAACAAATTGCTATAGAATTGTGTTGATGAAGCATAATTTGAAGCAACATGGCAGCATATAATTATTGAATGGGAATGTGCAGAAAATGAGTGTTAGGCTGGCGCTACGTATTGAGGCAAAAGTGGAGTCTTGCTTTTAATTGTGATACTTTTTCGGCCGATATTAGATCCCCACAAAGAAGTGAGAGTACAAATAGAGTATTTAATAGCATGGCTTCCAAAACAATATCACTCACACAATTTGTTAAGCACTATGAAGATACAACAAATGAGATACGTGATGTTGATTTATTTGAAGACTTTTCTAATAGAGGAAGTGTAAAGCCTACTTTTGATGGTTGTGGCATTCTAAATCATTCAGCAAAATTATACACAATAGTAATATTTTACAAATTCTAAACTGAATTTTTAAATATGTTGTCTTGGAGAAAGGTAAATGTCAGTACATATGACAACCATCATATTTTTGCTCTGCAAAAGATGGTTATGACATAAATTATATTGTGACATATGACCCACATAAAGCTACCATTGTATGCAGTTGTCATATGTTTGAGACTTTAGGTTGGCCTTGCTGTCATACTTTGCATGTATTACACTTTGATTGCCAGTTATCTTCCATTCCATCTCAATACATTCTGAAAAGGTGGACCAAAGCTGCGAAAGATAGACTTAATTTTGAGAGTTTTCTTGGGCCAAAGGAGAATTCGTCTTCGAATTCTTTGATTTTTTGTCTTAATAGAATGATGAGAAAATCATTTGCCTTGATGAGCTTGGTTATTGGAGATGAAATTGCTAAAAAAATTGCTGATGATGGCTTGGAAATGATAAGGGCGAAAATTAATAGGCACTTTAGTAATTTACCTATTATAGAAGATGCATGTTTGGATAATATGGGAGTTAGTAGGACTAAGTGCTCAGAGAATGAAGAAAGAGTGTTGGATCCAAAGAGTGAAAGAAAAAAAGGAGTAAGCAATAAAAGACTGCAAAGTTCTATAGAAACCTCCAAGAAGAAAACAAGAAAGAAGCCCAAAGTAAGAGTCCCAACTTATATTGCACCACCATCACGACCACTATCAACACCACCACAAATTCAACCACAAGTAAGACAAAAATTTATACTAGCTGCAATATAATCAGAATGAGTACTTAACGTACTAATATACTTTCGATTTTTTTTTTAAGATGAGCATGTACATGGACACTTCTATCTCATGTACACAGTTGCTAAGTTAGGTTTGCAAATCTTAAAACTCATTTTGCAAATGTATTCTTTAATATATATTTGCTTATCGAAGGTATTTTTGAGTTGTAGGCATCTTGCAGTGGTTACATAGCGGATCAACACTTGCAATTGAACAGGACAAAAGAAAATCTTAAAGATGTGTGACACATATTGAAGGACATTATTGAAGAAAGTTTTATACTTGCAAAAATTTTTAGATTGCAGTACTTTGATTTTTATGATGTTCCTAAAGAGTTTTGAGATACAATTTAGCATGTTTATTGTCTATTTCTTGAATGAGTTTTGTGAGAAACTTGTTATTAACAATATTATAGGTTAATGTTAATCAGATTGTTTAACTCCTTCGTTGAGCATGAGCATTAAACTGAAAAATTTCTGATTCAGTACATTGATCCACGATGCATTATAAAACGAACTTAAAAATCATCAAATACATTTTGAGATATTTTTGGATAAATTTTGAGTAGTATAATTTAAATTTTAGAGTAATTTATAGTTATAATTTTTAGTATTACTGAAAAAGATTTTAATAAATGTTTATAACTCCAAACTTTAATCAGTTTAAAAATTATTCTTAAATCGGTGAAACTATGTAGTTCCAATATGTCCAATTTTAAATACTGTTTTAAATAAAATTAAAGTTTAAAGATAGATTATGAAGAAATTATGAATTACATCATGCGGACGGATAAATCACAACACTCACGTGTGTTGCTTTATTTATTTAATTAATAAAAAATTCATGGCTGTAGAGTTTCTACTTTTTTAAATAGACTGTGGCAATTACTGGGTGCTTCAAAAAGAAGCACCGTAGAAATATTTTTGTTGGGCTTTTTGAAGAAAAAAAAAGCAACATCTTAGAAACAACTAAAATAAGATTCATCACACATGTGGCATTGATCGAGCGCGCCGCGCAGATAACCTAATCTGTGCAGCGCACTCGATAACATTACTCCTAGCAGTCCATTGAGAGAGTCTCGAAGAAATCCCTAATTTTTAGGAAGAATAAATGTGGAAGAATATAAGATGAAGAGTTTCCTAATATATAAGGCCTAGCCCGATACTCCCCCTCAAGTTGGTGCAACAATGTCAATGATGCCCAACTTGTGAACAAGGTTTTGGAAAGGCAAACCAGTAATAGCTTTTGTAAAGATATCAGCGATTTGATCGCCGCTAGAAATATATGAAGTCTTCAGCAAACTAGTTTGAATCTTCTCAAGCACTGGATGGCAATCTATCTTGATATGCTTCGTGCGCTCATGATAAACAGGATTTGCGGCAATATGCAACGCTGCTTAATTATCGCAATATAAAAGAGTGGCAGAAGGTTGAGCAACTTGGAGATCAGTAAGCAAATAGTGTAGCCATTGACGCTCACACATAGCACGCCATGGCACAATATTCGGCTTCAGTAGATGATCGAGAAATGACACTTTGTTTTTTTTTTTGTACACCAAGAGATGGGGCTTTGTCCTTAAAAATATTGTATTCAGTGGTGGAACTACGAGTAGTAAGACAACTAGCCCAATCAGAATCACAATAACCAATTAATTCTAAAGGGTCCATGGAAGAGAGAAAGATACCTCGACCAGGAGTTGCTTTTAGATAGCGAAGTACATACATAGCAGCTGCAAAATGAGGTTGGCGAGTCTGATTCATAAAACGATTTAACATATTTACTGCAAATAAAATGTCCGATCTTGTGGTAGTTAGATATATCAGACATCCGATAGGACGTCGATATTAAGAAGGATTATCAAGCAATTCGCCATCAACATCAGTGAGCTTCAGTTGCGGGTCAATAGGACTATCACATGGTTTTGTTCCCAAACAACCAGAGTCAACTAATAAACTAAGTGTATGCTTGCGTTGATTCAAAAAAATACCCTTGCTAGATCTAGCAACCTCAATTCCCAAAAAATATTTGGGTGGACAACAATATTTGCTATGTAAGAAACTTTTTGGAGAAGAAATTGCAGCCACATCAGACCCAGAAACAACAATATCATCCACATATACCAATACAATGTAGAATGGCCTCCGACTGATCGTATGAAAAGATTATAATAAACTTTAGATTGAATACATCCAGCCTCAACAAGAGAAGTAGACAACTTAGCACACCAATTTCTCGAAGCTTGTTGTAAGCCATATAGAGACTTTTGTAGCTTACCAACACGTTGCTCCCCCTGTTGTGTAAAACCACGTGGTATCCTCATATAAACTTCTTCTTGTAGGTCGCCATGAAGGAAAGCATTATGTACATCCAATTGATGCAATTCCTAACCTTTATGTGCTGCCACAACTAATAAGCATCGTAAAGTAATTAACTTTGCAACCGGAGCAAAAGTATCATGATAATCTAATCTCTCTTCTTGTGCATAACCCTTAGCAACAAGATGCGCTTTATAGTGCTCAATAGATTTGTCGGCATTATATTTGATCTTGTATGCCCATTTGCAGCCTATGGGTGTTTTTCCAGAAGGAAGGTTGGTTAAAGTCCACGTCTTATTGGCCTCTAGAGCTTGTATTTCAACAAACATAGCATCTATCCAATTCAAATCGTGTACAGCTTCAAAAAAACTTGATCGCTCATGAGTAGATAAAATAGATGAAAGAAAAAGCGACGACGACTAGAAATATTGCTATAGCAAAGTGAGTGTGAAAGTGAATATTTCTTGATGAGATGGAAGGCAATGGAGTAGCTATCACATTAGAACAAATGTAATCAGCAAGATAACTAGGATGTTTAACATTGCGTTTTGATCGTTGAGGCACTGGTTGAATGTGAGGACTAGAAGGTGGTTGCTATGGAGGATAACTATTTGAAGGTGATTCAAGTGCACTTGAAGACTGATTAGCTGGAGAATTGGTGTCAACTTCAACAACTTCCAAGGGAATCACATCATGTTGGCTTATAGGAGAAGGACAAGCTTGGAAAGGAAATATGTTTCGTGAAATATCACATCCCTACTTGTGAAGATGACATGATTATCAAGATCATTTAGTTTGTAGGCTTTCTGTCCAGGCGGATAACCAATAAATATGCACCGACGTACAAGAGAATCAAATTTGTCTTTTTAATGAATATTATGAGCAAACAAAGGCAACCAAACACCCGAAGTTGAGAGTAGTTAGGTTTAGATTGCATTAGAACTTTTTATGGACTCTTATTCTGAAGGATAGTGGAAGGAGTACAATTAATCAAGTATATTGCAGTAACGTCTCAGTATGGACTGCCACTCAGAACGAAGTCGGATATCAGAAAAAAAGTATACTGCAGTAAGGACACACTCACCCCAAAATTTAGGTGGTAGATTTGCTTGAAAAAGAAGAGAACGAGCAATTTGCAGCAAATGGCGATGTTTGCGTTCAACTATCCCATTTTGTTGTGGAGTACCGACGCAACTATGCGGGTGTAAAACTCCAAGATCGACAAGGTAGGTTCTAAATTTGACGCTAAAGAATTCAAGGCCATTGTCACTTTGAATTTTTTGAACTGGTCTATCAAATTGAAGTTGAGCCATAGATAAAAATTGCTTAAGAAATAGAGGTGCTTCGGACAATGAAAATGTGTCCCCAAATATCAATATGAATTAATTCAAAAGTAGATGCGGGTTGAATTGAACTTATGGAAAGTAGCAATCTATTTTGTTTTGCCAATGGACAAATATCGCAAACATATTGATCAGAAACATGGATTTCTCATGCTAGAAAGATAATTTAAATGAATCTTAGACAGGTGTCCTAAGCACTAGTGCCAAATATCAAATGTAGGAATCTGAATAGCAGAAGCAATAGGTTAAAGTGCAAAAATGTAAAGGTCCCCTTGCCGTTTAGCTACCCCAATCGTCTTCCATCTGCGTAGGTCCTGAAAAAACAAAGTTCAGGAGTGAAATTGCTACGCAATTAAGGTATGGGTAAGAGCGCTAATAGACATGAGATTCTGTTCGAAAGAAGGGAACAAAGTACGTTTGAGAGAGTGAAAGATGAAGTAAAAAAGCAACATCACCAACATGTAGCTGGATATAGCGGGGTATATCACCAGAATTAAGAAGATATTTTGTAAGTAAGTCATATGGTTAGTTGCACCCTTATCAACGACCCATTGATTAGAATAACGCTTACCGGCTAAGTTGGCTGCAAAATTAGAAGAGAGAGTAGGCTGGGAAGAACTTGACGTTGTAGTTGCATTCAATGAATTCCTGGAGAGTAGGCAAATTAATTGATTATATTGATCCAATGTAAGAAGTGGAGCTCCTGCAATAGAATCAGCTAATGAAGTGGATTGAACACTGTTAACCATATAATAAATAACATCGATCTTTTATGTGGCCAATCTTTTGGCAATGAGTGCAGCGAGATGGCGTTGTATTTGTCTCCACCGCTTGATGGATAACTAGCTAAATTGGGTAACTATGAAGTGCATAACATTTATCTTTTGTATGACCAATTTTTTGGCAATGATCGCACCGTGGTCTATCACGTCTAGGTTTTAAACCAATATCAACCTTTGAATGAGTCAGTGAATAGTTATTATTATTATTATGGGTGGTGCAGACTGAAGATCGCGATGTTGCTCCTCTTATAATAATAAAGAATAGACTTTTAATAGATGGCAGAGGTTCCACAACAAAGATCTGAGACCGAATAGGTGCATATGAATCATAAAGAGCAATCAGAAATTGCATAAGCCGCTCCTGTTGTTGTATATATGCAATAAGTTTCATTGCTCCACATTTAACATGTAGGAAATGTTATATAACCTCCAATTTATTAATTTAGACAGCAACATATTGCTGTTCTTGACTAAGAACAATATCGTGTCATAGTTGATAAACTTTTGCCGCATTGCCTTGTGAAAACCGCTCTCAAGCTCCTTCCATGTAGCGCTAAAGGAATCCAAATAAATGATACTATCACAAATTTCTCTAGAAATTAGTTAAGGAGCCATGAAATTATCATATTATTGCATCTAACCCATGACTGAAAGTTTTGTGAGGTGGTCTGCTCCGGTGGCATAGATCCATCAACAAAGACAAGTTTATTTTTGGCTAATAGAGCCAAAATCATTGCACGGTGCCAAGTTGAAAATTATCACCGTTGAGAATATTAGAAACCAAAATATTACATGAATTATTCGACGGATAGATATAATATGGGTTATTGTAACCATCAACACCCAAAGAAGCAATGGAAGAAGATGAAGCTCTTGCTTCTGTGTTGTTCATAAAAGCCATTGTTGGAGAAGGGAAAATTCATAGCCGCTCTAATACCATGTAGAGATCAAAATTAGGAGAGAAAAGCTTTTCTACAATTCTATATCAAACAGCAATATATACATACATATCAATAGTCCGTTGAGAGAATCTCGAAGAAATCCCTAACCATCAAAATCATATGACAATGTGTACAAGTGAAATACAACATCATTTTTTGATTAACTAATTACTAAAATCTTTATTTGTTTTTCAATTTTAATTTCCCTGAACTAGAGATCAAGTGCAGCCACTCGATGTCGGGCTTATGGATCAAACTGTCCTTGATTTGGTTTAGATAAGTAAAACTTTAAAAAATAAAAAGTCATGGAAAATGTTCATACCCAATATTGTAATCAAATCGTAATCGTGAGATTTTAAATCCCATCCAATAGTAGTAATATTTTGCTTGGATCAACACTTATACATGTCTATAAATAAGGATGGTAGGATGTCGCAGTAGTAGGACGGGCCTCAATAATCCTTCGTATCGTAGGTTTGACTTCCTTTATTGTCCAATACTAGTGATATTTGTTTTGATTTACACTATACATGTCTATAAATGGAGACGGTAAGATGTCATAGTGGTAGGATGGACCTCAATATGCCTTCCTATTTTAGATTCGACTTCACTTCATGTCCAATACTATTTACTTGGATCAAAGTATACATGTCCATAAATGGGGGCGGTGGTGAGCCATAGTGGTACGATGGCCGTCAAGAAGCCTTCCTATTATGAGTTCAATTTTTCTTCCTACTAGTTTGAATATAAATTCTGCTGGTTGATATGTTCATGTGCCCTCCCACAAACGATAGTTGGCTTCGTCTAATGTTCGGCCCGTAGTAGTCTCCCCCGGAAGGCCGGGTATAAGTTACGACGATAATGTCAGGCTAAAAACCAAAGTGAAACTGAAAATAGAGATAATGACTAATTTTAATGAGATTAAATATTTTAGGGAAATGCTAT
The DNA here is from genome assembly GCA_002076135.1 of Xerophyta viscosa. Taxonomy (NCBI): domain Eukaryota; kingdom Viridiplantae; phylum Streptophyta; class Magnoliopsida; order Pandanales; family Velloziaceae; genus Xerophyta; species Xerophyta viscosa. Next base: position 470,773 of record MJHO01000154.1, read on the forward strand.
TTGTAGAAACCCCATTTTGTCCGGGTCGTTTGTGTGCAACACCAAAATGCACTAATTATGGCTTACAAAATAAAATTGGATTTAACTCTACTCGATTGACTAATTTAGGCCCAACAAAGTCCAATCGAGCCAAATCAAGCCAGATTAATCTTGATCGGCCCAATTAGGCCAAATCAAACCGATTAATCTACATTGAGCTCGAATGGTCCTATTAAGCGAATCAAGCCTGATTATGTTTGATTAGATCCATTTCGCGATATGCATACTGCGATAATATGTCGTACTGCGATAATATATACATGTACGTTAATGCACACAAATATATTTATATTAGATAATCTCGGAGACATATATATACATATGTTCACATGTATACATATACACATGCATGCACATATTAAAAAAAATAAAAAAATCTAGGGATGGCCAGCTGCACTCACGTCCTCTCTTCTACTATCTCCCTCTTCATTTTTTTTCATCAACCTTACCTCCTCCATTTTTTCTGTTCCTCACCATTCCACCTCTCAGATCATTCCCCTCCTCTCCATCACTTATAAAACACACACTATACACACATCCTGGGGGGCTTCGGCCTAGGGGAGAGGAGCTTTGGCCAGATGATGGAGGCCACCGGCCAGCCGGAGTGAGAGAGAGAGAGAGAGAGAGAGAGAGAGGAGAGAGAGAGGGAGGGGGGAGGAGGGAGGGAGAGCTCGGTCCCTTGTCTCTCATTTTCCCTGCTCACATCTACGACACCTCACTAAGCTTGCCGTGCCATTGTCCCTGTCGCAGCACCGCAGAAACTTGAGAGATCACCGGATACGGTTGCACCTGAACACAACAAAGCACCAACACACTCCGAACGCACAGGCAACTCCATGAAACCCATTGAATCAACATCTTCTACACTTAAAGACCTCGACAAGTCGTCGTAGCTTCGCTACCGGCGAGCCACGGTGGCAGAAAGCGGAAAATGAAAAAGAATAAATGCAACCACGAATAACTCTCACTAGAAGGACTAAACAAAATTTGGACATCATCATTGAATTTAGAACGTTTGAAAACCCCAATAACACTTATTACAATAGAAAAAATCGTCGGTTACTGAAACTAGCTGAAACATGGCGAACGATGTTAAAATTGATTTTTAAGAGCGCCATTGTACTCGGAGGATCGGAAAACCCTAGAAAACATATAGATCTAGCGGTGAAGGATCACCGCCGCCGACGATGACCCTCGAGCTCACCGGCTATTGAAGACGGCACCGGCTTGGCCGGTCATCTTGCCGTGGACCAGACCAGTTGGTCTAGTCCGCAAGCCGCAGCCCATTAAGGGCTGGCGGCCCGCCGTGCAATGACCGCTTTTCGATATTAAGGTCTTCCGCTGGGGTTCATTTTTGGATTCTGTGCTCGAATAGATGTACTTTCATGATTTCTTAATAATTAACTGACATATCATTAGGCTCGGCAATTAGGTACCTCAAGTAAAGTAATATAGTATTAATAAATCAGACAATATCAATCAGGTAGACTCCAAATTTAATTTGTATTTCTGATTTATGATTAGTTGTTATTCTAGCTCATTCAATCGTACCTATGGGTCGGTCAATAGTAGATCCAAGTATCATTGGATCTTGATAAATCTAGTCGTGAATGATAGTTTCACTCACATAATCAAAATTTCAGACCGCTCATGAACTCATCAGTCTCAATTCACCATCACTTCAAGCTCTATTACATGTTTATAACTCTTGACCATACAGTGCGGACGTCGCTACTGCGAGTCATTAGTGTGCATCGCCGGATTATGAAAGACCTTAACTACGTTCTAGAGATATGAACTGTAGTACATCAATACGGTCCATATAAAGTCAATGAAGGCTTGAGAGTGAGGCGCGCCTACTCGAAAGCCGGACTCTAGCGCTCTCGAGCCAGCATTAATATTTAATTAGTCGTATGTGCCACGATAGTCGTTACAGTAAGGGTACTGATAATGATTGGGTATAAGTGGGAGATGTGAACTATAATCATATCCGTAATCTCTCATTTATAGAATAGGCGGCTTTACTCAGCGGATTCTAATTCTCTGAATCCTTGTATCAATTTGACCGTCGCGGTTGCGTATGAAACGAGAAAATACAGATTTAAATCGCAGTATGAGTCCTGTAACTCAATTGTAATAATACGTCATGTTATCATGCTCCGCTCGAGACGTATCGTTCCGTTATCTCATTGTCAGAAATAACATGATAGGTTGATCTATTGGGGCGTTTTAGCATTCTCATTGCATTCTAATTACTTGTTAGTGTAGTAATTGTGTCTACAGTTTAAGAGCATTTAGTATTTACTAGTGTCCGTGTCTATGATCTGTAGGGATTTTCACTGAATCTCTCAGATCCTGTAGTTTGCTTTTATCACACTTGCTGTGATCTGTAATAATATTACGCGGTATATATCTGCTTTGAGATCTCTATTTGAACATTAATTGCACCCTATTTCAAGAGGTGCGTTACGCTACACTGGTGTTTAAAGATTGGAGACTTACGTTAACTACTGCATGCTAGTATCAAGTATGTCCGACTAGCTTTTTAGGGTAGAAGTATATGATGCTCGTATGAACTTTGTCTCTTGTCAGTTCACGATGAACGAGACACTGATATTGTAGCAGATAATGATATATCTACGTATTAGTAGTATATGTCATACTATTCCTACGATCTTTGCAATAAATCTGCGGTTGGGCAACGTAATCTCCCGATAGATCTCTTTCCTCAGCTCTGCCTTTACTTGCCAGGCTAGGTTAGCAAGCGGACATGGCACGGCAAAGCACCAATATGAGTATCTTAAGGTGTATGTTCGCCTTGAATAAATTAAGACTGATTAGATGTGGCAAGATCACATCAGGCGAACTATACTATAATATCTAAACTAGCTGCATGGGCCATGTAGTGCTTACAATCGATTGCTTTTTGATTATACAAACTGTCCTAGCCGCTTTTTATCTTTTAACTTCTATACTCCTTCTAACTCCCTCTTTACTCAATCTATTCTCTGTTCTCATCTATTCCTTCACATTCCTCCTCTTTCGCATCTCCCTGTCTCTTCTCTTCTCTGCTGTTTTCATTTCCTTTTTTCTTTTTCATTTGTGTATTCCTTTTTTAAGAAGAGAGAGAGTATGAAATAGCACATAACTCTATTTCATTATCAAGCAAGGAGTAAAACAAATCAATTCTAACGTTTCAAAATTACCAATTACAAGTTGATGAGTGCTCACATTTTGCCCGCTAGTATGTTCATATTTTGTTCTGGATGACAGGTTGACTATGATTGCATGTTGCTTCAAAAACTTTGCTTGTGTTTGTCTTCTTTTTGGCTTTGTTCTTGATGTTAGCTTGCTCACTCCTGGAGATTTTTCTTTTATTTGGTGGACGTCCATGTGTTCGAGCACTTAAAGGATCTTGCAGTTTCTTAGTTCCAGAAGACATTTGTGTATCTTCATTACCAACAATGATACTTACATCTCTCAGGCTAATCTGCATGCTTTGATGTATGACATTATCTTCTAGCATTTGCATTTGAAAGTCATCTAGATTTCTCCATAATTTGTTACAATTATCATTGGAGTTCACTACCAAATTTGCAACCTCGTCAAACTTTTTTTGCAACTAATCATATCGTTGTACCTCAAGATTGATGAGTCGATCAACTTGTCCAAGTCTAACTCTTGTAAGACATCTCCTTACATCCTTTCTTCATCTTTTTATTATGTACTTTTCTCGTACACTAGGGACTATTCTCTTTAGTAGAACAGAGAGAATGTGTTTACACAATATCAATGGCGGATCCCGAAATTTGTCACGGGGTGTCCTTTCGTCAGGGAGGTTTGGAGGTGGCCCGTGGCCGGCGGCCGGCCAGTGGGCACCAAATCTCTAAAGAAAATAAAAATCTATAGAGAAGAGAGAAATTATTAGCTAAAACTATAAGATTACAATAACAAGTCCTATTTAATCTCATGATTTATCATTTATTTATTTATCAAATAGTAAATACAAATCAGTGAATAAAGACTCACCCAGCAAATCCTTCAATAGAGAATAGAGATTAGTGAATCAAGTCGTCGTTGGCTGGCAGGGAACGGTCCGGAATGCGGTTGTTGTCCATGACTGTGCGGTGGGAGGCGAATCAAAAGTCAGACCTAGCAATGAGAAGCAGCAAAACCCTAAAATTTAGAAGATGTTAGATGTTAGGGACTGTAGTCGTGGGGTGCTGCTGTCACTTGGGTGGGGTAAGCCTTATGCCGGTTGGCTTTGTTAGGCCTGCAATAGCAAGGCCTTAGGAGTTAGGCCTAGCCTATATTTTGGGATGGGGAGATGATCAGGCCTAGGCACCCAGCAAAATTAAGGCTTGCGTATTTATATATATGCCCACATACACACACACGCGCGCACACACACACACACACACATATATATATATATATATATATACCACTTCTCCATAATTCAAGGGGGGTCCCTGCTCCCCTGACAACATGCTGGATCCGCCTCTGCATAATGTACCTTCGAATTCGAATAAGAGACAGGTGCAGCGGGCTTCACTGTTTTCTTTATTGAAGATAACTTCAAAATAGATATCTTTGTGATATTTCTCATCACCTTCCCCAATGTATACATCCTCACAAACGTCGTATTCAACTGCAGCGGCAGTTTCACGAACTAACAAGATTTCACAATATAATTTTGCTATCAGTTCTTGTTGAAACTCCTTAAACTTTTGAATAGTATAAGCTTGCTGAAATTATTTTTCTATACCAATGTTTGTAACACAAGGAATATGAGAACTGAATGATTGAAAATATGTTTTAGTTTCTTTCTGAGATGTACTCTTCAGAGCAATATTATATTGTTGGACAAACTGCTTCAAAGTAGTTTTAGAGTTTACATACCCGTCAAAAAATGATTAATGCTTTCACTTTGTTGTGTGGTTGACATGCCTACCCAAATAGTATCCTTAGCAAATGCAAGAACCCATCAATGTTGCTCTTCGTACATATCAGACAACCATCTATTATTCTTCAAGCTGTACAATTGTCTATAAAACGAGCCCAACTTTCTTCAAATTCTTCCTTTTGAAATAAATCATAGATAGCACTAGTTAAACTTTTTCTAATTGGCTCATACAGCCTATGACTTCCAACTTTTGATGGTACTTTTCTTCAATATAAGCCATAAACGCCAACAATGACGAGTGTTAGGGAATACATTTCCAATTGCATTGTTCATCGCTTTGTCTTGATATATAATGATAGCATTTGGAGCTAGATACCGCGCATGCATGATAACCAATTGTCAAACAACCATATAAAGGCTTTGGTTTCTTCATTTGATAGCAGCCCATAACCAAGTAAAATAGACTAGCTGTGATGGCTGACTCCTACGAAAGGGGCAAAGGGCATACGATACTTATTTGTTAAGTATGTTGTGTCAAAAGTAATCACATCTCTAAATTCCTCTATGCTGCTCGAATTATAGCATCTACCCAGAAAATATTCTGATGTGTGAATCTTCATCAATGTCACATAGTATAGAAAAAGTTTGAATCTTTAGCTTGCATCTGTACAAAGTAATGATAAAGAGCTTCAGAATCTCCTTCCCCCAACCTTAATCGCCTTTCTTTCTCAATGTGATTTCTACAAACTTTTTCTAAACATGTGACTGCCTCATATCCTCTTCTTCAGCAACGACTGTCTAAAAATTTTTGCTTGCACCGAGTCCAGCGATATTGTTTATTACGAGCTTTCGCTAATTAACGCCTATACTTATCTCACAATTGCTCAAGTAAAAATGTGATTTGCTTGGGCTTAAATCATTATTACGTTCAAGTACAACTGAATTGACTGTACACTTACCGTCTTCAAGGATAGTAGCATTCACTCTAGCTTTGCATCCAATCTTCCTCACTGGATAGGGTTTAGCACGTTTCCTACCACTTTCTTATCACTTTTCACTTTACTATTTTTTTTTAACTTTCTTTTTACTTTTTCACGTCCCACTCAAAGTAAAAATCTCCTAATTTAAAAAGTTATTCAACTTTATTTTTTTGTGCTTCAAGTTATGCAATAAATAGTCACTCAATATGAATATACATTAGGAGGAAAGACTTATGCTAACTTAGACTTGCATCGTTGGAGGCATGGTGAAATTAATTTTGCAATATCACAAACTTATTTGGTAGGATATTTAAGTAGGTTGGATTTTATTCATATTATGATTTCAACAAGTATGATAGTCTACAAAAGCGAAGTCTATAATTATAAGGCTAAACCTCGATATTATAACAGTCTGCTATCAATAAAACTATTATTTTTCTACTGCTACATACTTTTATACAATACTTTATATCATAATATTATGTTACCTTGTTAGCAATACTAATACAGCTCATCTGGAATATTCAATGACCAATATTGTAATATATTGCTAGCAATGGTACGATACTAACAATATTAGGCTAGCCATTTGAAAAATCTCAAAATTTTCAATTATGAGCTTATTTGAACAACTTACCTTTCTCGGGGCTAAATTGGTGGTGGTTTGGAAACATGAGTTTATGGGGGTGCACAAGATTAGGTACGGAATGGGTACTCTATTTTTTTTTTTTTGGTCATGGCCGTCGGGTTCGGTTTCTATTCTATATATATCTCGACCGGAAACGATGCACGTTAAGTTAAAGTACCTTCCAACCAGGAGTTGCTGGAATTGGAACACATTCATTGAGGAACAAGCCATAGTCTCCTCTCAGCACCCAGCCGCGCTAATCAACTGGACGATTACTGGTCGGTGAAGTGTACTCTTTATTAATGGTTAAATACTTGAGTTCTCCAAGAAAACTAATAGAAACCCACTTATTTCATGCAAGAACCGAGATCGAGAGGTTAATAACCGCAACGTATATCGCGAAGCAAATTATATAGCGAACTTTCTTGTAGAAAATATTTATATAATCTGCATTAGCAATAAAGTACAGGAGCCACTTAAATTTAAAATCGGATGCTTTTCCATACTTCTCTTCCAAGATGACATACCCGGTGACCCCAAACTTTCTACGGCTAATTTGGAAGTAATTTGTTGGACTACATATAACTATTCAAAGTGGCTATTAACAGAGACAACTAAGGTGAGTGAACTGCATCTAAACGGGCAGAAACACCGACCGTCGTTGGCCTGACCGATCTCTGACGCATCACTTGGGCAAATTCTGAATCTTCGGCCCGTCCTACGTACTTGATCCACTGTATCATTTGGTGGTACATCGGGAAGAACCGTATTTGAATTGCATTGTAAACAAAGTTGGGGATCAGGGTTGTTATCACCACTAACAGCATAACGATCCAGTATGAGGGTGCTTGCGCCAAACCCTCGATGAACAACATGAAATAAGTTGTTGAATGTGTCGGGTTTATTGCGCCGTAAATTAGTAAAAAGATGTACCAGATCGCGATACTCCCCCAGATGAAGATATGCTGGATTATGGTGAAGTAGGTTATAGAGAGAGCCATCTGTAGATTTACCACCCATATCACGCAGGTATACATCGTAGCACCGAAGATGGAGAGGTCGACGACCTCACCACCCTCGCGAAAAGCTTGGTGTTGAAATGCCGCCATGCACAGGTAGAAGATTGCAACGGCGTTGCAGGTGCCAATAAGGATCCAGCGGATTATCCTGGTCCAGTTGAATAACATGTTCTGCATGCCTTCTTGATATAGTAGGGGGAACTGCAACAAGTAAAAATATAATTAACTATCTGACAGCTCAGAAAATTGATGCACTTTACTGAACTTCTTTACGATTATTATTATTTTATTTTGCAGAAACATCAGATGAGAATATTACAGAGAATTCAAATTAGTTTGTATGAAAAATGGTTATACCTTTATACAAAATCTTGCTGAAACATCCTGGTCAAATACCCCTAGGGCAACTGGTGGAAGCGAGGTGAATAGAACGTTGTATAATGACATTCCCCAATCGTTGTAAGCAGCTTGCCCAGAAAATGTCGTGTATGCTTCGTAAATGAAGAGCGTCACACCGAATGTGATGTTCTTGTAGAAAAAATAGCATATCTAAAGGCAGCAATTAGAAGCAATCAAATTAAGGTAGTTTCACATAATTCCAGTAAAAAATAAAAATTAAGTGTTTTTCTTACCATTGATGAGATTCTTCTGTAACACCAATGTCCATGAACAAGAAGCAATCTCTCGAGAAAACGGAACTGAGCGATAGCAACATCACTAGCCATTACAGCCTGTAAAAACGAGTATTTTTCAGTATAAATAGTACAAATTTTAGAACAAAATAAGATCGAGGCTTTAGATATTAGAGAGAGAATTTTCTGCGACTACGGACCTGCATTCCTTCAGCACCACTGATCCCGATACCGATATCTGCTTCCTGAAGCATTCCAACATCATTGGCCCCATCACCGATTCCTAGAGTAACTTTACCAGTGCCTTCTTTCACCAGTCTAGTTACCTGAGTTTGGTATACGATTCATCAGAAATTGCAAAAAATGTGCTTTTTTTTTTACTGAGAAAGAAAAAACTCTTATTTATTTATTTTTTTTACTGAGAAGAGAAAATGAATGATGAACTCACCAGAGCCTTTTGTTTTGGAGAAGACCGGCAGCATATAACAGATGCACATCCAACGGCCAAATCCAAGAACGTGCCCTTAATATTATCCTCCAATGCATACGTCAATGATTTTCCGTCAATTATCAATGCAAAAGAGTCTGTACTTGAAGAAGCTGTCAGCGATTTCCCATCCTTTATCTGACGAATGATGCTTTCCCTTGATGCCTGATTATCATCATTAGACATTGTTTTAGGGAAATGAGGAAATTGCTTAGATATTGTGTTACATAATATCTAAGCAGCTCTTATTAAATATTTAAGCTGTGCTATCAAGTTTTAAAAATATATAGTGCAAGTATATAAATGCCTGAAAAATACGTCGTATGACAAGGCATAATACCTTTGCAGCAGCAGTTTTGTCTCCCTCTTTCTCCAGCCGTACGATATCCGGGGCCTCCAATGTGATAATGATTTGCTTCATTCCTTGCCTTAGAAGACTACACGCGAAGCTGCAAATAGGAAGTTTTGAAAGAAGAATTTGTTATGCAACCTTCATGAGGATATTGCTCAATATGCAACGAACTTCCTTATTCTTATTATTGTTATTTTACGATTTCCGAAACCCAGAATTATGAATTAGAAGCTATAATCTATTTATATTGAATAATCAAAGGGCGTACCCAATATTAATGGCAGTCTCCATCTTGTCCCCGGTCAGTACCCAAATCTTAATACCAGCTTGAGCGAGTTTGTCAATACATTCCGGTACCTGAAATATGATATTGCGCGTTAATCTCAAAATTAAAAATAAAAGAAAATTCATCAGGAACCATGGACAAGCCTTTTCTACGTACCCCATTCTGAAGTTTGTCTTCGACGGCTGTGGCACCAAGAAGAATTAAATCCTTCTCTATCTTTATTCAGCTGCAGCATCTATTTTTTTCGTCTCTGTCTGCCACTAATGAATTCTTGGGCAGCCATAAATTCTCTCGATTGAATATCTTTCGTATCCTCTTGCATCAAGCTTCGCGATAGGCGAAGAATCAAGGTCTCAAAAACCACGTCGGCATATTCAGTAATGATGCTCCTTAGGTCTTCTCCTCTAATTCACTTCCTCCTGTTGACACCCTTTCGAACATCACACTTTCATAATTCAGAAAAAGAAATTGCATCAGAAACTATATAAATGACCCAAAAAGTGAAAAAAAAAAAAATATATATATATATATATATATATACTCAGTTACCTGTCAGCCCCTTTACTAAGGAGTAATAATTTTCCCTCCTCGTCTCTTACAATCACAGACATTCTCTTCGGGCACTGTGAATTCTAATATAATTTTAACGAACGGTATAGGACCTGCGCAGTTAAGATACAGAAACATATGATAAATATTATAACTGTATAATACATCTTGATACATAAATTACTTTTTTTTCATAATAAATAAAACAAAAATCACGAAAACTAGCTCACCTTCCCAACTTTGTGCCTTCACCAGGATCAATTCATGAAGCATGAGACTCGTCTGTGTCCTTTTGCGTGGTAAAATTCGAAACCTAGTTCCCTTGCGGCACAACGAAAGCAGCCTCATCTCGGTGACTCTGCTTCGTATTGTATCGTCTCCGTCCCTCATCTATATCGGTATTATAGCAGTCTTGAACAGGATAGCTAGCAACCGAAGATCTGGATTACATCAGCGGATTGCTCCTTTACCCAGCTACCATTCATAAGCGATCATCCTTGAAATTAAACCTTTCACTGACGATTTTGAGATCCGTTGTTCGGTCATCCGACTCTCTCCCTCTGCTCATAAATCAAAGGTGAACCTTCTTTTGCCATTGCTTTCTCAACCTCCGTGCACCACGCCCGTAAGCGGGGTCCCGGCAATTGAGCATTTATGAACTCCATGAGTTGCAAGTTAGGTTCCGGTCTTTTCGAGAGGATAGGTTGTCAAAACTTGCCCTATTCTTCCGTGCAAGTTTAGATTCCTAGCATGAGCAGGACGATCCGATTCCTCGTGATACATCTTTACATCTTCGGTTGATGAAGATCGCCTGGAAATTTTGACTATCTCAAGTTGATATGTATAAGGATATCGGAATAAAGTAACGATACAGCATTATGGCTGTTAAAAATTGAAATATGCAGCAACTGCTTGGTCGCCTTAGCTTTGAATTGAATTATTCTATTATCGGGTCTCAAAGATACCACCTCTTCAATCCTACCTTTTCTATTCCTGATAGTTTTAAATCCCGAAGACGAATTGATTCCAACGGTTGAAATCACTATCAGAGTTGCCAAAAAGAAGATAGATAAGCTATCCATTCTCTTCTCGTAGTTTATGCTCCTCTTAGACGGCGGACGCAGTGCTTCTGCATCACTTTTTGTATCATGAACCGGTGAAGAATCACTACACCGTAAACATAATCAGTATTACGGAAGCTTCGTTGGTCTCTCAGGAGAAACTTGCTGAGGCGGATAGCAGGATATGTGTTGACCTTTCGGTATTCCATGGTTCGACAACGTATAAAGGGTGGCATGGATCCTCGCATTTAATTTACTGCTTTAAAGTTGCTGGAAAATTCGATCGTCTGTAGATATTGAAGAAACTTCCAGCGGCTGTTTGAGCTTCAAATTCGTCTCACCGTCAAGATTCATAGTCTCCACGTAGCAAATTGCATCTTCGAAGCTCGAGGATAGCAAGATGAGCATCTGCGGGAAGAAGTTGTCCTGTTTCTACTCGTACAATATCGCCGACTCTCAACTTCTTCCACTCTGTATAATCAAACTTACCACCCCCTTGACGCGCCTTTACTTTTCTGTTATTCAGCTCGGTATCCTGAAAATCGGTTCGCATCAAATCAATATCATCAGTTCCTCAACGCGCAGAATTTATATAAAATCATATTTATTGGCAGACAAATCTTAAATCCATGCATCTACAAAAACCCCAAGTCAACAACAGAGCCATTCAAGAAGACGCGAATAAGAAAACCTCAAAACTATTCTAGCACATGAATTTTTTTTTTTTTTTTTTTTTTTTTAAATTCCTTCTGCAAAGATAACTTATCATTTTTTAAAAAAAAAAAAAAAAAAGTAAAAAATTATCAGAAATTTACCTGCTGTTTTCTCCGGAAGTCTTCGATAGCCTCCTTCACCATGCTAGCTCCAATAACAACAATGAATGGCACGATTGCACTGGCGGGGTTATACGGGGCTAAAGCGGTGAAGGAGAGGCATGCAGTGACTAAGAAATACATGTTAGCAACTCTGCGGAACTGCTCAAACAAGGATTTGGGGATGAAGGTGGCTATATTATACTTGGTTGTTGATACATAGTTACTTCGATATCCCAAATTGGTGGCTTCAAAACACTCAGGATCATTCCCTAATACTACTCTTGAATAACCTGGCCCTCCGATATTAGAATGATCTTCCTCGACCGGCGGTTTTAGGCGAGAATAACTGTATAATTTGCTCAACAAATGCTTCCTTTTCCTTCCGCCACTCATCTTCTTATAATCGAAGTTAAATAAGAAAAATATGAGCTACAAAATTTAGAAAATGACTCGAAATTTGAATTTTTTAGCACTTAAGCTGCAAAAAAGACAGCTAAACTAGATCAAAATCTTCTCTCCTTGAACAGAACTCGATCCAGTAAATAAGTTAGATTGAAAACTACTACTTTTCCAGCCGCAAAATCAATAAAAACCCAATCTTGAGCTACCAACAAGAGAAAAGAAGATTTACGGAAGCACAATACAAACACCAAAAGTTTCAAAATTGGTGAAGTTTCAGAGTGATATTTGATTCGAAGATTTAGAGCTGGTTTTTGAGCGCTATAATAGGGGCGGAGAAAGAGGCCAAATTGGGCGGGAGGCAGAAAGATACAGCGTTGAATTTTAGACTCCTTGAACAAGTTGTTACTTGTTGCTGTGTTTCCCTGAATTTTTCAAAAATAATATTACAAAAGAAAATTTTTAGAAGCATCCACGTATTTTCACAAATTTTTAAATAGGTTCCTAGTTTAGAAAAAACTTTAAAAAATCAGACGAAAATTAAACTTATAATACTTTTAAAAGTTACCATAAAAATATATTTTCTGTATTCTACACATTTGCATTCAAAATTTTTTCAAAAACTATTCTGACAGATGTATTCATACTTCAAAATTTTCTAACTAATCTCTCAACAAATATTTAATGTATTTTTTAAAAAAAAAAATTAATATAAAAGATTATAAAGTATATCAGAATCTATTTCTGTATAGTAATCTTTTAAAATAAAATATTTATATGCATATTTATATGCATATTTTAATCACGATATCGGTATTTTTAAAAAATTTTAAAATACAAATTATAAACTTTAGTGAGATATATAACTTTTATTTTTAACATTTTCTTTTTTCAAATAATACTTATAAATAGATATTTTAAGGCTTCGAAATTCAGTAAGTTAACAGGTCGGATCAAAAATTCATTAATACTTCGTAACCTTAAACACCTATTTAGAAGTATTTTTTAAAAACTGTTGAATATAAAAATTATAAATTTTATTAAAATTTACAAAATGGTATGGCACGTTTTTTTGATGGAGTGGTCAAAAATCAAATGTTGAAACTAGGAAGCTGAATGAGGAGTTTGTAAAGTAGGGGCTTAATGCAAATTTTCCCCTGTATGTATAAAAGCAAAAATTTGTTTATAGCAATATCGGAAAAAGCAAAAAAATTAATTCACTATGTGCTCGGAATACCCGTTTCCAAGCGAGTTGTTCGACGACACACTCAGAAGATCCTAAAGTATTTGGACTTTTTATATATCAGTCCTTTATTTTTTAAAACATAAAAATTAGTTCTTAAAAAATGTTTAAATATAATTTTAAATACGTTTTCAGATGCTGATTTGTAATTTTTTAAAATAGGAGGGGGAAAGTTGATTTGCAATTATCTGAAAGTATTTTCCAAAGTATTCATTAACAATAAATAGTTAATTGGTCCACTTTTCGCTGTATTTTTCTTCGACGTCTCTTTTAGAGGTTATCCTTCTTCTACGTTTAGAAATTTCTAGACACATATATACGCAGTGGTATATGAGTAGTTAGCTCGTGTAGTGTTTAAACAGATTTGTGTGTTCCTACCAGTTTTGGTCAACCAAAAATAATGACAGAGGCGCATATAAATAGAGAAATGTTATTTTTAGGGTCATTTTGACCCTAAAAAAATCAGGACTGATGTGGCGTTGTCCAAATCAGCCCAAGTATTTAATAAAATACTTGAAAAGTGATTATTCTCACATCTCAATATTTTAAAAATACTCATTTTACACTAATCAAAAAAATCACATTAAATATGCTTCTTTTCAAGACAATTAATATCAAAAAATAATAAATGATAGGCTTTGGGCAACGCCACATTATTCCGATTTTTTTAGGATTAAAATGACTTTGAATAATAGCATTTCTCATGTAAATACGGCTTGAGACGGCGCATCATTTTTATTCATCTCTAACCCCTGCTCTTAGCTACTTGTGTGGTAGCTTAGAGTTCCAAAGTCGTTTTATGCGTATTAGGAGGCATGGGAGCTAAATTACCTAGTTTTGAGTTCTCCGTATCGACACTACGCATGGACACCAACTTCATCTGGGATGGGTGATCGTTTAGCGTAGTGAATAGCATATTTGCTTTTATTCATATCTTGGTTGATATGTTTTGTTATGTGTCATGCCTTGTATATATACATATACGTGATATGTTACAGGTGGTACCACGATAAGCGATAGTCGAAAATGCTTTCGTACTATTCGCTATTTAACTCACGCTCGTTTGTTTGTTCTTTTTCTAAATCAGGATGATCGTGGGAAGGCACCAGCCGAATGTGTTTTAAGACTTTAAAATTTTAGTATGTGTAAAAATTAATCTGCTAACCTTGTTAAGACTTTGGAGACTCAAAATACTTATTTAGATGTATTTTTTAAAAATTTTAAATGCAAAAGAAAAAGTAATAGCCAAAAAGTCTCTATTTTTCAAATCTGTTAAAAAAAAGCCCTCAAGCCCTTGCTTTATTTTCTTATTATTAGTAAATTAAGAGATACATATATAAGTATTTTTTAGATAAATTTTAAATATAAAAAAATAAGATTTCGTGCTCACAATTTTTGTATTGAAAGTTTTCAAAAACATAATCAAATAGATGTTTAAGATTTTGAAAGTTCTAATGGTTACAAAAATTTTAGAATCCCGAAATATATATTTAGAAACACACAAAATTTTAGAACATTTTTAAAATATTTTTCAGAAAAAATTGAATATAATAGTTATAAAACACACAAAAATCTTGTTTTTGTATTCACAATTTTTTTAAAAATACATAATATGTTTTCAAATGACTTTATGAGTTGTTCGGAAAAGCATAAATTTTTTTTTAACAGTTTGAAAAGCAAGATTTCTTTTAACAAGACATTGAAAAAGACTTTAATTTAATATAAAATTTTATATTTATTTTTTTTAAAAAAAAATATTTTAAAATAATATTTTTGATAAAAAATAACGAAATATAAAGCTGATTTGTAACACACTTACAAAGTTCGAACTGTCCAAATTCGAACGTTGCCCCTGAATAGGAACACTGGTAGCCGTCTGATCCGAATTCCAAAAAGATGATGCCACTCCAATCGCACACACGTGTGAACGCTTCCGATCCTCCTCTTCTCCTCTCCGGCGACTCTCCGACCATCTCCCACCACCACCGCCACTGTGATCTGCCGAACGTTCTTCACGTGCGCCTTCCTTAATCCTTGGGAAATTACAACCAAGAATCGAATTTACACCTGATCGAGCTGGTCCTCGACCGATCAATAAAGTGTTCAAAAACAGTTATGGTTAGGATTCAAGTGGGCGATAATTGTTAGAAACGATCAGGATCACACAAAATGCAGACGATTTTAACATGGAAACCCTTGAGAACAAGGTAAAACCACGGGCTGTCACGTAATGCCAACGATAAAGCGATTTTCACTAAGAAGAATATGGATACAGATCTCTCAATCCCCTTTTACAGTATCTCTCTGTATCTCTATTAGCCAACCCCTTATTTGGAGTTGTCTCCTGCCTTATATAGCCACTACGAAGGGCATTCCCTAGGCCCGGGCGACCCTTGAGCTTCCTTCCTTAATTGCCTAATAATTACGACTCATTAACTCCCTATCTTAATGAGCTTTTATTATGATTCATGAAGAGAACGTCAGTTAGAATTCTCATAAAGATTTCCCCGCGCCTGTAAGTAACGGTCCAACTTCTCACGATCTGCTGGAGTCGACCTCGGGTAGAATCGCTCCCGAGGTGTATCTCGGGAGTCGACCGTTGTCAGTATATGTTCTAGTAAAACCAGTAAAAGCCCTGATGTCTACCTCGGGTAAATACTTGTTTACGTTTTGGGTCTTTACTTCGGACTCGACCCGTCTTCCTATTCAAGGTATATCAGCATCACGACACGTGGAGGTCCAGAACGGGGTTATATCAATTGCTCCCCGACGGTCTTAGCGGAATACCGGTAAGTCCGTCGGAAACTCCCGAAGTCAACATCTTGAATCCGCAAACGTCGGTGTTTTCTGCGAGCTCTTAAATAGCCGCAGGAATATTTAGGGAACTCGTCTCCCGATGTCCGTTCTAACGGCAAAATATTACGTCACATCTGACCTAGGTTGTCGGATTTCAAATTCCCGCGCGAATTCCCTAACTCGCGTCGCCTCGTAAGTTGTGATTCGCTTGATCGTGACACGTGGCCACCTCTAGTATGGATACTCGCCGCGTGTCCTACTTTTTCTCTTTCCTGTCCCATCCTTTTAATTAGCCGCAGAGTCGCCGTTTCTATCACCAGACCCCAAATACCTTTTGCAACCCGTCTTCTCCGGCGATCAGCGTCTTCGCATTCCGAACGTCCGGCGATCCTCGTTTTTTTTCGATTTCTTCATTCTCCGCGTTCGTTCCTTACTCGAGGTTAGTGATCTCATGTCTCCCAAACGCGTTAGGTATAACTTTTCTAGAATCTCTGAATCCACTGAATCCTCTGAATCCTCGGAAGCCTTTTCCCAATCTCGTTCCCGTTCTGGTCCCTCTTCTTCGGCGGATGCTGCACTAGATTATCTGTTTGCTCCTTCTTCAACTTCTTCTTCGTCGGATAATTCTCCTACCATTGTCCGTTCTTTGTCTCCTTCTGGTTTTCCTGCTGAGTTTGCCGATATCCTTCCTGAGGATATGGCTGAGTCTTCTTCTGCCTCTAGGTTACGTCCGGACGAAATCATTTCTACCGTAACTAGTAGAGATATCTCTAGGTGGAGAGCCAAATTTTTGTGGACTCCTGACTTCGTAACTAGGATCCCGACATCCACTGAAAGGATGTCCACATTCCACGAGAATGAGATAGCTGTTTTTTACGAACATATCCGTGTCGGTATGCGTCTTCCCTTGAATATTTTCTTTATTAACTTCTTCGACGCATATCACATCATGCCTTGTCAACTAGCTCCTAATGCCATCCATAGTATAATCGGCTTCTTGTATATTTGTGGCCACCAGACAATTCCTCCTACCCTCAATCTATTTCGTTGTGTTTTTGAGTTCATAGAATCTTCCCACTCTCCTGGATGGTATTTTTTACGATGTCGGAAAGATTTTGCCAAATTTTTTGTAGGTCGTCCTTCCTCCAATAAGGGATGGAAGGAAAAAAATTTCTTTATCACCCGAGATAGTGAATATACCTTCAACCGACCTTGGGGCCACCCTAATCGCGACATGCTATCCCTTCCTGTGTATGTCGCTGGTGATGACCTCGCAGTTGAGATCGAGCGATTCACACGGTACCCGGGGTCAGTTGATGTAGCGAACCCTGACGAAGACACGCTGAACCAAGTGGCGGCGTTTATTCTTGGCTACAAGGGTATGTCGCTCTCTCGGTCTCTTTAATATTATATGTCGGTAGCAGAATGCTATGTTGGTAGTGAAACTGACTGGAATTTTCTCACCCGTGATGTTGTAGACGATTTGGAGGCATCGCGCAGGCAACCTTTGCCCGGTCCTTCCACTTCCAGGCAACCGAGAAAACCGGCGGCGTCAAAGAAAAAGAATCTACCTCAGAAGCGGCCTTCTGCTCCAAGACAGAGGGCACCCCGAGGTCAAGGTCGAGGATCAAGAGGGCGCGGATTTGCAAGGTGGTTTGAATCAGAGCCATCCACCGAGGTTGATCCTCCTAGCCCTCCACTTCATCCATCGCCTCCTCCCGAAGTAGAAGAAGTTCCTTCTTCAGTAACTGCGGGTATGGAAGCGGCTTTGAGAAAGAAAAGTTCTTCAAAGGGTCCTGACTCATCGAGCAAAGATGCGGTTGCTGCGGCCTCAGCTCCAGCTCCCCCAAAACCGACTCCTCCTCCTGCAAAGATTTCGAAGCCTCCGGTTCAAGGGAAAACGAGCCGATGAGCCTATTTCGGAGGACCCCATTCGGAAGAAAGGGACTAAAGTATGTGTTGACAAGGGTAAGGGCAAAGCTTCTCAACCTATCACCCACGAGGTAAGAAGAACTGCCGAGTCCCTAGTTCCCCAACCTTCCGAGGTCCATCTTCCAAATTGGGAGTTGAGGAGGGGTGAGAGCTGCATCGGAAACGCTGCTGGCTCTACAATTTTTTGCGACATGGGTCCACTACCTGTGGATCGAAAATTGATGGACGAGGCGCCAGATCAAGAGCTTTTCGAGAAGCTCATGACCCTTGTCTTACGAGGTAAGCAAAAACTTTAGCTTCTGTTTTCTCAGGTATGATGTCTGTTCTAATGAGAATTTTGCCTATCTCAGCACATGCTTGCCTCAGCAGCAGCCCGGAGGCGCTATGCTCAGCAATCTCGTGGCGTACAGTCACAGTTGGACTCCCTCCGCAAACAGCTGATGAAAGTTTGGAAGAAGAAGCACAACGATTACGTTGCTGAAGCCGGAGAAGGCAGGCTCCAGGCTGAGATAAGAATAAAGCCTGACATGGCTGCGAGCTTGCTGCGAGAAAACCCCGGGCAGAATACAGAGAGAGGCCAGGTTCGGGTTGGACGAATGCCTTACGAAAAGGGCTTTGGCAGATAAGACGGCCGAGATGAACCGCACTGAGAAAATAATCGCTGCGAGGTTCATAAAGGGCTGAAAGAAGGCGGTCGAGGCTTATATCTCAAGTCAGAAGAATATAAGGCCGCCATCAAAATGGATTACGCTGCCGTGATGGTTTGCTAGGTGCAGTTTGTCGAGCTGCCGACCGCCTATGTCGCGAACATATGGGAGAGGGTGATTCAGGTTCCTGATGAGATTTTCAAGATTGCCTCCAACTCAATCGACAAGCGTATGGCTTCTGTGGGGAAAGTTTATTGAGCCTGAGGCAGAGGTGGATGCAGGGATAACTACTGACGTCGGAGATGTCCCTCCTACTCCGGTTTTAACGACGTCGACTTCTCCCGACGTGGAAATAGTGACTTCTGGTCCCGCTCCTGCTCCCGCTACTGAAGTTCTTCCCCCAGTTCAAGTCGCCGCTCCTGTACCAGCTTCGACTGAGGACGCCCCTGCACCAGTTTCCGCTGACGCCTCCGCACCGATTTCTGCTGAAGATGCTCCTTTCGTCTAATTTTTTTTTATTTATTTATTGATGTATCCCCGATATATGTATCGGGTATTTTGATGGCTATTCCGGGGAATGTCTGGATAGTCCTTAGTTATGTAATCTTCTTTTTGCTGAAATGAAATGCTCCTTTAGTAGTTTGCTTCTCTTTGGAAACTGAAAATTGAAATTCAAGTGTTCACTACTCTTATCCCCCCACTTCGATGTGTTGCGTAAGGAAGTCATCGAAGTGTACAGGAAACGTTTTGTGCACATAAAATTTTTCTGCCCACACCCCCTACCTCAAGTCGTCCAGCACTGGACCGACATGGGAGTACTAGGAAACTGAATCAAATTTGTCTGGCCCCTTCCCCCCTGCTCCATGTCGTCCAGTATTGGACCTACTTGGAAGTGGCGAGAGATAGGAATAAAATAAAATTTTTCTGGCTCTTCCCCCCTACTTCTACGTCGTCCAGTACTGGACCGACTTAGAAGTACCGAGGGATGGGACGAACCTTTCTGGCCCACATCCCCCACTTCGTGACGTCCAGGATTGGACCGAACACGTTGTTGCGAGAACGTTCCCCAGAGGTTTCGAAAATATTTTTCTGGCCCACACCCCCCACTCCGGGACGTCCTGTCGGACCGAACCGTTGTTGCGAGGGTGTCTCCCAGAGGATGCTGAAACAAAATTTTTCTGGCCCATACCCCCCACTTCGGGACGTCCTGGCGGACCGACACCATTGTTGCGAGGGTATCACCCAGAGGTCAAAAGCGTGTGCAGTGGACATAAGACAAGAGATTTTCCTGAAACTTGAACTCTTTACTGAATAGGAAAAAGTAACTTGAAGAGTACAGCTTGTTGAAAAGGAAAAACAATTTCTACTGGTAAAATTTTCTGAG
>MJHO01000155.1:0-54988 GCA_002076135.1 Xerophyta viscosa
GGGTTTTTATTATTCTCAGCCGTCGCCGGCGACGCCGGCGACGAGGCTCATTCTTGACCACTTAAATGAGTTATTTAGAATATATGGAGCATGTTTTTAAAATTATTAGAGAGTTTAGACGAGTATACCTCGAATTACAAGTTCGGCCCGAATGTTTGAGGGTGGCGGCGCCGGCGGCGGTTACGGCGATGAACGGAGTTGCCGGGGCTCCAGTGAGCAGCAAGTGGAGGAGGAGAGTTTATCCACTGCGTTTGAGGTGGGTGGCCGAGCTCGGCGAGCTCTCTCTCACTCTCTCTCTCTCTCTTTCTCTCTAAACTCTCTCTCTCTCTCTCTCTCTCTCTCTCTTCTCTCAGCTCTCTCTCTCTCTCTAAGCTCTCTCTTTCAGGTCCTCTCCTCTCTTTTTTTCCTTTTGTGTGTGTGTAGTGTGTTTTATAAGGTTGGAGAGGAGGGGAGTGATTTGAGAGGTGGTATGGTGGAGTGATGGGGATGGGTGGCTGCCCATCCCTCCTTTTTTCCATTTTTTTTAAAAAAAATAATAATTATTTTATATGTATATATGTATGCATGTATATATTACATGTATATATGCGTTTGTGTGTATATAAAAGCGTATGTTGTAATATGTATGTGTCCAAGAGTTTCGTGTGATATGGGCCCGGACAAAATGGGGTGTCGACAATGATCCACGGTATTCATGACCTTATCTCATACCTCAAAGCATAGTCCACGGCAGTCATTTCTTCATAAACCAAAGGTCTGATCCACGATATTTATAACCTTACCTCATACGTCAAGGCATGATCCATGGCGACCCTTACTTCATAACCCAAATCAAGGATGTTCATAACCTCTCCCCGTATATCAAAGCCTGGTCCACGGCGACCATTGCTTCTTATTCCTAATGACATAATCCACGACAATCGTAACTTTAAATCACCTTCTAGCGTGGTCCATGGGGCCATCGCTTTACAACCTTCAGAGAACAGTCAATGTGGCCGCTACCATTTAAGTGTATCAAGCTCAATTAGATAAAATTAAGCCAAATAGACGTGATTTTGCCCGTTTGGACTATGTTGGACCTAATTGACCCGATTTGGCTCATTTAGGCCCGAAAAGGCCCAATTGAACCAAATGACCTAGTTAAGCCTTAGAAAAGCAAACATATATGAAATAAATAAATAAATAAATATATATATATATATACATATATATATATATATACACACCCATATGTAAAAAAAAATAATATAAAATAATATAAAAAAAAAAAGCATTAAATATGAGGGGATGGGCAACCACCCACTGACCCTGTCACGACCCGCGCCCCGAGGCCGGGGGCCGCGACAGGGGAAAACCACGTTTTCGAAAAATATTTTGTTTCGAAACCAAAGCGCTTTGCGGAAGCTCGTTTAAAACCGATTTAGAAACAATTTTGACGGATTAGCCGGTTTCGGACTTTCGACGCACCCGAGGTCCACGGAGGAGGTAGATCCCGCGATCGGCGCCGACCCAGCTTGCAATAGATTCTAAGATATCAATCTCCTCCATTGATATCAAATTATCCATAGCAACCTAAGGTCCGAATTTAAAACTTTTACAAATTCAAACCCTTAAATCTCGTTTTCGAAAATCCGGCCAAACCCGTATTTTTCTAAAAGATCCGAAGCTTTAGAACCTCTTACATATAATTCTAAGAGACCCTAAAACCATCAAAAATATTTTTAATTATCATTTAAACCCATTTTGAAATTCGGATTCCAGTGAGTTTTATCGGTCGACCGCTCATGGATTTCGGTCGACCGAAACCCCACGCAATCCGCAGTTCCCACTATTATCGGTCGACCGAAAGGTGTATCGGTCGACCGATACTGATAAAATCAGCAACAACAATTTCAGAAACCAACTTCTCGCCGCCTCGAAATCCGTAATCGCGTGGTTCTTGGGATGCCGATCGCGCGTGCTCGTACGTCCCACATGGACACACGTGTACGGCACTTCCGCAACCACGATACGACGAGACGACAAGTTTTACGACAAGTTTTATATAAAACCGAAATACGACATTTTTAAGAACCTATCGCTTCAAAACTCATGCTTTTGGTTAAATTCACAAACCAACAACCAAGCAAGTTCAAGTAGGCTCAAATACATCGTATCTCGCAAACAACAACCCTCTTGGGGCAAGATTTCACAAAATCCATGTTTTACCAAATAAACATCTTTTCATTGAAAAGCTTTAGAAAAACAACTTACATAAAAGTACATTTTTCTCAAAAGCTTTACAAAACCCATCAACAACAAGTGTAAGTCAATGCTTCACGAGTTTAATTACAACTATGAGTTCTATACATGTGTAGCTAAATACAAAATGTTGTATATTTCTAACTACACCCCAAAACCCATATACCTCTATCACCTCCTTGCAATATATCGTCCTACGCGGGCTCCTTGCCTCTCGTCGTAGAATCTGAAAAAGAGGCAACAAAGCGGTGAGTCATCCGACTCAGTGAGCGGCACTTGTACGTTCTCCCCCGAACGCCCAAGTGACACCCAAACACAAAACAAAATGCAACCATTACGCATTCGAAGTCAACCAAATGGTTGGGGGAGCACATTCACAAACAATCACATATCACAATCGCATTCAATATCTCAAAGCATGCACTAACTCGTAGTTAGTCAAAACCACCCAACTATCAGATTATGCCAATCTTTTTAAGTTAGCGTGATCTATTGCCCAATCGCGATAAGGTCTTTTATTCAATCCAGTTTAGGTGAAGCCGGCCACTGGCGCCACTGGACTTCCCGAGCTAAACCCAAACCCGGGCAAGCCCCACCGCCCACCAATCATCACCAAGGTCTTGGTCCTCGCACCGGTAATTCCGCGTGCCACCAACACCTAATAACGACGGAGGCGACCCCATTGCGCGACACGGGGGCTACTCGGATCTTTTACGCTATACGCAACCGAGCCTCGCACTCACGGTTGCCACCGAGGCCAACCGGTGAACAACCGCTCCGCCGGCCTCCCATAGAGGCGATCCAAGCTCATACCCGTGTGTTCTAACCTCTCACATCCTTAGTGTCCCGACTCCCGGCTCGCGGCCCCACGGATCCTCGCGGCCCCACGGATCGGACAGGATAGAGGCTCCGAGCACACATATACGGGTAGCCAATCTCTAAGTTGTTTTTAACAACCAAATACTCTAGTTCGAACTACTAGTCCTCTTAGACTTGGGTCGCCTCACCCCGAGTTCTTTTCCTCGAAGGGCCATTTCCCAATCTCGACTAGTAAACAACTTCCGAGTATAACCTTTATTAAGGCACATGCAAACGAGTGTCCCTAGAGTCCAATTACTCTATCTACTCGCAAGCAACCACAAGTACGCATAGCTATGAATCAAGCAACATCAATCACCAAGTTCGCATATAGAACTAACATGATTTGCATATTCATTTCATAACTAAGCATACCAATAGCATGATTGAACAACTAAGCACATAAGCATGTTCTCAATCAACATAATCGCATACAAGGGATAAAACCCTAACTTAGCATATTAATCAAACATAACATGCTACAATTCAATCCATATAAGGAAATCATGCTATCACACACAAGCATGGTCACACATTGGTGCTTAACCGCTCACCTCAAGTCCACGCACTCCTAGTCCCGAAATCACCTCACCCCGGCCAAGAAAACGCGAAATCTCGGTCACCCACGCGAGGAGATCGACTAGAGATCTAGGAAGGAGAGAGAGCAAGTGAGAATCTAAGCTAGAGAGGGAAGGGAGATCTAGGGGAAACTCACCTAGGGCACCAGAGCTCGGGCTCAAGAAGAGGAGTTATGAGAAATAACTCCAAAACGCGTAAGTGTCGAACTTAATCGCGCCCACCCGCCAGGTTTCGGTCGACCGATAACACAATCGGTCGACCGAAAACTCGGCCAACTCAAAAACAAGCCGCACGAGCTCGGCCCACACGCGACGAACCCCGCACTCACACAACACTCCAAACTACAACTAGCTCGATTCAAACCCAACCAAGCATGCATGCACATCATGCAAATGCAAAGTCAAACACAATGCAAAAACAAACGGACCCGGACACGGACCTCACATCTCCTCCCCACTTAGGGGATTCGGTCCTCCGAATCGAACAAACTCGGGAAACGCGCACGCATATCGGCCTCGGGCTCCCAAGTCGCCTCCTCAAACTCTGATTCCTCCACAAAACCTTGACCAACGGAATCACTTTGTTCCTAAGGACCTTGTCCTTCCTGTCAAGAATACGAACCGGCTGCTCAGGGTAGGTCAAATCTGCCTGAACTGGTACTGCAGTCGGTACTGTAACAGCTGTCGGATCGGCTAAGCACCTCCGGAGCATCGACACATGGAATACATCGTGGATGTGCGACATCGACTGCGGAAGATCTAATCTGTATGCTGCACTGCCAATCCGCTCTGTAATCTGAAACGGTCCAATGTATCGCGGACTCAGTTTCCCTTTCAAGCCAAATCGCTGCACTCCTTTCAGTGGCGAGACTTTCAGGTATACAAAGTCTCCCACGCTGAACTCCAACTCCCTGCGGCGTCTATCGGCGTATGATTTCTGGCGGGACCGAGCCGTCTCGAGTCGCTGTCGAAGCCTTACACCTATGAATATCTCCGCAATGAAGCCTCGAACGCAAATTTAGACGTCGGAAATGGACACAAGGGGGTCGAAATAGTTGGGGTAGGAGCATGGTTAGGGCCACTGGCAGCCTGAATGCCGCTGCCGGCGGCTAGGGCGTGATTGCCCGCGACCAATTCTTGTTGATGACCGGCTGAGCCGGACGTCACGTGAGTTTATAACTCGCGTGCAGACTTGGGCGCAGCCCAGGTCTGAGTCTAGTCGCTCGGTCCGGACTGTTTTGATCCGGACCAGCCCTTCTTAGCCCAGAAAAAGAAATTTCATGGTTATAATAATCTTTAACCCCTATTTTCATCAAATAATCAATTTTAAACCCAATTTTAATAATAATCATGATACTTATGACATTTACATGTAAATAAATGCTCGATATACATACAAACAGTTGAACGCGTATATATTTAGGAACGTTCGGGAAGATAGATATTTTTCCAAAATTCAATTTTAGTAAAGGGATAGTGAGAAGCGATAGATATTTCTTTCTCTTTATTCCATACAAACTTCATTAACTAATAATAATCATAATATTGATTGTAATAATAATCAAAACAATAACAACAATAACAATAGCCATAATATAATAATAATAGTAACAATAACATCAATAACAACAATAATAATAAAAACAATAACAATGATCAACAACACAATAATAATAACAATAATAATGATAATAAATTCAACACAATTTTTAGCCAAATCTCGGAGGAGACGGATATTTCCCCGAATAAATTTCAATAATGAAAAGGAGTCAGTGGGGTAAGCGATGAGTATTGCTTACTCCCCATTTTGATATAAAATATTCATTTTAAATAAATAAAATAGATAAACACGATACGAACATCGGTGTAAATAAATAAAACATGTAAGTAAAATATCTATAACATGGGGAATAGATGGATATTCTTCCCCAATAATAGCAAATATATAACTTACTTTTAGGTTGGAGATAGATTTTCAATCATGATTATACCAGGGCGAAGAAGAGAAAATGACACAGCGCTAAGCCCATAAATAAAATAATAAATTCCAAGCATTTTGTTTTTATTAATGTATATATTCACATTTGTATTTTAATATGCATATATTCAAATTCATATATCATATCATTATATATATATAAATGTATAGATACTCATACAACAATAAATACATGCATATTCAGAGTAGAGATTTGATTTCACCGATACAAAGGTTAGGAACCGGATGGATCCTGATCTAAGTAGCTGGGGTAAATAAATATGAATGATCGTAATAGGAAGTGATGGATATTATTCTTCTAATACGACTAGGCATATTTATGAAAATCAATTCCCATTTAAATAAAGGATATATGTAAACGAGATGATGGATATTATCCCGACAGATATATACTATGTATTTGGATGTGTCTACCTAATATGATTTAAAGAGTAAGGTGGATACTAATCTCTCACCTTTATATTAGGTAGACAATTAAATATGCACATATAGAATAACAAATATGTGATAAATATAAATCTAAAATTATTATAATCACCTATAGAGTACCCGCTATGAGGGGTGCTATAGGGGTGTTCCGTCTTTCCCACACGTAAACGACGAACGAGTCTGACGAATCTCTTATGTGCGCGCCTTATCCCAGTTTTTAAGATTTTTACATATATCTAGATGGCGACTCCACCTTTTTCCCTCCCCGGAAGAAGGTCGTCAACACCACCTGTACCAAAAAGTTATCCTTAGTTCATCTTAAGTACTTAATGATACGTTTAACAGCGGTCCAATGACCTTCACTGGGATCATATTGATATTTGTTCATCACACCAAGACCTTAAGCCAAATCTGGCCCGGTGCACAGTATTGCATAGATAATTTACCCAATAGTAGATGCATAAGAGATATTCTTCATGTGAGCTCTTTCTTCAGACAATTTTGGCGACATTTCTTTAGAGAGCAGTATGTCATGACTATATGCAAGAACCATTTCTTGCTAGTTTCCATGCTAAACCGCTTTAGCACCTTTTCAATATAATTGGATTGAGATAATCCTGTTATCCTCTTTCGATCTTTCTCTATATATCTTGATGCCTAGGATATAGGAAGCTTCTGCCAAATCTTTCATGGAAAACTATTGTGATAACTAATTTTTTATAGATGACATCATTGGAATGTCATTTCCAATTAGTAGTCTCTCATTCACATACAGTACCAAGAAAATGATAGCTTTCCCTCAACTTTCTTATACACACATGGCTCATCCTCATTTTTTATAAAGTCAAACAATTTGACTGTCTTATCAAAATGGATGTTTCAACTCCGAGAAGCTTGCTTAAGTTCACAAACGGACCTCTTTAGCTTGCACATCCATTTGCCAAATCTCATAGTCATGGTATGCATCTATCGCAAGTAATATTCGAATGGATTTTAGCATTGCGACTGGTGAGAATGTCTCATCATAATCAATATCTTGCTTCTGTCTAAAGTCTTTAACCACTAGTCTAGCTTTGTAGGTATCTACATTACCATCTGCTCCGATCTTCTTCTTGAAGACCCATTTACACCCAATGGGACTCACTCCCTCAGGCGCTTCCACTAAGTCCCAAACCTCATTAGTACTCACGAAATTCATCTCAGAAATTATGGCCTCCAGCCACTTTCCGTTGTCGCTGTCGCTACTTTATATTGCTTCTGTATAAGAGGTTGGCTCATCATCATCTATGACTTTGATCCAGGAGGATCTTGGGTCAAGGAAGACATAGTGGACATGACTTGGGTGCATGGCAAGGCGTGGCCAAGGCGCTGGAAGGCGCGGCATAGGCGTGGCAAATGTGCGGCCAAGGTGCTGCCAAGGCACGGCATGGGCGCGGCATAGGCGCCGCAAAGGTGCGGCCAAGCTGCTGCCAAGGCGCGGTATGGGCGCGGCATGGGCGTGGTGCTGGCGCATCACAGGCACGGTCAAGAGACACGGACGTATGCGGAAGTCCAACCGGCGCGGGCGCGCGGAAGGCCAACGGGCGCGCGGGGCATGTGCGGAAGGCCAGCGGGCGGGCGGTAGGCACGCGGAAGGCTGGCGGGCACATGGTAATGCCAAGGGATATCCAGCAGGAGCACGAAAAATCCAAGAGGTGACGAGTTACATGACTATGTGTCTTCCCACTACTTGTATTCATTGCTATTAGTTAAATGCCCTTTGACCGGTTTGTGGCAAAGGGGTGCATGGGTGTGTCCAAGCCTATTTATAGCCTACTTGGACGGTTGTGGCAAGTGGTGGAATTGTGTTGTAACCGAGCATTGGTATAGGCAACACGAGGAAGTGGACGGTATTGGCCAACTCATACTACAAAAGAACTCTCTCTCACTCTCGGCTTCCCTAGATCCTAAAGAAACATCCTAGGCATTTTCTCGGCTTGTGATCGATCAAGGACACCTACGGATCAAGTGGTACCAGATCTTAGAGAGTGAAAGATTGAGGAATGGCTGTCACAAGGCTTGGCACGGTCACGGCGCCGCAAGGAGGTGAAGAGGAAGATATTCAGCGCTCGGAGGACTCGGCGCGCGTACAAGGGCAATCCAACCGAGAGGAGTCAAAGAGGACCGGATGGGATGCTTAGAGGAGCGTTTGGACCGGTTGGCGGGGCTCTTGGAGAGGATGCTCGAAGCGCAAGTCTAAGGAGGGTCCATGCAACCTCGGCCTACCGTAGCACCTATGGCGCGACCGGAGGCATCGGCCAGAGCGACCGTGGGGGAGCATGGGGAATATCTTAACTAAATGCGCGCACGTGAGCAAGGTCAAGTCACCGAATGGGAGGTTGCTCGGGAGGAGCCCGAGACATCCATAGGGGCACGGTCCGAGCAAGGATGGGCGAATGGTCTTGCCCCAATTCGGATCGATGCCAAGTTGGAGCTTTCAGTGTAGGACAGTGAAATTAATGGAGAGAAGTTAGATGGTTGGATTGACCAGCTGGATTCATACTTCTCATTGTATGCTATGATGATGCGCAACGCATAGGCTTCGCAAGACTCAAACTTGCGTCGCATGCGTTGGTTTGGTGGAACTCACACCTAAGGACGCGGGGAGCGGGAGGAGTAACTTGGACTGCCTTTAAGGTGCTATTGAAGGAACAATTCTATCCGGTTGGATACGATGAAGAACGGTGGAGGAAGTGGCTCTATTGGAAGCAAACCGATGACCAGAGCGTGCAGGACTACACTACGGAGTTCCGGAGACGCGCTGGCCCTAGGCGTACCATTGGAGGATCGTGAGGTTCTACGCAAATACCTCGCGGGGCTGCATGAGGAGCTTCGTGCGGAGGTAGATCTTTATCCTATTTTTGATGTATGGGATGCTTGCAAGAAGGCGATGGCGTTCGAGAAGCTCAACCGAGCGCGCGGGCCAAGCAAGAGCAAGCAAGCCGCTAACGAGAGCGCAGGCAAGGGCACGGACAGGAATGACTCGGCCGAGGATAACGCAAGTGACGGGACAGCGGAGGAGTCCAAAAAGAAGGACATCAAGTGCGGCCACTGTGGGAAGAAAGGCCACTTCAAGAAGAAGTGCTGGAAGTTACACCCAGAGTTTGCTCCAAAGAAGAAGGCCGGAGGTATGGACAAGGGCAAGAAGACGTTGATGACAACCGTCGAGGCGGACACAGAAGAAGCACCTTTATCCATGCAAGAGGCGGATCCGACCCTATCTTTGATGGTTCCAGCCAAGGAGTCCAACGCGGAGGCAACAAACAGCAAGGGCAAGGGCAAAACTTGCCCGTACCTAGGGTTCTAGCGTGAACCATTGCGGAGAAATGGTACGTACGGTGGGGAGGCTTGATCCAGGAGGATCTTTGGTCAAGGAAGATATAGCGGACATGACTTGGGTGCATGATAAGTCGTGGCCAAGGTGCTGCCAAGGCGCAACAAGGTGCGGCATGGTGCGGCCAAGGCGCAGCATAGGCACGGCAAAGGTACAGCCAAGGTGCTACCAAGGCGCGGCATGGGCGCGGCATAGGCGTGGAAAAGATGCGGCAAAGGCGCGACATGGGCGCGGCATGGGCGCGGCTGGCGCATCACATGCACGGCCAAGGGACGCGGACGTATGGAAGTCCAGCGGGGGCAGGCGCGCGGAAGGCCAGCTGGCACGGAAGCTGCGCGGAAAGCCAGCGGGCTCGCGGTAGGCACGCGGAAGGCTGGCGGGCACATGGTAATGCCAAGGGATGTCCAGCAGGAGCACGAAAAATCCAAGGGGCCACAAGTTACATGACCATTTGTCTTCCCACTACTTGTATTCATTGCTAATAGTTAAATGCCCTTTAACCGATTTGTGGCAAAGGGGTGTTTGGGTGTGTCCAAGCCTATTTATAGCCTATTTGGCCGGTTGTGGCAAGTGGTGGAATTGTGTTGTAACTGAGCATTAGTATAGGCAACACGAGGGAGTGGGTGGTATTGACCAACTCATACCACAAAAGAACTCTCTCTCTCTCACTCTCGGTTTTCCTATATCCTAAAGAACATCATAGGCATTTCCTCGGCTTGTGATCGATCGAGGACACCTACGGATCAGACTTGCACTTCTTGATTTTCATCAGCTATGTAAACTAACCTTTTAGGTTGTTGTCACTTTCTGGAAGATCTCGTAACATATTGTGGCATATCTGGTTGCATTTTATTAAGTACTATTTCATTTTCACAACAACCATCTAACAAGAATTCATTCTCAAGGAATGTTGGATTTTTGGAAACAAACACCTTTTATTTTTGTGGATGCCAGAATAACCAAGACCCTCTATTGGTTAATTAATAAAATAATAGTTTCTAATCTTGTTTCTAACTTGTCTTATTTTGCTTCTTTCTATAAGTAGGACATTCCCAGATCTTAACAAATTTAAGACCATATTTTTTTTCTTCTCCATATCTCATATGAGGTTGAATCAACAGATTTGCTGGCGTTGCTGTCTTTAGAGCATAGCCCCAAAATAAAACTGAAGGGTAGTGTGACTCTCACATTGAACAAACCATGTCTAAAAGTTTTGTTCCTCTCTCAGATACTCCATTTAACTGAGGTGTAAATGGGGGAGTCCACTGTGAGAGAATTCCATTCTCTTTGAGATATTCTGTGAACTATGTACTTAAGTATTCACCACTACAATCTGATCGCACTAATAATCTTTTGTCTATGTTGTTTCTCTATTTCATTATAGTCGTGAATTTTTTAGAAAGATTCCAGATGTGTATTTCATTAAGCACATATATCCATATATTGAGAGATCAATCTGTGAATTGTAATGAAGTAAAGAATATTATCCTTAGCATTTGTAGACATAGGTCCGCATACATCTGTATGCATCAATTGAAGCAACTCATTTGCTCTTTCTCCATGTCCAGTAAATGGAATTGTTAGGACCGGTGCTCAGCTTAGAATGTGATGCCGCAGTCTAAGGAGTCGTTTCCTCACATATGGACCGAACACAAGTTCAGCCCAGCTGGTGTGGGACAATCTGCGCTCGCAGTGTTACCTGCG
Source organism: Xerophyta viscosa (assembly GCA_002076135.1). Classification (NCBI taxonomy): domain Eukaryota; kingdom Viridiplantae; phylum Streptophyta; class Magnoliopsida; order Pandanales; family Velloziaceae; genus Xerophyta; species Xerophyta viscosa. Next base: position 11,183 of record MJHO01000155.1, read on the forward strand.
TGAGCCAGGGTCCAACCAGCCCAGCCCAGACAGTCTTGTTGGCCCAGCGAACGTGACCTACCCTGCACGAGTCAGTTCTAACCTGCCGACTTGGCTCGTAAGCCTCCGCCGCGCAGGCTCGACCCACCAGGCGCATGCGCTGGCACTCAACAATCCCCCCAGCACTGCGCCGGGTGGCTCGCATGCAAACCTGCTCCGATACCACTGTTAGGACCGGTGCTCAGCTTAAAATATGACGCCGCAGTCTAAGGAGTCGTTTCCTCACATATGAACCAAACACAAGTTCAGCCCCAGCTGGTGTGGGACAATCTGCGCTCGCAGTGTTACCTGCATGAGCCAGGGCCCAACCAGCCCAGCCCAGACAGTTTTGTTGGCCCAGCGAACGTGACCTACGCTGCACGAGTCAGTTCTAACCTGCCGACTTGGCTCGCAAGCCTCCGCCGCCTAGGCTCGACCTGCCAGGCGCACGCGCTGGCACTCAACAGAGATTTCGTCATTTTTCCTTTAAGATAAGATTAACAAGTAGGTATGCTTAATAAACATTCGGTTCAATTAACCTCTCTTTGTAGAGCTTGCTTAATCTTGTCTCACTAATGTGACCGAGTCTACAATGCCAAAGATACATTTTGTTCACATCATTAGCATGTTTCCTCCTAACAAGTTGTTCAACATTATGCACTCCTAAAGTATATCAATGAAGTAGATATCACTGCATAATGTACCAGACCATAATAGTCGTTTTAATTTGAAAGAAAATGAACAACCATTTTTCTTAAAAATAAACTTAAAGCCACTCTTACAAAGAGTAGAAACAGAAGTCACTACTAAGTGCTGGTACGAAATAAAAAGTTATTTAACTCCAATACTCTTCCAATAAACAATTGGATCTCGTATGTCCTTACAGCCAGCGCAACAACTCTTTCTTTATTGCCAACTCTAAGGTCAACTTCACCTTTTGCAAACCTTCTAGGATTTTTAGTCTCTGCATCAATATGAAATATGTGAGACACACCGGTGCCTAATACCAGTTTAAAGAATCATTACTAAAGATAATTATCTTAATAATCAACACACCTGAGGACCCGACTTCCTTAGCCTTCATCTTCTCAAGATGAATTTTGCAATTCCTATTCTAGTGTCCAGTTTTGCCACATTCAAAGTATTTATCTTTGGACTTAGAATTACTCTTGGCCTTTTTCTTAGCTTTTCCTTAGCCTTCACGTTTTTCTTGTTATTAGCAGTTTTTCTTTCTTTTTAGAACCACCAGATTTTTCATTGTTCTGATCAGAAGTAACCACCATAACAGCTTTACCCTTATCCTTATTAACAGAGTTTTCAGCAGTCCTGAGCATGTTAAGGAGCTCTGGAAGGGTTGCCTCCAACTTGTTCATGCTGAAGTTTAGGGCAAATTGAGCAAAAGAAGGCGAGAGTGATTGAAGGATTAAATCTACGCTCAACTCGTGATCCATTGCAAATCCAAGTTGCCCAAGTCGTTCGATCAAATCAATATATTGAGGACATGGATTTGCACAGAATCCCCTTCATTCATCCTAACCCTAAACAACTCTTAGATATCTCATATCTGGATTTCTATCAGGTTTAACATAAAGGTTCTTTAGATGGAGCATTATATACTAGCACTATCCAGATTCTCATGCTAACGTTATAACTCAATGCTCATGGAAGCCAGAATGATACACTTCGCAAGTATTCCATCCTATTTTCATTGATCAGTTTGAACTTGCTCATCATTAGTGGACTAATTGTTACATGTATTGGTATATCAAGGATATATGCTATCTTTTGAATAGTAAGGAATCACATTATGCAAACAATCAGTATAGTTTGGTCCAGTCTATTTGTTCGCATCAGTGAATAAATAGTTAATTCGCCAATTAACAAATAATTAGTTCAACCAACTAATTATATTTATCCACAGATCATAGTTGACGTCTAGCAATATGTCATGACTACCTGTGTGGTATGAATATCTAATTAATCATTGCAACCATTTAAGTGAACAATTACCTTCCTCCGTAAACCTTCTATTCCTTTCTAACATTCCGAATGAGTTTAGAGTATGGATATTAAGATTAACTCTATTGTGACAGTAAGAACTCTTCATAATTCACATCGTACCTCGGCCAATAATTTTCTGAGCTAGTTTTATATTAAAGACACATAGGATATTCTCCTCCTTAATAGAGAGTGATAGAATCTATATTGGTTCTCGTCCATCTTCATGTGCGAAGATCAATACCCAGATGGTACCCGTACACAGCTGATCCGTACTTGTATACATACTAAAGTATAAATATTCTACACATAAGATACTATAGCAAAGGATCAAGGCACAACTATCACATTAAAGAATTATCATTGACTAATTCTATTGGTATTCTTTGAGCGAGTCTATTCAGTGAACACATTCATCCATTGAGCACCTACACACTTACTTCAGTGTCAACTACACTTGTAGTAATGAGATCGCTACTCTCATCATATGAGACAGTAAGCTGTGTATTAGTCTTTGTGGTGTGCCATTGAGCCCCTACTCAATACACCTATGAGTAAGAATATTCTTGAGATTTATAAGATATTAGGTCTCATTATCATGATCCTAAATCTATTGTCCTTGTCCACGCGATTTATCACATTCACTCATAAACACACACAAAATATAACGATACAATAAATAATATATAAGCATAATTAAACAAATAAATAAACAAAATATGTTTATAATAAAGTGTGTGTTCACTAATATACAAATATAATTGACTTTTAGGGTATCTACTCTTTCAAAACCGACTCCATCTAATTTACCAACTTATCTAGACTGAGAGTCCACTATAGTTTGAGTTAGAGATCAAATGCGAACGGTTGATCGACGTCGGACTAATACGTTTGAGGAACTTTTGGCCATTGTGAGATCCATGCTTTGACGATGTCTGTGACAAACCTGATTAGCAAAACTATTTTGACGTGAAGTGCATAGAGTTTCCTTGATTCAAGAGAATGAATTATGAATAGGTGGAAAAAAGATTTTGAATTGCATGATGATTGTCATTTTGTCAACCCGCTTGAACCTATTATTGAAACCTTGCTGATTGATAAAATGAATGGGGATCAAGGTCAATTCTTAGGGTGGTTCAGAATCCCCGAGCGACGATGACTGGCACTACAAGAAAAACGGCCTTTAGAGGCCAACCAATTCGGCCTCTAAAGATCATTTTTTGGCCTCTAAAATTATGAGAGGCCAAAAAAGTTGGCCTCGAGGTTGGCTTCCTGAAGTTCGCCACTAAAGCTTCCCGAGGCCAACAAAAGTAGTCGGCTTCAGAAAATAAATTTCAGCAGCCAACATTAATTGGCTTTTAAAAATATTTATTTTTAGATGCCAACCAAATTTGGCATCTAAAACTATCTAAAGCTAATATAGGATTGGCTTCAGATTGTTTTAAAGGCTATATGATATTGGTTTCAAAAAATTGATATTTTAAAAGCCAACCATGTTTGGCCTCTAAAACTTTCTGCAACCAACAAAAAATTAGCATCAAAACATTTTAAAAGCCAGATGATATTAGCTTCTGAAAAAAATATATATTGAAAGCCAACTCTATTTGGCCTCTAAAACTTTATGAAGCCAATATAATATTGATTGTAAATTATTTTAGAAGCCATCTTTATTGGCTTCAAAAGTTGTTTATTTTCAAAAGCCAACTTATGTCAACCTCTAAAACTATTAGCAGGCAATACTATATTGACTTTAAAAAAATTAAAAGCCAATAATTTTTTATTTCTAAATCTCGTTTATTATATATATATATATATATATATATATATATATATATATATAAAAGACAAACAAGATACTTAAAATACATTAAAATTCATAATATATAAAATTGAATATACATTGTCAAATTTACAGAATACGAAGCTTGTTGTATAAAGTACATAGACATATTTGTTGTACATTACAAGAAAAGTAAAATAAGCGGTCACAATAGATATTAACTTTATGAAACAAGTTCATATACTTCGTCAGTCGTCACCATTATCCATTCCGCTATATTATATATGTCTGCAATATTGTGAAGACTTGTCAAATTTAACAGGTTAGCAAACAAAGAATGATATATATAAGTTTATATTATTCTTTAAGTATATATTTCACTATAACATTAAGAACTGTGCAATGACTAATACTTTTCATAAACACATCTAAACTAAAAGATACCAACTTCGAAGCAGAAGAAAAGAAAAATCAACTCGAGCATGAATGAAACTATTTGCATAGAACTTATTTTAAGTATAATATAGATATGACTAACCAATTTACATACATCTATATATAACAAAATTAAGCTAATATAGATATAACAAAACAAGAAGTAGAACATACCATTGTGCAAGATACATACACAAATTCAAGGAGAGTTATAAGAATCACCTTAATAAACTACTGTCAACAAAGATTCAGTGAAGCCTATCTACAATTGCTTTATGAACAAGAGTTGCAGCAAGTGAAATAAACTCTATCTGACAAGGCATATATACATTGTTCACATGACCAACCATAGTTTGTATTATTTTAAAATTTTCTCTTAAAAGTACATCCTGCATCATCCAGTCAGGAGTCAACTGTTGAACAGAAAATGTTGCAACTTAACAACTATTTGAACTATTCAATTCACAAGAAATATGTTTGTTTAGAAATGACAGCAACACAAAAAAATGACTAAATAATGCAAAAAAAGTCATCGAATACAAATGGCTAGAAAACTATAGCAATCTAAACAAGTACATTTATCAGTTTTATTGTCCTATATCACAAACCACTAATAGAAGCAAATTTCAAAAAAGAAATAAGATCTAAATCTCACCTCCCTCGAATGCGACATATCGATTAGAACAATCGGAGATAGAAGAGGCCAAGTGATCAGGGATAAAAGATCGACGGGAACAACCCATTACCACTTCGCGTTGTGTTGAACCTGTGAACAAGAACCAGCTCCTGCTTCACATACCTGCGTCGAGGCGCGCCCTGCACGTGGACCGCTGAGGTTCCGCCGGTGGCGTGGATGCGGATAGCGGCGGAAAGGAGGCTGTAGAGGGGAACATGAGGGTGAGGAGATGGTCATGAACGGCTATGAGGCTGAGCTGCCGCAGAAAGGTATGTATCGAGAGTAGCGGCACCATGACAAGGCGGAGGCCGGAGAGGAGGTAGAGCAGACGCTTAGTACGGCAGCAGGAGGCGGCGAAGGTGGACAAAATGAACTTGCTGTCGCAATCCAGCCCGCATATACCAGGAAATGAGAGATGGAAAAAGACAAGTCTCAAAGATGAAAGGCTTCTTTTTTTATTGTTTTTCCAAGTCTAATCAGTCATTTCAAATTTTCAATGGCCCGCTAATATTCTCTTCAATTTTCAATCACCCGCCCAATCTCCTCCAAAGTCTTACCAAAGAACTTTATACAATCTCATATATATAAAAAATTTAAAAAATATTTAATATAGTTTAGTGAGTCAGATAATTAATAAAACTTGTACTATGAAATAATAGTTTTTACTCAAGCAAGTTTTAATTACTAAACAGTAATCGAGTTGTTAAATAAAATATTTTCAGTGACTAAGTTAGATTTTTCTGCAGAAAATCCGAGCATAACCCAGAATACCCACGTCCTATGATATTTCTCTCTGATAACACCAATTTAAACTCTAAATTAAATCATAAAAAATAAAAAAAAAATGCTAAAAATTACGAAAAAATTATAGTTCACTTAAAAACAAAAGAGGGTTATTATAAATTTTTTTCGCGAATTTAGAATACCTTTAGCTAATTTTTAAATATTTTTATTTTCTCAAATAATGAAAGAAGTATCACAAAAAATATACTCGAAATACATTGAAAATTCACCATAACTTCTACGTATACTCCAGAACGCCCCAGCACAACCCAGAACACCCCAGAATACCTCAGATTTGTCTGCAAATTTAGAACATATTTAGGCAATTTTTAATGTATTTCGAGTAAATTAAATAATAAAAAAAAAAAAAATGCCAAACATTATAAAAATATTACAGTTCACTAGGAAGCAAAAAAGGGTTATTATAGATATTTTTTTATTTTTTTTATTTTGTTATAATTTACTCGAAACACATTAAAAATTACCCAAAAATATTCTAAATTTGCAGAAATAATTGGGGTGTTCTGGGTTGTGCAGGAATGTTCTGGGTGTTCTTAGAAGTCGTGGTGGAGTTTCAATATATTTCGAGTATATTTGTTATGCTTTCTTTATTATTTGAGAAAATAAAGATATTTAAAAACTACCTAAAAATATTCTAAATTCGCAAAATAAATGTCTATAATAACTCTCTTTTGTTTTTTAACTGTTAATTTTTCGTAACTTTTGGCATTTTTGATGAATTTTTTATGATTTGATTTACTGAAACATATTAAAAATTACCTAAATAAGTTCTAACATTTGCAGAAAAATTTGGAGTATTCTGAGGTATTCTGGATTGTGCCGGGATGTTCTTAGGAGTTATGGTGGAATTTCAATATATTTCAAGTATATTTTGTGATGCTTCCTTCATTATTTGAGAAAAAAAAATATTTAAAAATTATCTAAAATGTTCTAAATTGCAAAAATATATCTATAATAACTCTCTTTTGTTGTCGAGTGAACTATGATTTTTTAGTAATAATTGGCTTTTTTTGATTTTTTTATGTTTTAATTTACTCGAAACACATTAAAAATTACCTAAAGACGTTTTAAATTTGTAAAAAAAATCTGGAGTATTCTGAGGTGTTCTGGGTTATGTTGGGGTGTTCTTAGGAGTCGTGGTAGAATTTTAATATATTTCGAGTATATTTTGTGATGCTTCCTTCATTAATTGAGAAAATAAAAATATTTAAAAAATATTTAAAAATGTTCAAATTTGTAAAATATATCTATAATAACTCTTTTTTTTCGAGTGAGTTGTGATTTTTTTATAATTTTTGGCATTTTCTTTGATTTTTTATGATTTAATTTACTCGAAATACATTAAAAATTAACTAAAGATGTTCTAAATTTGCAGAAAAATGTAGGGTGTTCTGGGATGTTCGGGGTTATGCTGGGGTGTTCTGGGATATTTTTCGGAGTCGTGGTAGAGTTTTAATGTATTTCGAGATATTCACCTTCAAATGGGGCCAAATTAGCCCAGAACGCATGAATCAATTTCAATTAAATTCCAAATCAATTCAAAAATAAAGCAAGCACTGGATTAATCAATTAAATTATTTTGGCTTTAAAAAGTCAAATTATTAGAGGCCGACTAAACATCAGCCTCAAAAAGTTAGAAATTTTAAAGCCAAAATTTTATTGGCTTCAAAAAAATATTATGTAAAGGCCAACTAATTAGTTGGCCTTAAAAAGTTAGGAATTTTAAAGCCAAAATTATTTTGGCTTCAAAAAATTTAAATTATTGGAGGCCAACTAAGTATTCGGTCTAAAAAAAGTTAGAAATTTTAAAGCCAAACCTAATTTGGCTTCAAAAAATTAACTTATTAGAGACTGACTAAATATTGGCCTTAAAAATATATAGTTTTCAAAGCCAACAATATTTTGGCTTTAGAATGTTATAAAATCAAATGCCAACAAAATAGTTTGGCCTCGAAAAATATATTATTAGCAGCTAAATTAAAATTGGCTTCAAAAAATAAATTTTTTAAGGCCAACTGAAAATTGGCTTTAGAAAGTCATTTTTTGAAGCCAAAAAAGACTGGCTTTTAAAAAGTTGGCTTCTAAAGACCAAATTTCTTGTAGTGTGGCTGAGACCTTTTAGGACAACTTGTACTTGGGAGGGAAAGTTTGTTATGTCGTTGTTGATGGTCGATTAAAATTTTTATTCGCAAGATATGGTTGACAAACTAGGTAGAGCATCTCGCACAACCTAATAAGATTGCTTGGGTTAAAGGTGCTGTTGAGGTATATGTGATTATCCATTGTTTGGTGTCTTTCTCGATTGATAAGTTTTACAAAGATGACGTTTGGTGTGATGATGTTCATGTGGATATTTATGATTTGTTGATCGGATAACCATGGCAATTTCATAGGAGAACATTTTATGACGGTTACAACACTTATACTTTCGTCAAGGATAATGTGAAAATCATTGTAAGGCCACAAAATGATCGATTGATGAGTGTTGTTGGACGCAGTAAAAAATCTATCAATCCCCAAGTTTTTTTTAAAAAAAAAAAAGATATTTTGGGTTTATTTTTTTATAAAAACTTTCAAAATAAAAGTTCAAGATATTGATATGATTTACAACTTTACGCTAAAAGTTTTTTCAGAAAATATTTCTAAGTAGTTATTTTGGAGTTCAAAGTTTATCGAGTTTGAAGCGGATTTCAACATTATTTTTAGAACTTGTTAAACTTTAGAGCCCCAAAATACTTATCTAAAAGTATTTTTAGAACATACTTCCAACATTAAAGTTATAGCTCTCATCAAAATTTGCAATTTTAATCTTTGAAGTTTTTCCAAAAAAAGACTCTTAGTTATTTTTCTTTTAACCATTTTTTATGAATCACTTTGGGATGGGGGGGGCAAGTATTATTCTTAATTGATTCCTTAACGGTTTGAGTCATCATATGCATCTAATGCCTTGTCTAGTTTGACGAAACCCAAGCCTTTCAAATGCCTCTACTGCCTAAGGTTCATGCAATCAACCATCCAATCGTCCAATCCAAAACTCAGTTGTTCCAACTCGTGAGAATCTCCATTCGTCAATGCCAAAAAAGAAAAAAAAGGAGAACACCCAAAAACCCTAGTTCCTTACAAAAAAAAACACTTATGTGGTGGCTAATGTCTAGGGAGACATTTGCATGAATTTTGTACTTGGTTTACCCATGAAACCTTGGAGAATGGACAAAATATTTATTGCGATTGACCATTTTACCAAGACGACACATTTCATTTCCTACAAAAAATCTGATGCATGTCATGTTGCTAACTTATTTTCTCATGAAGTTGTTCATTTGCATGGTTTGCCATGTTCTTTTACATATGATCATGATACAAGGTTTTTAAGTAATTTTTGGCATACTTTATGGTCTAAACCCGGAACAGGATTGCAATAGTAGTGCATGATATCTACAAAGTGATAGTGAAACTGAAGTTGTTAATAGATCTCTTGATAATCTTCTTTGATGACTTGCCAAAGAATGACCAAAATAATAGAATTTATTGTTTTTACAAAGTTGAATTTGTCTACAAAACTCCAAAAATTGATCCACTGAAAAAAAAAAACCCTTTCAATCCCTGTCCCATTCCTCACTACCTATACCTACCCCCATTATCCATACATTATCATTCTAGTGCTACTGCTGAAGATTATGCAACGTACAAATAATGTCCAACCTGAGATTTTTGAAAAGTTGTAGGACTCAACAAATACAAAATGGTTGCTAATCTACATAGCAAAAGTAGTAAATTCCAAGAGGGAGATGTTGTTCTTGTATATTTTCTCGTAATTGTTTTCCTACATGCTCTTAAGGAAAGTTGAGCGATAAAAAATTGGTTCATTTCGCATTCTCAATCGGCTTGGCTCAAATGCTTATTTGCCGGATTTTCCATCTAATGTTTGCACTTCTCCAATACTCAATATGTCAGATCTTTTCACTTATCATGGAAATCCAGATACACCGCAAGATGATATATCACATTTACCTTTTAATTCAGCAATAGTACAAGATAGAGTTGAAGAAATTACGGATGTTCGCACAATGCACACAGGCCGAGGGACAAATAGTACTTATCTTGTTTGATGGTGTGGAGCTGCTATTGCTGATGCATCTTGGAGGCTAAAATATCGGTTGCATCCTGATCTTCCATAGGATGTCCCCGTCCCTCGTCAGAGCTGATGTTTTCCCCATCCCCTAGGGAATTGATGTGGACATCCATGTCACCATTAGACGTTAGCATTTTTGTTCGCATTAATAATTGAGTTGTATTAACATTTAGAATTTACTATGTTATATAAGAGTTGCTTCTAAGGTTGGCTCACTATGTAAAGAGTCCAATCATAAGGATAACTTAAGTGTTGCTTTTTTTTTTTTTTTTTTTTTTTTTTTTTTTTTTTTTTTTTTTGGTAAGCAAGTTATTTTATTAGCTCAAAACATAATGTATACATAACAGTCATTAGGTCAAGGAACCAAAATTTTCCAAGACACTAATGCTGAGAGACAGAAAATCAAATGCATTAATGAAAAGGACCTTAACAACTAAAACTAAAAGAGAAAACTAAAAGTTTTCTATATTTCCAAGAAATATAACTGTAAGCGTTGGGACATCAGCCAGACTTCAGAAAAAATTTTGAGATCCTTTTTCCAGGCTTGAAGAAATACCTAGGTCAAGAAGAATTTGATCAAAAACAAGAATATATCTGCCAGAGTGTAATCTGTCAAGATTATGTCTAAGTAAAAATGTGGATCAGAATGAAATGTCTTCGCAATCACTGAAAGTTGCTTAAAAGAAAGTATCTACTATCCAATCAGATCACACAAATACAAACTATTGTAGTCTGAAAACCGAGTATATGAGCAACTAATATAAGTAAGAGATTTAGAGCCAATAGCTAAATACATAAAATAAAGGGGTTAACCGAGAACAAAGAAGGGGATTGCAACTGAACAAAACGCATAATGCCCACATGGAATCCAAAATCTTTTTTGGCAAAACATCCAACCAGATTTTATAGGTACCAATACTCGGGATCTTTTCACTCTTTTTCTTTTCTATTCTTTTTCCATTCATCTTGACCATTATCTTTTTAATTCTTTTTTGCACCGACGTTTTTTTTTTTTTTTTTAATTAACTTTGTGCCCATATGGATACCAAAACCTTTTTTGGCAGACGTTCACCAGATTTTATGGGATTCCAATACTCGGGTCTTAGAACAGCACATTGGGATCCTGATAAAATAAAAATTTTAACAGTAAAGTGCAGAACTTAATCATCTTCTCAAAGAGAAAACACCCTTCATAAATGTGTATTAGTGATTAGCTCCAAAGCTCTACAATATCAGCTTTAAAGTGTTGCTTTTTAATTATATGTATTTGATGATTTTGCTGAATGGTTATAGGATTCTACATTTTGGTCAGAATCTGCAGTCAAATAATTCAATTTCTTTTCTTTCTTGTTTCCTAAGTTTATTTTAGATCAAATATGTATGGTATAATATAGTTTCAATAGTTTCGTTTAAGATATGATATGAGCGTCAGGTGATCGACGCTATCGTGTAAAGCAAATCTAGACATTTTGATAAAATCTCTAAATAAAACTCAAGGCTATTGTTCTACTCTAGTAATACTAGGTTCAACTTCGAGAGGACAATGTAAAACTTCAAGCACTTTAATACAGGCAACGGCTCATCTACAAGATGCATGGTAGTCAATTGGAAAATTACATGTATTTAGCTTCCTTGTAATAATTCCTAGATATCAAAACCAAAGTTTTCGGTGCCAGACGGTACGTGCCTATTCCGGCAGTTGTCGGCAAACACGAACCGGCACGTGTAAAAAAATCTTATATTTGAATTTTTAAATTATTTTTTATTTTTTTAAAAAATAATAAATAAATATATATCGGTACGGTCGGCACGGCACCATTTACGACGATCGGCACGTGCCGAGATCTGAATTTAACGAAACTCGGCTCGACTCGGCACAGAAAAAATTAATCAGAACGACATATTGTGATTCATCAAGTGCATAATTACTAGAACTCTGCTATTCATCAAGTGGATCATGACTCCTGATGCTATCAAAACGAATTTGAGCATATATGTGATACACATTCCGGTATATATTTTTTGATAATATCTGAACCATCAGAGGCTCTGAAGAATGGCTTTTCAGTTACTAGTCAAATGCTATAGCTGGAAAAGCAGTACTCCATTGTAAGACAGAATGCTAATAGCTGCATTTGGCGTGACCAGCAACAAAATTTACCTTTGCTATTTTTATTCCAACAAGCGCCAAATATTTAGTATTCCGTGAACATGACGCAGAAAGATTTTACAAGATTGGCATTATTAGCGTAGATGTACAAACTAATTTACGGGAATTTATTCCACATACTACAAAATTGATTACAAAAGAATCAGCAAGAGTTTCTACTTCCGGAGGCTTGATTTTAATCCGCGCTACCTGCACTACTTTCAAGATGTCAAGTCCAAGCTGTTATCCAAATAGTAAATAGAAAACTTGCCACAAGCAAGCTAAGAATGTGGATTCCCTGCCAGGTTTCATGTTTAAGCTTCAATTGGCTGCTGAATCCATCTGCATTGCTTGTTTGGCTAACAATTGTTGGTCTAGTAGCATTCTTCACCAGCTTGCTGCACAATATATCAAAAGATATTACTACTACCACTTAAGACGAACAAATCAAGGTCTAAACTAAAAGGACTTATTAGCTTATAACATTCAAAGCAGCTATTATTTATTTTAAAAAAAAAAAAATCAAAACTTTTGCTGCCATATCAGCCAAAAATCATGTCAACAAGTCAATATATAATTATCCATTTATTTATAAATATATTGCATGATAAACTTTCGAAGTTCAATGGTCGATCATGTTTAATAGATGTACAATTGCTGTTTACTTCAACACAATGCTAGCCCCATGTAACTCATTGGGACAGCAGATGTGCCTCAAGACAAGAAAGAGGGGCCATCAGTGTTTAACAATATGTAAATAAGTTATCACTTCGACAATTATCATCGTTCAAATTAACCGGAAGACATGAATATTCCTAATTGAATAGAATCTTTTTTTTATTTGAAGATGCAGTATATGATCCATGCCTCCAAATAATATTTGTCGAACATCTATCTATAAATCTGGGGGGAGCATAATCTATCTTATGATGTCTTCAACTATCAAGAAGGCGAACCATGTTGCTGAAAATAACAGCATATAACTCTTTGCCTGTGAAAGGCGTAAACTTGCTATCACACGCATAGAGGACTACTACAGTTGTCATCGAAGGCTGGACACTGGTGCACCTTCTAGTATGATCTCTAGGAGATGAGCTATTCATCTATTACAAGACAAATACATAGATAAAAAGCATTGTAGACATGAATAGATGCGGCGATAAAGTATGTTTTCACAAGATGTTAACATCTTCATGTAGTCCACAAACTTGCATTTGAGTGTGTCACTGCATTAAGACCATGTGTAGTTCCACGACAGTCCCTGAAAAGTCTTTTTTGAAACTCATCCTAATTCTAACAAAAATAAACTGTGTAGAATATGTAGTCATAAAAGTATGTCTAGGTTGACGAAAATTGATATACATGGATCATTTTCAGGTTATCAACATCAATGATTTGGTTTTTCAATATAGATCACGCTTTTTCAAACAAAATGTTTCTCTACCGTCATTTAAAAAAAAAAAAAATCGACCATTTGAGACATGATCAAAACATTTTAAAATCAAGTGAATTTTTGTGTTGCAATAATTTACTGTCCTAGATTAAGGTGAATGGTGCCAATCATCTATTTGGAATGCCGAAAGTCAATAATTCACCCCTATATAACTATTATTAGATTTGATTGGCCAAATTAACACTGAATAAGAAGCAAGCCATAAGTATCAGAATAAAGTTTTTTCATATGTTTTTGAAGCATAAATTTGATTGGTTTGCATTTTATCATCGCTGTTAGCCAAAACCTCGTAGTCCACTTGGCATTACCAAACATGGTTAATGTATGACTATAATTGAAGCACTATATCATGTAACATGTTTATGTTATGTACCGTGCTAAAAATTGGTCATTGAATATCTATTGTGGGAACAACTTACTGCACTAACCACAAGGATGCCTGCAGCAACATCCAGCAGCTAGCTTACTCAATTCTACAATATTGCATTTGAGTTTCTCTTCAATGTCTCTTAAAAATGTTGACCATATTTATCTAAATTTCATTTCTCTTATTTCTAACATCACGAGTTCTGAACTTTAGATTTACCTTTTTAAGCTGGCATATCAATACAAGTAGACTTGAACGTTTTTGGCTTTTTCATACCAGGTAAAATCTCAAAACTCTTTCTAAAAGGAATCAGTTACTTTGTTAAAATTGCAAATTATTAGGAACAACTACGTAGAAAGACGTGGAATACAAATGAAAAAGAAGCTGACAAGCCTATGGAACATTTACCTTCCAGGAAAGATGCAACCCCCATGACCTACAAAAGGAATACAAGCTTACTCAGAAGATGGATCAGATAGCAGAGAACTCAATAATAGGAGATATGACTGGAAGAAACACTTACAAAACTTTTTTCACTTAAGATAAACAAAAGCTGATTCTAAAATAAGAGATCATGTTTAAAGTTTCACTACCTAAGCCCCTATTGCAGCAACCTTATTTGTAGAAAACATCATAACGTTCCATATCAAATACTTAGCTTACAACATTTATATGGTTTTGACTGTGTTGGTGTTTAGTTTCTAATGCATTATATGATGATGAAACCAAGATTGAAATAAATTTGCTGAGCGCTGATGGCAGGTATCCAATCTTGAAAGTTCATGACTAAGACTAGAAGTTAATTCATTATGCTTAAGCCATGCTTTTGTCCTGTAACACATAACTGTTTAAATAGGCACATTTTACCAAACAATATTTTCTTCCATTAACATTGAACTTATTTATTTGATTTTATTAAAGTCAACAACCACTTCCGTCAAATGAAATCGCCAAGCCACCAACCACCAGCTGATTGAGCACTATTACCATTCTGCGTGGTCAGTTTTTTTATAACCAGATATTGCATAATAAAACATAAATAAAGTGGTTGAACAAAATAAAAGAAACGTAATAAATACATCATATCGCTGCGCATATTTAAGTCAGGAGTTGGTATCCTACGATTGTTCATCAGTAATTATGTTAACAACATATAGTGATTATTCTTGTTACTAGAAGTTTTGTACTTGTCACACTACTCAATGATTCCATATTCTATGATAGAAATGAAGGTTAAAACATGTTATACCCGAAACAGTCACGCCAAGGTAACAGACAAACATAACAATAAGGTCCAGCACATAGCCAGTCCCATAGAAAACAAAAATAACCTTACAAATCAACCATTCAGGTCGGGCCCACTTTGCATCACTCCCTTTCCAAATCCCAATGAACACTCAACAGATCCAAAATGTACCATTATCCCACTTCCCTCAACGCTTCAACTTACCACTTCACTCACTATTACTCGAACTCCCCAAATCTCACCAGCCATCTCCTTATACCATCCCGAGACACATTAATCACACTCATCCCCACCCGTCACACACACTAGATCTAGGAAACCTGAAGGATAGCACAAGCAGGGAGGTAGCATCTCTGGTCTGATGTAAACTGTGTATAGAGGTAAGTTGCATGCATTTATTATGTACAAATAATGATGAATGCAAATTGTTTAGTATGATATTGAACTCACTGGGATCAGTGGTGGTGACCATGGCAACACCCTGGAAGTAGCACGAACCAGCAGCCCTCCCTTCTTTTTGGTAGTAACTATCAAAAGCATAAGAAGCGTGTGAGTGGACATTGTTAGGCTGATAGCACGCCTCCCCTGGCTGAATATCACTACAATTCGACCGGCCGGGACCGCACGCCCAATCGAGCGCCGCCTGCAGCGCCTGTCGGTCGGCATCCTCCGCCGCCACGCAGAATGTTCTGTTCGTTGTGTCATTTGCTAAGAACCCTCCTGCTCCAGCGACCTGTAATAAATACACTGGGGTTCCGTTACCATAGAACAACCCCCAATTTTGCTCGGATATTGGGCCCGGCGGAGATCTTCGTTGAATAGCTCATAGATGTAGATGCTGGAAGTCAACTCTGGGTGGAGCGGGGTCCCCGTGCGGCCGATGATGTGGCGGATGAGATTGGAGTTGTAAGTGTCGGCGTTGTCACGTGTGGCGTACGGCTCCTTCTTGCCGCCAGCGGAAGGCCAGCCTGTCTCAGTGACGACGATCGAAATCCCGGTGAAGTTGAGATTGCGCATTGCGAAATGGGCGGCATCGATCATCGCGTCGAGAACATTGGTGTAGTGTAGCAGAGTGTTGGGGTCCACCATCTCGAGCGAGGGAGGTAGCGGCTTGAACAGCGCGTTTTGGAGGGGAACGACGCCACGGCTCTGCATCAGAGCGTAGTACGGGTACAAATTCAGCATAAGCGGCGCGCCTGTGTCGGCGAGGAATCGGAGGAGAGGGAGAATGAAAGTGGACGCTAACGAAGTGTTGAAGTAAGCTTGCGAAGGCGGGAATGGATCGAGGATTATCGAAGCTGGTAACGGAGTGGAGAACTTGACGGCGGAGGAGAGATTGG
This sequence comes from Xerophyta viscosa, assembly GCA_002076135.1. NCBI lineage: Eukaryota > Viridiplantae > Streptophyta > Magnoliopsida > Pandanales > Velloziaceae > Xerophyta > Xerophyta viscosa. The sequence continues at coordinate 27,581 of MJHO01000155.1, forward strand.
AAGCGGCGGAAGAGAGGGAGCGGAGGGCGGGGAGGAGGAGAGGTAGAGAAGAAGGGAGGGAAGTGGGCACTTCGTCTCCGACGGCGACGGCGGTGATGGAGTGGTAGAAAAGAAGGGAGCAATGTGGCGGGAAATCCATGCGGCGGCGGTGGCCGGCGACGAGCCGATGGCGAGGAGCTCGTTGTTGGGAATTCCGAGAACCACGCGGATTTTGGTGTTGGAGAGAGCAGAGAGAAGCGAAGTGTCAGCGTTGTATAGCCGAATGTGGGTGATCTGCTGGGAGTGGAGGAAGGAGACGAGATCGGAAGGGGAAAACAAATTGGAGATGTCGGTGCCGATGTTCACGCCGACGAAAGGCTCGTCGGAGTTAGAAACTGGAGGTTGTGCGGCGGCGGTGGTGGTGAAGCGCAGGAGAACGAGAAGGACAGTGAAGTGCAGGACTAATGGTGGTTGTAGGGAAGGAAACGGGAGTGCCATTGGATGGTGGAAAGATGGGCGGAGCGGTCTAATATTGTCCGTGTTTGGTGAGAAAAAGGGTTTGCATTATTTTGGCAGCACTTCCCTGCATGTTTCCTCATCTTTTTTTCCAATTTTCTGTATTTTTATAAAATTTAGGAAATTGCTTGGGATTACGGAAAAAACGTGCACGGATGCATTACGAAAGACGGAAAAATCTATTTTTCCGTTGCGTGAAATGCATTTCGTACAGTGGAAAAACACGTTTCTCCGTCTTCCATGACGCAGCATGCGTGTTTTTCCGTGACGTATAGTACGTTCCTAAAATTTAATAAACATGTAAGTGGGTATGGATGTTAAAACACAATAATGATGAAGACAAAGAAGTATTAAAGAATGGTAAAAAATTAAAAAAAAAAAAGATTGTGTTTATTTTTGGAGAAAATGGTTAAGTCATTTTCTTTATTTTTTCCACTTTCTTTATTTACTTTAATAAAAAAAAATGAAAAAGTGACTTTTCTCACTTTTCATTTACTATTTTTATATATATAATTCTTATTTTCTCAACTTCTATCAAATTTGAAAAGAGCAGTGGGGAATGAATATAAACACATACACACACAGGAGGCATTAATATATATATATATATATATATATATATATTATATATATATATATAATATATATATATATATATATTATTATAATATCATTATATATATATATATATATAATATATATATATATATATATATATATACAAAATAATAATAACTATTATTAAAATAATAAGAATAAACATATTATGATACTATTAAAATAAATATTAATGATAACAATTATATTAATAAGATGATTAATAATAGAAATATACTATTTAAAAATTATATTAATATTTTAATTTTATCTAAAAATAATAATATATATGTTATATTGTTAATATATTAAATTATTATTAATACGTAGTAACTATTAATATATAATATATTTATTAATAAATTAATAAATGTATAGATAATAATATATATTATTATATATCATTTACTTTATTAATTATAATTAACATATTTTATTAATATATTAATAAATGTATAGATAATAATATATATTATTATATATCATTTACTTTATTAATTATAATTAATATATTTTATTAATATATTAATATTTTTATTATTAATAATATAATTTTAATGATATATTATTCTATTTTAATATTAATACTATTATTTTTCCAATATCTTATATATTTATATTATTAATTATAATTAACATTATTTATTAATATATTATTATACTTATTATTAGTAACCTAAGTTTAATGATATATTATTCTATTTTAATATTACTACTATTATTTTACAATATCTTTATTAATAATATTATATTACTAATAATAATAATAATTGCATTAAAATTAATTCTTAGTAATATAGAATAAATATATTATCAATAGATTAATGAATATTTTAATATTATATTAATAATTTAGTTACATATTTATATATTTAACTTTAAATATATATTATATTACTATAAATATATTAGTATATAATATTAGAAATAAATACTATTAATTATTAATTTTTTATATTTATATTTAATTATATATTAATAATATGTTACATATTATTAATATATTAAATTATTAGTAATATAAAATTATTATTTATAATATATTTAATTATTTTATTAACACATTCTTTCCATTTTTCAATTCTAAGTAAATAATAAAACTCGGGCGTGGCTCTCTTGTTCCACGCGAAAGTAGGAAGCAGGGAGCCACGCCCATCGATATCGTCTATCTCTATTTGCACGGATGTCGAAAATTCGTATAAAACTTTCGTTTGTTTATTTGACCTATTTGTAAATATTTTTTGAAAAAATTTTAACTACGAAATTATAAATTGCATCAAAATCTACAATTTTATGGCTAAAAGTTTTCCAAAATATAAAAAACGGTGTGCCAAAAAGATGATCAAAATTTTAGATCATCTTTTTGATATATTGTTTGGCATTTTTGCAAAAACTTTTCAAGTATAAAGTTATAAATCTCATCAAAATCTACAATTTTGTAATTAAAATTTTTTGTAAAAATATAAAATAGTGTGCAAAAAAATTGATCTAAAATATCAAACAATGTGCCAAAAAAATTATCATCTTTCTGACACATTGTTTGATACTTTTACGAAAATTTTTTAAGTACAAAGTTATTGTAGATTTTGATGAGTTTTATAATTTTACAGTTGAAAGGTTTTGTAAAAATGCTAAATAATATGTCAAAAAAATAATTTAAAACTTTGATTATCTTTTTGGCATATGATTTTGTATTTTGGAAAAACTTTCAACTACAAAGTTGTAGATTGCATCAAAATCTACAACTTTGTAGTTGAAAGATTTTCGAAAAAATGCTTACAAATAGACCAAATAAGCATACAAAAATTTTATACGATTTCTCAAGATCCGTACAAGTACAGATGGACGGCGGAGATGGGCGCGGCTCCCTACTTCCTTCTTTTCGCATGGAACAGGCGAGCCACGCGCATAAAACTCAAATGTACTTTTCAACTATTTTTTTTCCATTTTTTTCTCCCATTTTTTTCACTTTTTTTTTTTTACTCACTTATCATACGTGCTACAAAGTAAGCGGCCACTTGGTTCAACCAAACATTTAAATGGACAATTACATCTTTCAAATCTAAGCATTAATGTAATTAGCAGGTCTAAGCATTCAATTCTTTAGAAGTATTCTCAAAATCTTTCAAACACCTCCGAACTCGTTTGAATTTGAAAACTTCAGAACGCCCACATCAATAATTCAAATATGGCAAAAGACTTTAGACGGTCTATTGGTGTCATAAGTTATTTATAGTTTGTTTACATTGATTATTGGAATAAAAAAAATATATAAAACTAGATTACAGAAGCAGTTACGCCCTATTTCACCTTAAATAACTTTAGGTATGCAACGTGATATTTATTCTTACTCTAAGAAATATTTATGGCATTAACATAATATGAAAGGTCCAAGCTTAATATCGATTTAGGAGCCGTTTACTTGGCGGAAGAAGTGGAAAATGAGCAGTGAGAAGTGAGTGAGAAGTGGAAAATGAGAAGTGAGTGAGATATGAGAAGTGAGAAGTGAGTGAGGTGTGAGAAGTGAGTGTTGAAAAGTAAGAAGTGAGAACTGGAAGAAGAAAGTGGGTGAATAGTAAGTGGAAGTAAAAAATGAGAAGTCGATGAAAATAAGAAGTGATAAATCGAAATGAGAAGCAAAAAAAATTATAAAATAAATATATAAAAAAATATTATTTATTATTATATTAATTAATAATATAATATTAAATATAATACTGAATAAATAAATATTGTACAAACTAAATATATAATAAAAACTATTATAATACAAAAATATAATATTTTTAAATAAATAATATTTAATATATATTAGTATTATCTAAATTATTAAAATAATTAATTTATAAATATATTATGCATATTAAATAATTATTAATTATTACTTTTATATTAATTAATAATATAATAATGTTTTTGTATATTATATTAAATAATAATATTTATATTTATAATAACAATATATTATAATAAATTAATATTTAATATGTACAATAAATTATTTATATTTATATAATAAATATATTAAATTATTTTATTATCCCAATATTATTATTATATTAATTAATTATATAATACTAAATAAATAAATATTCTACAAACTAAATATATAATAAAAACTATTATAATACAAAAAATAATATTTTTATAATAAATAATATTTAATATATATTAGTATTATCTAAATTTATTAAGTTAATTAATTTATAAATATATTATGCATATTAAATAATTATTAATTACTTAATTATTATATTTATTAATAATATAATAATGTTAATTATATTATTATGTTATATATTAAATAATAATATTTATAGTTATAATAATAATATAATTATAATAAATTAATATTTAATATGTACAGTAAAATATTTATATTATATAATAAATTATATTTTAATAAATATATATAAATACTATTCATTATTGTATTTATTAATAATATAATAAATAATATAATGTATTATTTGATTATTATATATCTATAATATATTTATAGTTATTAATTTTTATACAATTTTATTTTCTATATATATATTATAATATAAATTATTAATTATTTATTTATTTGTATATGTAAAATTATAAATTATTTTTATTATAATGATTTGCATTATAAAATCTCAATGGTTATTACTCATAATATTGGTTAATTATCACTACTTCATCCACTTCCTACCAAAAAGCTGTGAAGTCAAAAAAATAAATTTTGAACTAAAATATGGAACTGGAGGAACTTGTAAACTGAGTTCTTATTTATTTTTATACCAAGTAAACAGTAAAAGTGAGAAGTGAGAATTTTTATTTCTCTCTTCCACGAGTTCCAGATGAAGTAAACAGCGAAAGACAGTTCCGCCACTTCTCACAACGAAGTAAACAGAGAAGTGAGATCTCACTTCCCAGTTCCGTCAGTTCCACCAGTTCTGCGCGAAGTAAACAGCCCCTTAGATGCATTACTCGACTTAATCAGACTCGTTGGACCAATTTAGTTCAATTTGGCCCAATTAAAAATAAAATTCGGTTCGTTTCGCATTATTAACACTTGAAGATCAGATGACAAACGGGCAATTTGAGACATTACGGGTCACATGCGAATAAATCGTAATTTTCAGAACCAAAATTTATACATGAGTGTCTGGATTTGCCAAACTATATAATGAAGGTCCGAAGATTGCAAATTCCTTCAGGGCAGATTTTGCAATTTCTAAAAGAAGAAGATTTTTCATGCAATACGAGCAAATTTTGAATTTTTGACCGCAGGGAAGAGGAAGCATCACGCGATCTCGCCTCCCCTCGAAGCGTCGCATGACCGCATTAATGCCACCGTATCGACCCCCGAAGCGCTGCCGCGTGCGGCTACAAATCGGCCGAAAAAACTCAAGTTAAGGGGGGGGGGGGGGGATGGGATCTCGGGAGAGAAAAAGGAGGCTTGTCGAGCTTGTAGGACCACGTGGAGGCCATTTTCGACCGATAGAGACGCTGTCAGGGTGATCGAGCAAAATACCCAGTGGAGGGATTACCGGCAAGAAAAAATGACGAAAAAAAAAACTCGGCGAGAGAAAGAGAGAGAGAGAAAGGGAGAGATAGAGAGAGAGAGGAAGAAGACTGCCATCAGCTCCTCTTAGCCATCCCCAACGATGTCGTCACCGTCACATTGCTTCACCGCCGCTGGAAAAGCTTAAAAAACGAAACCAATGTATTCGAGGTACGCGTCCAAATTCTCTCAAAATCATCGTATTACAACCTTTACACAGTATAGGTGACGGAACACCGCCGTGCTTCGCCGGCAGCGAGCCACGATGGCGAATGTTAAATTTTATTTTTGATACCGATATATACACTTAAATATCTCGCGGGAGAAACGTCGAAATCAAATTTCGACATCATCATCAAGTTTAGGACCCTCGAATATCCCTGGAGTGAGCTTCGGGCGGTAAACGAACGACGACGGTGCCGGCGACGTTAACGGCTGGAACGAGCGCGTCGGCGGCGAGGAAGAAAAAGAAAAACAGATGAAGAAGACAAAGTTTTTACATTTTAACCCATAACTTTTAGAAATTGCATTTTGGTCCAGGCGAATCGTTTTTAAAAAACGATGCCGAGCGCGATGCGACCGAACCAGTTTCGGTCGTGACCGAGCCATATTCGATCCAACCGAGCTATTTTCGAATCCGACTGAGCCATTTTTAATTTTGTCCGAACTAACTTTCCATAAACTAAGTCATTTAGGTCCTAATCAATCAATTTTGATACTAAATTCAACTTTTATCATTTTTTATAAAGTTTTAAGTCCAAGAATAAAGGATTAAGCTATTTCTAGCATTTGTTTTCAAGAATAAAAGATTTTTAAAGCATAATAAAGTTGAGGTTAGAGTGAGACGGTTAACTGACATCTACACCTTAACTAGATTTTTATAAATTCTAAATATTTTCAAGAGTAAAATGTTTTTAAGCTTAATAAAATTGAGGTTAGAGTGAGACAGTTAACTGATCTTTACACCTCAACTAAATATTTTCTAATTCTAAATATTTTTAAAAGAACTTTCAAAACGGAGATTAGAGTGAGATGGTTAACCGAACTTTATATCTCGAGGTTTTACAAGTGGACGATGAAGAGGAAACGAAAACGCGCTGAGCCCAACTTAATAAAAAAATAATTGATCGCGCGATTCGCGACCGAGTTGAGTTGCAACGCTTTCGACGATGACGTGGATGAGTTAGAGTGCGGAGAAAGAGGTCGGGCGAAGAGGGACAAGAGGTATCGTAGCGTGGAAAACCCCGGGATGTTCTCCGAGGTGAAAAAACCACGTGCCGGCGACTAAAGATCGCCGGCGTCTGAGCTGATATTGCGTGGGGTTAAAATGTTTACAAGTTCTCTCTCACTCTCTCTCTCTTCTCCAGTGAATACAGATGAATCAAAGTAGAAGAGTCGAACCCCCTTCATGTATGATCTCCTCCTCTATTTATAGACGAGACTGCCGAGCTCGGACGGTCAGGATGAAGTAGCTTCTGCGGCTCGGATTGATCCACGTCGACACCAGCTCCCGTCGCTTCTCGCCGTCATGCTCCCTGCCCGTCATAAATGCTGTTTGTCGGCTATGGTTCGTAGGTCGTAGCTCTGCAGCTGTCACGTCCGCCGCTAGTTGCACTTAATGTCGCCTGTCGTAGTCGGCGTCTCTGACACACGCATTGAACGCATGCATTAAGTGGTCTTTAATGCGGTAGGTGTAGTCGGGGTCGACCTCGGTCCGTTTGACGACCTTGGTCTCGGTCGGCCGAGGTCGGGTCTTGGGTGTCGAAGGGCTTCCCTCCGTCTTCGCGTGAAACCTAGATAATCGGGGTCAGCCGAGCTAGGTTACTCCGGTCAATGCCGAGGTCGGCCTCGGCTCCCATCCGAGCTCGGCCTCCGTCTGCCGATGCCGACCTCCGGGTCCAGAGGTCACCTCCCCATAATGTCATGACTTACGCACATCCGGTGGTCGCGAGGTCGGCTGAGCCTCCGGGGTCGCCACGTGTCCGTTCCAAATTCCAGGCGGTATCAGTTGCCCCCGAGGGTCGAGCCGAGGCCGTTCCAGCCGAGCTTCGGGTCGTCCGTCGGTCTTCCAGCTCGCCTGGCCTCTTCAGCCCCTGACGCCAGCTCGGTCGTTTTGAAAAATTCGGTGAGCTCGTCCGTGCGCGAATTTTCCCGCGCGATGGTGAGACTTGTTGAGGAAGTTAGGGCGTCGGCGGGGTATAGCCGGTTTACCGGTGAGAGGGCGCTCCGCGTGTCGGCATCGGGGCGAGTCGAGGGCACGTGGCAGGCATCAGTGGGATCTGCGCCGTCTCGCCGTTTACCGAGGCGAAAATGGTCGACATTTGCTGCAGCTTCGCTTCGAGCACCACACTTTTTCGACTCACCTTCTTCCTTTCTCTGCTCCGGCGATTTTTGAATTCCCGCGCTCCTTTCCGCTTCGCCATCGTCTTCTCCGGCTCCGGCCATCTTCCCCTGGTGATTTCCTCCCTCTTCTCAGCTCCCTGGCTCGTTGTCGACCCCTCTCTCTCCCCGACTCTCCTCCCATGTCTCCTCCGCGTCTCGGTACTCGGCGTGCTCGCCTGGTCGAGTCGCCGGAGCGGGAGGATCCTGTTCCTCCCCCAACGACAGCGGCCGCAACGGCGCCTTCTACCTCTCTTCAACCGGCGGCACCTCCTGTCGCCGTCGGGCATTCATCTCCTCCTTGTCCTCCGTTGGCGGCGCCTCAAGCTGCCGTCGGCCCCGAACCTTCCTCTAAGCCCCAAGGCCCTGACGAGGTTGTTTCCTCCGTCAGCGCCCGAGTCCTCGACCAATGGGGTTCCAAGCTCGGATGGGGCCCAGAGGTCCGAGCTCGTCCGCCGCTCCCTCATGAGCGCATGACTTCGGTTATCGACGGCGAATTCGCCATGATGTACGACCACCTACGCCTCGGCCTCCAGCTTCCCCTTGATTCCTTCTTCGTTTCTCTCTTCAAGGCCTACGGTCTTGTTCCTGCCCAGTTTGTGCCGAACACCTTTTCTCTGGCCACGGGCTTTTTGTACATCTGCGCACGGCAGAAGATCTTTCCCTCCCTCGACCTGTGGAGGTGTATTTTCGACACACTCGAGTCGCCGCACTCGCCAGGGTGGTATTACATCCGAGGTCGGAGCGGGCGCACCAAGGCGATAAAGCCGAAGGACTCCTCCATCAAGGGGTGGAAGGAGAGATTTTTCTTCGTCCGGTGTCGACCGGAGGACGAGTTTGACCGACCTTGGGGGCCGCCGAACTCCGAGATGTTGAGGGTGCCCCAGTATGTCGCAGGGGACGATCTTGACGCCTCCCTGACGAGGTTCCTGGCGTTCACGGGAGAGGTGAATGTCGTGAATCCCACGGCCGAAGTGCTGGACACCGTCTCGGCTCATCTTGCCGGTCACCAAGGTACACCTTTGCTTCCCTTGATTGTGTCGTGGTCTCTTTCCGTTGCTTGCCTGACTGACCTTCGCTTCTTTGTACCAGAGGGCTTGCAACTGGCGCTACGGGACCTCCTTCTTCGCCCGGCTGCCACGGCTCCTAAGAAGAGAGCTGCGTCGAAGGCGGGATCGAAGACGGCGCCGAAGGCGGGGTCTTCTCATCCGACTACCCGAGCCAAGGAGAAGGCGAAGAGGCAAAAGGGGCAGGGTGCGCCATCGGTCGACGTCCCTGTTGAAGATGAGTGGGAGCCAGAGGTGCCTCCCCCCGTTGCCCCGGCAGAGCCCAGAGTGCCTCCTCCTTCTGGGCTCGAGATGCGAACCTCGGGCGCGCCCGAGGCATCTCGTCCTACTGAGGTTGAAGAGGTTTCGTCGGAGTCCTCACGCTCCAGGTCGCAGTCGTCACCGCGGCATCTACGGACTCCCGGCCTGGTGCGCGGGGTAGCAGCGATGCTGAGGGCTAGGGCGGCCCCGAGCACGACCCACGGGCATGATGACGTCATCGAGGTGAGCCCTCCACTTCGAGTCGCCCCCATCTCTTCTCTTCCCCCTCCTACCATCGCTGAGTCTCCCCTCGAAGACCACGAGGTCGGGGCTAGCGAGGGAAACGACCTGCCAGCTGAGACGCCCGCGGCTCCCCTCGCTCCCGAGGTCGCCGAACCTGTGGGGGCTCCGCAGACAGAAACAGAAGAGGCCTCGGTGCGCAAGCGTGCCGCTGAGCAATCCTCCGCCGAACCAGCTTCGAAGAGAGCGACGGCGGCGGAGAAAGGGAAAGGTCCAGCTGAGCCTGAGCTTGCCGAAGCGCAGACCGTCGCCGACATCTCTCGGGGTCGGCCAACTGAGGGTATATACCGGCCCGACTGGAATTTGCGGAGGTCGGGTTCGTGCGTCGACGACTACGGCGGCTCAACCGAGTTCTGCCAAAGGGGTCCTGTCAGCTGACCAAGACGAGGCGGACCAGGTCGGTGATAGGGAGCTGGCGTCCCGGCTGATGGCCTCCACTTACACGGTTAGTGCCTAACCTTGTCGTTTCAGAGTGTTTTTCCGTCCTTCTCCCTTTTTTTTTCTTTAACTTCACGAGTTCCCCTACTTGCTCTGAACAGCAAATGGTGCTAAGCTCGGCCTTTCATCGGCGCTTCTTCTGGCGGACCACGCCCCATGACCCTTCCGTCTCTTCACTAGAGAGGAAGGTGAGGGAGCTCCAGGAGGAGCTCGAAGTGGTGAAGGCCGACCGAGACGCCCGGGGGGAGTCAGAGGAGCTCGCCCGTGCAGCGGTGGAGCGACTCCTAGCACGGCAGGAGATCGAGCTTCGGCAGAAGGACCTTCAGAACGCTCGGCTGGAGGCAGATCTGGCGGCGGCTCGGGCATGCCTGACCAGGGAGAGGGTCGCCGCGGCAGAACAGGTGGCCGACCTTCGACGCTTTTTTTTTTTGTATTTGTATGCTTTTCAGTCGCCTGTACATCTTATCTTCCCCACGCCCCGCCTCCCCCTGGTTCGGCCTTGGTTATTTGCAAAATCCATGGTCGAATCATTGAGGCGTGGTTAAGGGGTTTTAGCCCAGGTCGCGTTCCCCCACTTCGAGCTCGGAGCTCTAAAGGACCGAGGTCGCAGCATTTGGGAAGCGCGCCTCGGGGTTTCCTGGCCCGCGTACCCTCACCTCAGTCCCATCTCTTGTAGGAGGCTAAGACCAAAGCGTTTAGGTCGCGACCCAGATATTTGCCCCAGCGTCGATCCCTCTACCTCGGACTTGTCTCTTGGATGAGGCTAAGTCCGTGGTATTTTGAGGGTCGATCTATCTACCTCGGACTCGTCTCTTGGAGGAGGCTAAGTCCGTGGTATTTTGAGGGTAGGTTGCGGCACTGAGTTTCCTGCTCCGTGCTCCCCCACCTCGGCCTCAGTCATCCTGAGATGCCGTAGCCGAGGTGTTTGGGGCCACCACCCAGCGTTTTTGTTCTCAAAGGTGAAGAAAGTTTGAAAAGGCAAAGATTTTAAAGGAAAAAGACTTCATTACCTTATCTGTAGTATTTACACTTCTGTCGGCCTTTTGGGTCGACGTATACAAAAGCGTTGAAAAAGAAAAAATTGCCGAGGCTACTACTGGTAGTAGCGCCTCAGGTTGGAGACGTGCCACGTCCGAGGTACGCTTGACCCATCTAGGTGGGCGAGGACGTAGCTCCTTCCCGCGACTTCGTGATCTTGTATGGTCCTTCCCAGTTTGGTCCGAGCTTGTGGGTAGGCGTCTGGATCTTCCGAAGTACCAGATCGCCGATCTTGAAAGCTCGGTGCTTTACTCTATCATTGTAATGCTGGGATGTTCGTTGCTTGTAGGCTTCGGCTCTGATGTAGGCGACCTCCCTCTTCTCATCAAGAAGGTCAAGGTCGCTGAGACGTTTCTCGGCGTTGCTGAGTTCGTCGTAGTACTCCACTCGTAGGGAAGGCTCGCCGATCTCTACCGGAATCACTGCCTCGGTGCCATATGTCAGGCTGAAGGGGGTCTCTCCCGTTGCCGTGCGGTGTGTGGTTCGGTAAGCCCAGAGGACGCTTGGCAAAATGTCGACCCAGGTACCTGCAGCTCCTTCCAGTCTCTTCCGAAGCCCTTCTAGAATGGTTCGGTTGGCATTCTCAGCAAGTCCGTTGGCTTGCGGATGATACACCGAGGTGAAGCGATGTGTTATGTGAAGGTTGCTGCAGAATTCCTCCACCTCGGGGCTTTCGAACTGCCTTCCGTTGTCACTGACGATGGCTTTGGGGATGCCGAAACGGCTGACTATAGATTTTTCCAAGAACTTCTGGACAGCTCGGCCAGAGATTGTTGCGGTAGGCTCGGCCTCTATCCATTTGGTGAAGTAGTCCACCGCGACAATGAGAAACTTTTGTTGGCGGATGGCGGTTGGTAGGGTCCGAGGATGTCGATCCCCCATTGAGCAAAAGGCCAAGGGGAGATAATGTTGCTGATGAGCTCGGCCGGGAGGTGAGATATCTTGGCGTTGAATTGGCATTTCTCGCATCGGCGTACATAGGCCTCTGCGTCGGCAAGGATGGTCGGCCAATAGTATCCCTGTCTGAAGACTTTTGCGCCAGCGTCCGAGCTCCGACATGGTTTGAACAGAGACCTTCATGGATTTCCTCGAGGAGCCGAGGCGCGACGTCGGGCCCTACGCATTTAAGGTAGGGTGCTGAATAAGCTCTTCGGTACAGATGGTCGCCGATAATGACGAAGCGCGTGGCCTTCCTCTTCAGCTTCTCAGCTTCCTTTCTGTCTTCCGGTAGGTCGCCCAAGTCGAGGTAACGGAGTATGGGGGTCATCCAATTCTCCGCGACATCCAGCATCAGGACTTCAGTGTCCTCGATTGCAGGGAAAGGAAGCTCTTCCAGCAGGATCGTGGCCGGCGTCCCCTCAGCTGCCCGGACGCTAGCTTGGATAGAGCATCGGCTTCAGAGTTCTCTTCCCGAGGTATATGTCGGACCTCAAGTGTGGTGAAGTGGGGCAGCAACTGATTGATCTTCCGAAGGTAGGCAGCCATGGTGTCGTCTCGGGCTTCGAAGCTCCCGCTGATTTGTTCAGCCACCAATTTTGAGTCGGTGTAGGCGCGGAGGTTCCTCACTCCAAGGCGGAGGGCCAGGCTGACCCCTGCTAGGAGGGCTTCATACTCGGCAACATTATTGGAGGCCGGAAAGTTGAGCCTCAGTGCGTACTCGAGCCGAGCCCCGCCTGGGCTCGTGAGTATCACACCGGCGCCGCTTCCTCCGAAGTCGACGATCCGTCCGAGTAAAGGGACCAGTATTGATCGTCAGAGTTATGTCGGAGGCTTCTGATCGCTCTTCAGGGACTTGTACCGGTGTCGTCATCTCGACGACAAAGTCAGCCAAGGCTTGGGACTTGATTGCAGGGCGAGGTCGGTAGTTGATGTCGAATTCGGAGAGCTCCACCGCCCATTTTGTTAGCCGACCCGAAACTTCCGGTTTGGCAAGAATTGCCTTGAGGGGTTGGTCCGTCAGTACATTGATGGAGTGTGCTTGGAAGTAGGGTCGCAGACGCCGAGCTGTGATCACGAGGGCATAAGACAACTTCTCCGCCGAGGTGTAGCGAGTCTCAATGTCCTTTATGTTGGGTTATCGTGGTCAATACGACATCAGATGCGCAGCGGAAATTTAAAAATTTTTAATACAAAAGCCCCGTGTACCCGAATACAGGATCACATTGGTATGCTATAATAATCGAAACATCCACATCGCATGTAAATAATAATAAGCATGATATAATAATAAATTAATCTGATTAATTTATTACGATCCTATCATGCATCTAATCGCGGTTCGAGTTTAATCGAAATACCTTGGCGAGTCGCACACGCCGCGTAATGGTTCTCAGATTCTGATGAATAGAGCCGCGAAAGTACCCGGCCTCTAACGCTAGTCCACGCTGAGACGCTCGCGAAACCGAAATCCGATTTTAATCTAATTAAAACCGAAATTGGGCCTTTAGTGGATCGGATCCAGAACTCGGCCCGTTATCTAATATGTGCCCGTGATGAACAGTGTCATCCCCTTCCTCAAGACGTTGCAGCCGACTCTTCCATCCGCCGTCAAAAGCTCGCATCTAATGCTCGCCGTTGCTGCCTCTAGTCAGCAACCTATTGCCGCCGACGACGCCTTCTCCACTCGCCGAAACGAGCGCCGTCGTCGAAGGAAGAGGCACGGCTTCAAACAACGTCCGCACGCAGCAACCAGACCCCGTGGCCACCAGAGCTTGGCTTCGTCGCCGTCGTCGGCTGGCCAAGATGTTGGAGCGTCGACCGTCGATGGAATTCAAGACGTCACGCAGTCCGCCGAGAGCTTCTCCGAAGCTTTGCTACAAAAGCTCACCGGACGTCTCTCTCTTCGTACCGTCGGCGTTGGCTGTCGGAGAAAGGATGGGTGGAGGAGAGACGCCTGCGCGAGGATGAGCCGAACACCGTGCTAGCGGTGGTAGGGTTTGCTCCTCCTCCTTCGCGGCGCCGTCGTTCTTTCTTTTTTCCTCAAGTTCTCGGCTGCGCTATATATCCATATATATAGTTTCATGCATTACATGAAAAAACACCTTCTTTGCTATTTTGCAAAAAACAACCACTTGCATTTTGCAAAAACTCTGTCCAACAATTTGAACATTGGCAAAAACAGCCCCTCATGCACAAATTTCGGTTTTTCGCGATCGTGTCTCATTTGCGTGTGACCCATTAGGTTCAGTACCACGCCGGCAGTGAATAAATAGTTAATTCAACTAATTAACAAATAATTAATTCAACCAATTAATTAGATTTATTCACAGATCGTGGTTAACGTCTAGCAACGTGCCACGACCACCCGTGTGGTATGAATATCAATATTCATCACTTGAAACCTTTGTGTGAATAGTTCCCATGCCCTATAATCCTTCTGTTCCTTTCTAACATCCCGAATGAGCTTAGAGTATGGATATCTGTCAAACTCTAATATAGCTCGAACAAATGTATCTGTCTTAATAGATTCGCTCGTCTGTGACATTAAGAACATTTCTAATTCACGTCGTACCTCGGCCAAGGATTTTTCTGAGCTAGTTCATTCAAAGACACATAGGATGTTCTCCTCCTTTATAGGAGGTGACAGATTCTCTATTGATTATCATCTATCTTCATGTGCTATTATTTATACCCAGATGGTTCCCTTGTACAGCTGAGCTATACTTGGAAACACACTAAAGCATAAATCATGAACACATAAGATACTATGAATAAACTCAAGTCTGAGGATCAAGGCATAACTATCACACTGAAGAATAACCATTGACAGATTCCATTGGTATTCTTCGAGTAAGTCAGTTCAGTGAACTCATTCATCCAATGAGCACCTACACACTTGCTTCAGTGTCAACTACACGCGTAGTAATGAGATCACTACTCTCATCGTATGAGCAAGCAAGCTGTGTATTAGTCTTTCCGGTGACATTGAGCCCCTACTCAATGCACCTATGACTAAGAACATTCTGGACTTAGGTTTATAAGACATTAGGTCTCATTATCATGATCAACTATCATGATCCTAATTCTGTCGCCTTAGTCCATGGGGTTTATCACATACATTCATACAACATATTAAACATGACGATGCGATAAATAAACAGATAACCATAATCAAGTAAATCAAAAAGGATTTATTACAAAAATATGTTAGCCAAAATATCCAATATTATTGGCTTTTAGGGCATTTACTCTTTTAGATTTTACGTGTAATATCAAAAAATTGCATAGGAAGAGGTCGCCGCTGCCGTTGCCGCGCCCGCGATCGCCGCTACACGCGCGGAAGAAGCGGTCGTGGAGCTCACCAAGTCGTCAGTGCCTCACTCGCGGCATGGAGGCTATTTAGAGGGGAGCTCGGGCGGCGATCGGGGAGGAACCGACGGCGGCAGATCGAAAAAAAAAAAAAAAACACGAATTCGTAAATCGCGTCGAATCACTAACTTTGAAGCTCGGAAAATTGAAGAAGAGGTCGAAGAGAGGATAATCGAAGCGTTTGCACGGTGGAAGATAGCTTCGGATCGCCGAAAAACGTCAACAATCATCGTTACCGCCGGTCGAGCTCGGGAGCAAAGGTAGGCCCTTTAATAAGCCAATAAGATTACATTTCTAAGGTCTTTGTTCGTAGGACATCATGAAACGCCGCCGTGGCGGCGCCGACGGCGAGCCACGGCGGCGGAATTCGAAAATTTTATTTTTTACCGAAACTTTAAATGACTATAACTTGAGATAGAGTCGTCGAAACTAAATTTTGACACCGCTATTGAATCCGGAACCATCGAAAATATAGGGATACGTATATGGGTTGCGATGGTCGGCGGCGAAACGATGCCGGCCATCGGCGTCGGCCGCGAGCTCGCGGGCGATCTCAAATTAAAGACGACGACCGGCTTAGCCGGTCGTCGATTTAAATTAAAGCGATGCGCGCGGGTTAACCCGCGCGCGCCGGGCTCGGTCGCGACCGAGCCGAATTAAACTGATCGAGCCAGTTTTAAATCCGGCAGAGCCATTTTCAATCCGGTCGAGCCCAAATCAATTCCGATCGAGCCATTTTCAATTCTGATCGAGCCATTTTGATTCTGACTTAGCCATTTTGGTTTTTAGGAACCTATTTAGTGGTCCAAACCTATTTTTAATTAATTTTGATCACTTTTAATTAGATTTTAAGCTATAATTTCATGATTTTTGTCTATAAAAATGGCTCTAAACATCAAAAACATCATAAATCTTCTAAAAATAAGGTTAGAGTGAGGCGATTAACCGATTTCTATATCTTATTAAATTATTTAAAATATAAAAAAATAATTAAAAAAAAAGATAAATCTTAAAATCTTTTAAAAATAAGGTTAGATAGAGGCGGTTAACCGATCTCTACACCTTATTAAAAATTTTTAAAAAAACAATTAAAATTGATAAATATAAAATCTTATAAATATTTTTTGGGTTAGAGTGAGGCGGTTAACCGATCTCTACTCCCTTATCCAAATAAATAAATAAATAAATAAATGAGATTAGAATGAGGTGGTTATCCGAACTCTATATCTCAAAAAAAAAATATTTTCATACGTCAAAATGAAAAAGAAGCCAAAACACGCGCAGTCGATAACATATAAATATCATAAATAAAAATGATTAATCTAAATTTTAAAAAATATAAGCCGTTTAATTGAGAGTACCCTCTTCGGAGGGGCGTTGTGGGGGTATTCTGTCTTCCCCACACGTAACCGACAACGAACCCAAGAATCTCAACGTGCCTTATCCCGGTTTCCTAATTTTTCATAAAAATTTGGTGGCGACTCCAAACTTTTTTTCCCCCATGCGGAGGAAGGTCGTCAACAGATGGCGACTCCGCTGGGGACCCGTCAGGCTCATTATGATTAAATGGCTTAAAATTTTTTAAGTTTGGGATTATCATTGAACATAAACTATTATTGCCGCATATTTATTTTTTTTTAGATCATTTTATTATTGTTGCATATATTTGTGTATATATTTGTTTTAGCAATCAATTTGCATACACATCACTTGCTTATACATAACCTAAGGCCTCGACCCGGCCTTAAGATCTGGGATAATATCGAAGCTCGTGTGTAATGCATACGGGTAGTCGTAAAACCCAGCTTTCAGTCTAGCCTATATGTTATCTGGGTAGTACCAGGACTGACATACTATATATGCTGGTGAACTGCGGAACCCAAGCAATGACGGGCTATTAGAAACCAGTCATATAAGGCACCAATAGTTGCATATCCTCATGTAACGACACTCATGACATCCAAAAAATTTCAATTCATTTTTCCAAAAAAAATCTCTTTTAAAAAAAAAACATTTTCTTTTCAAAAAGGGTTTTCCAAAAATTATATATCTTTTCAAATAATTTTTTTTTCTTTCTTTCTTTTTTTCTTTTCAAAATAAAAAAAAAAAACAAAAAATAGAAGAAACTTGTCAAAAAATCCTTAAAAAAACAAAATTTAAAAAAAAAATTCTTTTCAAAAGAAATCTCTTCTTTCTCTTTTCTTTTCAAAAAATATTACTTAAAACAAAAAAAATCTTTTCAAAGATTATCTTTTTTTTCTTTTCATTAAAAAAAAACACAAATTTTTTCAAACAAATTTTTTTTCTTTTCATCAAAATAAAAAAAAACACACAAAATCTTTTTTTTTTCTTTTCTTTTCTGTTGTTTTTCCCTAATCATTTAATAAAACAAAAAAAAAATCTTTTCTTTTCAACAAAAAAAAAAAAAAAAACTTTTCGAAGATTTCTCACAATAAACATTCTTTTGATAATTGAATTTCTGCATATCACTGACACATATTTTCTTTACACAAAGAAACGGTCAAGACGATTTATCGCAAAAAGAAACCCTTATCTACTTCGGTCCCGACGCCACACTTCTACATTAATGGCAGACAATGAAATGAGCGAGCAGTTGATGAAAGAAAACGAGGACCTCCGCAGACAAACTTAATGACATGGGTAAACAGCTGGAGCGCTTTGACGACAATGATGGCACAACTGTGTTGAACAAAATAGCAACCTTTACAAAATCATCTGTACAAACCCCAAGAGCAACAAGCTGCACAACAAAATCTGTATGTTCCTTATGGCTTACCAGAACAGCCCCAACGCATTCCAGCAATTCAAACTCGAAACTAAGGGTGTACTTGGCTCCGAATCCTCCGGTCATACCAGTCACTGTCAGCATAGAAGAGAAACATGACTCCATCACATCTGAAAATCAAACAAATTGAAGACAAAGTCGAAACCATTCTAAATCGTTTTGAATACTTTTGAATGCATCAGAAGAACAGTAGATACTGCCAATTCTGCATTATAACTGAAGTTGAGATCCCGAAAGATTTCAAAGTTCCGGACTTCGAAAAATATGACGGAACTGATGACCCCCAAGTGCATTATCTCGATGTACTGTAGTAAGATGGGGGCATATCTTAAGAACTTGAACGAGAAGATGCTGATTTTACTATTTTCAGAAGAGTTTAAAAGGATCAGCAAAATCCGTTGGTACCTAAATTTAAAACAAGAATGAAATCAAAAGCTGGAAAGATCTCGCGAGCGCCTTTCCTCCAATCATCAGCACAGACAAGGATTTAGCACCAGACAATATCATCACTGAAGCTTCTGACTCTTAAAAAGGATGAAAAGTTTCGACTTTTTGCTCAAAGATGGTTGTTAATCTTGCTGCTCAGATCACTCCTCCAATGACTGAAAAGAGCTAATTGATGAAATTTTATGGCTTTTTGAGCTGTCTTGATGATAAAATTAAGACTGTATTGTGCCATCGCCTCTTACCTTCACTCAACTGATCACTATTGGTCTAAGAATCGAGCTGGCACATGATAGTGTCTTCAAATCATCCGAAGAACAAGCAAAGCCAAGAAGAAAGAGAAAGAATAAACAATATCGGCGGGTAGACAATTTCCCAACGGTCACTGTATCGAGTTCCAGCACAAACAGCTTATACAAATATCAGGCTCCATCATACAACCAGAACCGCCCCTTATCAGCAACTTCAGCAACATACATACCAACCTCAGCATGTCAATCAAACCATATCAAGTTTCAACTCAAACAGATCCCACTCAGCGGCCACAAGCTCCTGCTCAACAACAAATCCCAAGAGCTCGTCAGTATCAAACTCCTCGGGAAACCTTTGCCTGTCTCCCAATTGGAAGTTATATCGACATTTGGTCAAGGAAGGCATGTTGCGCCTATGCCGCGGCNACGACAATTCACGCCTCCGTTTCCTAAGTGGTACGACGTAAATGCTTATTGTGAATTTCATAGTGGCGTCCAAGGCCACTCCACTGACAACTGCTTTGTTCTCTGAAATAAAATATATGAACTACTGCAAACTGGAAAAATAAAAATCAACCCAGTGGACACAACACCGACAGCTACTGCAAATAATGCTGCTTCTACTAGTACTCATGACGGAGGAATCAATGACATCGACACAAGTTTGTTCCAGGATGACTGACTATTATTCGTCTGTTTCTTTTCAATAAAGTCATGGTAGGACTATGTTTGGTCTGTTACTGGTCACTATATGTACTTGAATTCTCCTTTTATTATATTTTATCTTTTTAATGAATTATTCTTATTGGGAGTGCAACTCGGAATGGATTTTCTTTAATCATAAAATTGCTTTATTTCATAAACTTCCACAATTTCACTAAATTTTGCAGAATTTAACGAACAATGCATACTTGACTATCAACAACTTGTCTAAAAAAAAAAAGAAAAAAAAGAACATGCACAAACATTTACTCCACTGCCTAAAATTATCTAGTAACTAGAAGTATTCATGTAACCCATGTTTACTTTTACGTCAAACGATAACTTAAGGCATGAGTATGCAAAAGCACCTTAAAGCTGTATTTTATTAAGTAACTGGATTCTTTCATCACCAATGTTAGAATTCACGTCAAAGGATAAAATACAAAATAAGGAATATTAAAAAATGTGCAAATATTCACTCCGCTACCTTCGGTTATCTAGTAACTAGAAGTATGCATGTGACCCATGTTTACTTTTACGTCAAACGATGACTTCTTAAGGTATGAGTGTGCAAAGAACTACAAAGCTATAATTTATCGAGTAACCGGATTCCTTCATCACCAATGTTGGAACTCGCGTCAAAAGATAAAATAGAAAAAGTAAAAAAAAAAAAAGAAAAGAAAAGCCAACTAGGTCAAAAACCTGAAAAGGTGGCTGGCCTAAGTATTTGACAAGTGAAAATTCAAGAACATGCATTTTAAAAATTATATTCTGCAAAATTCATCACCTTATCACACAAACACTCGCTTCCACCCAGAAATGGACAATTTTATTTTTAAACGAAATTCACTCCGGAGTTGCATTCTTTCAACTTAGATGATCAAGAGAAAGATAAATAAGTACTAAGAAGAGAATAAAAGACACATATTATGACTAGTTATGAACTAAACAATGTTCAACATGACTTGCTTGAAAGAAAATAAACTAGTAGTCAAATTCAAACTGGGGCAAATTTAAAAAGTTGATCCATACGTCGAAACTGGGGCAAAATTTTCGTACGAAAATTTTGAGACTGATCAAAGCAAAGCAGGCACAGAAGACATTAAAAAAAAAATCTCAGAACAGAATACACATCGACAGCTGACAAAGAAGCAGATCTGCAAAAGAAAGAAAAGGCACAAACACACTATCTGACCAAATGAAGCAAATATTTTTTATCAGAACTTTGATGAATCATCACTGGGCCAAATCTTTCTCAAAAAAATGTGTGAAAAAGCTGATCTCCAATATCAACAGTTGACAAGCTTACAAGCTGGGACGACTTTGAAAAATAACTATCTGCAAAAAGAAAAAGCAAAGACCAAATAGAAGAAAGAAGAGATGCCGGGGCAATGACTTTTTTGTCGGGAAGACCGAACACCCACAACATAAATCATTTGTACAAAACTTTTTGACAACATTTTTTTCAACTAGAAATCCTTCAACATTGCTTTTTAAAATCTTTGACAAATATCAACTTGCAACAAAATAAATTGTACTCACTCTGTTCGACAACCTCTTTTAAAAAAAAAATGAAAAAATCACAAATTTGACATCAAAAATCTTTTGAGGCGTAGTTTTCATGAAATCTTCTCACATCACGAGACGCAGTTCTCGTCATAAAAATCTTTGAGACGTAGTTCTCATAAAAAATCTTTTGAGGCGTAGTCCTCATAAAATCCTTTGGGACGTTGTTCTCATAAAAATCTTTCAAGACATAGTTCTCATAAAAATGTTTTTACTCATGAGACGCAGTTCTCTTAAAAAAATCTTTTGAGGTGTAATTCTCATAAAAGTTTTTATCCATGAGACGTAGTTCTCATAAAAATCTTTTGAGGTGTAATTCTCATAAAATTTTTTGAGACGTAGTTCTCATTAAAATCTTTGAGGCGTAGTCCTCATATACAAATCGTTTTCACGAGACGACTGTCTCATTTTTCAAATTTTACATTCGAACCGACTGTGTTCCATCACGAGACGACTGTCTCATTTTAAAATTTTCCCATGAACTGACTGTGTTCCATCACGAGACGACTGATCTCATTTTAAAATTTTCCCATGAACTGACTGTGTTCCATTACGAGACGACTGATCTCATTTTAAAATTTTTCCATGAACCGACTGTGTTTCATAACGAGACGACTGTCTCATTTTTCAAATTTTATCTTGTGCCGACTGTACTCTATCACGAGATGACTGTCTCATTCTACCTTGAGTTTTGAACCGATTGTGATCTATCATGAGACGACCTATCTCAATTTCAAGTCTTTACCTTGAACCGACTGTGTTCCATCACGAGACGACTGATCTTATTTTTAAATTTTTCCATGAACCAACTGTACTTTTCACGAGACGACTGATCTCATTTCTAAATATATCTTTTAGCCGACTCTGCTTTACATCGAGATGACTGATCTCATTTTTAAATATATTCTTTAGCCGATTGTGCTTTTCATCGAGACGACTGATCTCATTTTTAAATCGATCTTTTAGCCGACTGTGTTTTACATCGAGACGACTGATCTCATTTTTAAATATATCTTTTAGCCGACTGTGCTTTACATCGAGACGACTGATCTCATTTTTAAATCTATTTTTAGCCGACTGTGCATTTCATCGAGACGACTGATCTCATTTTTAAATCTATCTTTTAGCAGACTGTGTTTTACATCGAGACGATTGATGTCATTTTTAAATATATCTTTTAGCCGACTGTGCTTTACATCGAGACGACTGATCTCATTTTTAAATCTATTTTTAGCCGACTGTGCATTTCATCAAGACGACTGATCTCATTTCAATTTTATCATAAGCCGACTGTACTGCATTGTGAGACGACTGATCTCATTTTGACATTTTGATTGTAATTCTGGAAATAAGATGACGATACTCAAGTTCTCTATCTAGACAAAATGTGGTATCTCCTTATCTTTATCCAATCCTTCTCCAAATGATCGAACAAAGAGGGGTAACTGTAGACACCACATTTTGTCCGGGTTATCGTCCCGATTTATTTTAAAAAATATAAGCCATTTAATTGAGAGTACCCTCTTCGGAGGGGCGCTGTGGGGGTGTTCTGTCTTCCCCACACGTAACCGACAACGAACCCAAGTGTGACGCCCCGAAATCCGGAGGTCAGAAATTTAGTGGAAAAATATTTTTCTTTTGGAGAGGAAGAAAAGGAAAAGGAGACAGGTGTTATGAGCTAGCACTTCCAGTTCACAATATTAAACAATTACTACAATTTAATTAACTACGCAGCGGAAATAATAATAATAAATACATATTACAATTTACATTTTAACCCCAAGGTCAATAATATCCCTCCAAAGCTCACATTTCGATACGTCAGCGATCCTCGCAACAACCTGAAGGAAGAAGGTAGTACATGAGTATATAAAAATATATACTCAGTGAGTGACCCACTCTAGCAGCCCCTCAAGTCAACTGCTAGAGCTCCAGTCACACACTAGCAAGCAACACCAGGCAAGCACACATGCGATACAATCTTGTATGCATAAAATAAAACCTGCATGCTATCACATATGCTACATGCAACACCAGTCTGCACACCAGAACATATCTTGCATGCCAAATTACTTATCAAGGCATAATGCCATTCATACTTGCCAAAATCACATGTACATCAATATCCACAAATATAGTCGAACTCGGCATATTATAAGCTTAACAACTTTATAGCTCCTGCCTCGAGCATCGACATAAATCACAAGCACAAGTAGTATGACGTACACTTGTCTATACTAAATGGCCAAATCACTTAACATCACATAACATGATTAAAGATAATGTAACCAGATAAAACCCAAGTCATATAACATCGTATAACATCAATCTGATCAAATTAAGCATGCTCAAACATCAATATATATATGCTAGTGTCAACTACCCAAACAAAGCATATTCAACATAATAAGCATGCTGGTCCACAACAAGTTTACAAGTACAACACACTTGCAACTCAAACATCAACCAAGCGTAATGAATCACATAACCATCACAAGCATTCAATCGATAAAAGAGCACAATTCTGTTCCGTAAAAGTATAACCTGAGCAGTCGGCTCGTATACCAACTAAAGAAGTTCAGTCACACAGACAATACATATCAGGTGTCACGACTCCACCACATTATAACAAGCGCAGGCGGCGCACACACACTAAAATCAGTCAGAGACAAGCACACACAAGTGCCACAACTAGGTCAACGACCCACAACAGGTATAACTAGAGCGCAGGCGGCGCTCGACACCACTAACTAGTGTCCAAAGCAATCAAACATGTCCATGTTATATTTCTGTGTAAGTATAAACCTGGCAGTCATGCCCTAATACTACTCAAACAAGACTGTGTCATGTCATCTAACTAACAGGTGTCACATCTACCTAGATGTCCACACTAGTCAAGTACCAGTTACAGACCACATCTACTGAAGGTATCGGTTCAACAACATACTAATGCATTCATCCGCGTAGATTATCATACCAACACATTCAAGCATATTTACACATGTATATCTACGCTCACACAAACATAAACACATACAAAGTCCACGGGTCCACTCACCTACGTCCCGATCCTACCGGATCGAGACCCGACGAATCGGCGTGAATCCACAGAGTTCTACCGGAAACGACCACGGCAACGCATTCCCGAAGACTAGACGAAGCGACGGCTCTGTCGGATTCGCCGGAGAAGCTCGCCGGAGATCGGCGGCGGCGGCAACACAGGCGGCGACGGGTGGTCGGAGAAATCAGACGTCAGAGGCGGCGGCGGCGACCTCGGAGAACGACGGCCGGAGCAATAGAAGCGGCGGCGAGGCGGCACTGCCGAACACAACAGAGAGGACGGAGAGGGATTACGGCGCACCGGCGTGTAATCGGCGACGAGGAGGCTTCACAACGGCTCAGGTGACGACGACGAGCCTCGGACAGCGACGGCGAGGCGCGGCGGCGCCGGAATCGACGGCGATCGGAATTAGGGCTCGCGGCCGAGCTCGAGAAATCGAGCGCGGGAGTGAGAGGGACGGCAACCAGAGGTGGAGAGGGGTGAGGAGAGGTCCGGCGACGCGCGCAGGCGGTGGCGGAGCTGCGATCGGTGGCGGATCGCGGGCGCGCGAGCGAGACGGGCGTGAGAACGAGAGCGGGTGAGAGCGCGAGGGAGACAGTGAGAGAGACGAGAGGAGCGGGTGCCTGGCGATCGGGTCAGGCGACCTGGCGAGCCAAACGGCTCGCTGGGTCGAGCCATCGAATATCATGGATTATGTCATTGTAAATATGAAGCAATGGTCGCCGTGGACCAGCTTTGATATACAGGGAGAGGTAATAAACATCTTAGATTTGGGTGATGAAGCAATGGTCGCCGTGGGCCATGCCTTGAGATATGATATAAGGTCATGAGCGCCGTGGATCACGACTCAAGGTTATAGAGCAATGAATGAGATATGGTCATGAACGCCGGGAATCATGCCTTAGGGTTATAAAGCAATGGCCGCCGTGGACCATGCTCTGAGATATGAGACAAGGCCATGAACACCGTGTATCATGCCTTGGGTTATAAAGGAATGGCCACCGTGGACCGAGATTTGATATATGAGATGAAGTCAAGAACGCCATGGATCATGCCTTTGGGGTTATAAAGCAATGGCTATGATATAAGGTCATGAGCACCGTGGATCATACTTTATGGGTTATGAAGGAATGGCCACCGTGGACCATGCTCTGAGATATGAGATAGGGCCATGAACACCATGGATCATGCCTTGTATTATGAAGTAATGGCAATCGTGGATTGAGATTTGATGAAATAAGGTCATGAATACCGTGGATCATGCTTTAAGGTTATGAAGGAACTGGCCGCCGTGGACCAAGATTGATATATGAATTAAGGTCATGAACACCGTGGACATGCCTTAAGGTTATGAAGCGATGGTCGCCGTGGACCAAACTTGATATATGAATTAAGTTCGTGAACACCGTGGATCATGCCTTAAGGTTATGAAGGAACTGGCCGCCGTGGACCAAGATTAATATATGAATTAAGGTCATGAACACCGTGGATCACGCCTTGAGGTTATGAAGCGATGGTCGCCGTGGACCATATTTTGCAATATCGTGGAAAGGTAATGGTCTGGTAGACCTTACCTTAAAGTTATGGCGCAGTGGTCCCATGTGCCCTGCTTGGCTACTTTATGGAAATGTAACAATCCCAATGGACCGTATCCCAAAGATTATGAAGCAATGGTCCCAAGGACTATGCTTGGCTATATCATGAAAAGGTAATGGCTACCTGGACCGTACCTTAGGGGTTATGAAGCAGTGGTCCTGTGGGCCACGCTCGGCTATATCTTGAAAAGGTAGCGGCCCCATGGACCGTACCTTGAGAGCTATGAAACAATGGTCACATGGACCAGACTTGGTTATATTATGAAGAGGTAGTGACCGCATGGGCCACAACTTGAAATGGAAAGCGATGTCCTCATGAACCCCGCTCTTGACGTATCGTGAGAAAGTAAAGGCCCTATGGGCCGTACAGAGGATATTGAAGAGTTATCGTTTGTCATGGGAGCTTATGCAATTCATAATGATATTGTATGACGGAATTATCTGGTATGGTTTGCTTGAAAGTGTGTTTGGCCATGTATAGTCTAAGCTTGTAATATGGCATTTGTACATTCGAGACTCAGGAAGTCCTTGTGGTGGAGGACTGGTGATACTTGAAAGAAAGCTATCTGAGAAGGAATTGGATTGTTGAGGGGATATTCGAGGATATTGAGAGTTATGAGTAGAGAGAAGTTATTGACATTTCTGCCACGTAGTTTAAGAATACTTTTCAATGAGTGTGGATATGTCATCTCGTGTCACTTCTGTCATTGATATGTCGTTCCGTCATGTGCTTGTTATCGGTTGTCATGAGTAGCATTAGGTGTCATCGGATGGGGGTCAAAATTGCCCCAGTTCGCTTGGCTAAATCTTCATCGTAATAGTTTCCCTCAGTGTACTGCTTATGCATATTTGTCAAATTTTTCACCAGAAAAATTTGCCCCAGTCTATATCATATGTCTTCGTATTCATACTGAGATTGAAGGAATTCAACGTCATCATCATTCATATTGCCCCAGTTTGATTACAAGATTTGCTCTGCACGTATGACTTGGGAATAGAGTTAGTCATACTGATTCGCTTTAACTATCGTTCGAATTTCATGCATGCGTAACAAAAGAATTCACATTTATATAATGTCGTGAATATATCCACTATATAATTTGCATCCAGTGTTTGGCGATTTGGTAATATATTGGCCAATTTGGTAATTGTGGAGCTTTGGGTTTATTTGTTTCATTTGGTAGCGTAGATCTTTGTTTGGAAAGTAGGTTATCGCAAAATTG
The DNA here is from genome assembly GCA_002076135.1 of Xerophyta viscosa. Classification (NCBI taxonomy): domain Eukaryota; kingdom Viridiplantae; phylum Streptophyta; class Magnoliopsida; order Pandanales; family Velloziaceae; genus Xerophyta; species Xerophyta viscosa. The sequence goes on from MJHO01000155.1 coordinate 54,628, forward strand.
GTATATTTGTCTAGTAGTGTTTTATCTGGGGCGTACATACGTGGGGGTTATGGTTCATTTATTTTCACTTTTGTGGAAATATAAGGGATCTTTACGTATTGGCCTCAGTTGCTTCTTGTTCGAGAAACAAATTTGCATTTAAAAGAGATCATGAATGTTATTTGTTTTTGAATCTTGTCCATGAATTGACATATTTGCTATCTCATGGGTCTATTTGGCTATTGAGGATATAGTGGATGAAGAGCACATTTGTAGTGGTTTTATTTCATGATTCGAGTGAAATATTGGTATATGTATATATGGGTGGGCAGCAGCATTATTACAATTAAACAGATATTCAATTTGAATAATGCTCTCTCTC